>WEIU01015966.1:168638-206436 GCA_013389925.1 Aegithalos caudatus
AAAAAAAGGTGATTTCTGTCCTGATTATTGCACCCTGATTGCTGGGGATGTGCTACCTACAGGCTACCTACAGGGTACTTTCAAATTGGTATTGGGCTTTTCTGCTGGGAAGATTTTCACCACATACTGAAAGAAATACTTTAAAAAAATCAAGTAAGCTTAAATTAGGTCTGCAAGTTAAGTTCCAGATCACAGGAATCTTGAAGGAATTTTTCTGCATGCCTATGCAAATGAGCATTCCCAAGGAGACGGGCAAGTCCCAGATTAGGGCACAAATTTCAAAACTTGAATTTAGGAAATCTTTTCCTTGGAATGCTTCTTTTGTGGCAAGCAAATACAAACAGAAAGAGGAGAACATTATCCCTTGGAATGTAAAGATAGCCATACTGGACCTTGTCTGAGCCAAAGACAGTTTTGGCAGTAATATTTGAAGAAAGAAAATATTAAAGATACTAATCAGCTCTAAATTATTAAAATTGGCCAATTAGAAGTATAATGAATATTGAATGAAACCAACGTAAAAGGCATTTCTTGGAATTTTATCTGAAGGACTAATCAAGGTTAATGTTGACAATATGGAATTTCTCATTACTTTAAACACTTCTGCAAAAGATAATAATTAGTGTTTCCCAAAGAGCTCTAATTGGAACAGTGAACTTTTTTTCTTTTCTTTGAAAAAGGGCTTCTGAAATTGTCCATGTTTCACCAAAAGCAAGCAATCAGAATAAAGACAATTTTCATTTACTTGACAAATTAGGCTTTTAACTCAACTCCCTCCTTTTTCACAATAATTAATGACTTTCCTGCTCAGTTCATCTGGGATATATCACATTAGGATAGACAGATTACAGTGAAATACAGTGAAAAGGAAGTGAACTGGGAAATTCATACCAGTATCTCCTTCCCATGAGTGCTGCCATTAGAAATAGTAGCCAGACAATAGCCACGAGTTACTGTCCCTATAAATCAGAAGGTTGAAGACCAGTCAGGGCTTTTTTTCTCATTTCTGTTCCATTGTGGGGTATTTTTCTTGCTGCTTGCATAACATTTACCATAGGAAAGCATTCCAATCCCAGTTTACACTGTGTTCACACTGAAGTGTGACCAGGGACTGCACATCTGCAGCCTCCCCAGCTTGTGGAAAAGGCAGGATTCCCTCTAAGCTCCAAAGGCACAAGAAAATGTTAGTGACAACATCTATATGAATGCCAAGTTCAATCAGTCCTGCATATTCCTCACCTCAGAGCCTGGAGGAAACAGGCAAGATGAGTTCATGCCCTACCTTTGCTCATCACAAGGAGTTTATCCATCTCTTAGTCCTGATAGCTTCTTGCCAAGTAGCCTCACTTCCAGACAGTTTCAGCAGAGGTTTAAAAGAGATTTTTACTTCTTTGCTGTGGATTACTTCCAGTTCAGCTTTACTGAACACTAAGTACCTCCCAGTCACTACATGGTGCAACTGTTAGAATCTCTTTCAAGAAAATGAGATTTCTTTCCCCCTCATGTTTCATTTCCTGAAATATACAATTTTCTTTTTTCTTTCCTGAAAGGGATGAATAAAACATCAGTTCCATCTCAAACAGTTATTCACTTATGGGTAACTGAAGACCACATCAGAGTTATGTATCATTATGTATACCATATGGCTCTCCTACAGAAATGAGCTTTAGGAGGGTAATTATCAGCAACTCTTAGTGGCAATGTGTTCCATGTGGTTAACAACAGAATATGATCAGTGATGTGAGAGAAGGATTAGGACTATTTTAGAATATTATGCAGTATAAGCAAGACCAGAAAAATCATATATACATATATATATATACACACACGCTTGGGTGAAGCACTGAAAGCACTTCAAGCACAGTATTTCTTACTGTTAAATAAAACATAACATCCAGCCCAGGATATTAGCTGGAAGCTAGGAAGATACTATAGAACCTGAAGAAACAAAAAAACTGATAAATGAGTAACACATACACCTCAGGAGGACACTTGGTAAAATCAGCCTCTCTCCTATCCCAAGACAAACATTTAAGTGTATATAGGGAAATATGGGGTATTTTTAAATTATATTTTTGCAGCAAATGTAAAGGTGTGGAAAACTAATTAAAGCCACTTCATCAGTATGTTCTGAAGACCACACATCCAGGACCATGTGTGCACAGCCAGCTGCATCCCAGAATCTTGTCCCATGGTGCAATAAATAGAGGACAGAGTTCAGACACAGGAAATGAAATACTTTCAGAGCTCTGTGATGAACAGTAAACTGTATTAATAAATACACACAAAGAGAAGTAATGAAATGCTACACAGTAGAAGTCCTCCAAAAAAGAGCTCTCCAGAGGAAAGCAGGCCACACACACATCACAAGGGAGTTCATATGTTGCCTTTACCTCAAGGTACCTGCATTCTCAGTCTCCCAGACCATTTTCTAAAAATATCCTTTAGGATTCAGGTATTGAAGCTTAGTTACTGAAAAAGGTTCTCCAATACAGTAACTGAGGAAGATACCGTGCTTATCCTAACCTTCTTATAAATGAAGAATTACAGATTTAAATAAAGCACCCTTAACACAAAGCAAAAGTTAAGTGAGTTTTGTTTCACTCCCTAATTCAGAACAGCAGCAGGGCAACTATCACAGAGCACAAATTCAAACCTCTCACTAACTGAATGTAAATATTCATTTGCATTACCAAATTACTTTCTAAAAAAAAATTCTAGTTAAAAAATTCATAGCATACATAGACATTAAGTGTTTTTGAGATACTGTTCTCTAATTTCACTTGCCAGATTGCAACATAAAATACTCAGCTACTAAACAAGGACAGCAAAGCTTTTGGCTTATTATTAATAGTAAACAGCAAGCAGCATTTTGCATAATAGAGCTTGAATTGCCCAGAACTGCTCTTCTGCCTAAAAAAATAGTACAGTCACTGAAAATGCAAAAGCTTCCACCAATCAAACAGCAAATGAAAAAATTAAATAGAAGGGCAAACTTTTAAAAGCTGTGTTTTAAACAAAGCTTGTCCTGTCATTTACAAACTTTGAATGCAGTCCAAAGAGCTACATCAAAGGCAGCTCCACAGCAATTTCATTCAAGTTTCCACAAATGTCCATGTTGTGCTTCCCTCACCCTCTATCACCCCCCTAAAAGGCAGAGTACAAAGAAGTATTTCAGGAAGCTGGAAATTGCAGTGTGACAAGGATCCCTTATCAGAGCTCAGCCCGTGGTACAGTGTGTTAAAGTGATGGATGAGAACTCAGTCTCTGCATTTCCCCCACTCGCATCCACAGCGTTTCCTATCAGAGCAGGAACAGGCACAGCTGTGCTGGCTTTGATTGCAGCAGGACTGCACTGAAGACAATCCCATGGTAATGGCACACTTGCCTTAAAATACATACATATGCATCATCATGCTCCACTCCTTAAGCTTCTTCAGAGTATTTAAAATAATAGATGAGTTAACTGTGCAATACTCTGACACTTTTCCCTACTGCAGATACTTTTAATCTCTTTTTTCAATGCAATCTATTTCCCTTGCTGAAACATGAGGAAACAGTAGATTAACTACCACAGTAACTAGGTTTCCTTCTCCCTCCTCACAGCAGTAGCCAGATACTTGAAAACTGTTAAGTTACCTGATTTTACATTTACTCTAGACAACTTATGGATCTAGTTCAGAGGTCTTACCACTCATGAGTTAACTATTGGCAAAATCAACCCCTCTTTACAAAACTAGCATGCTGTTAGCTGTTCCTTCTCATGCACAAGCACTTCTTTTGATTGAATAGTTTCCAACCTCACTTCTTTCCCCACTGATATTCACCATTAACAAGGTATTTATTTTGAATTCTCAGTATATCCCCCAATATTTTCTACTCTGAAGGTCTCCTTCAGCTTGGCTTTGACTGAAGACTATATATACTACCACTGATGAAAAAGAGCAATTATAGACTGAAACATGAGGGCAACTCCATGCACTTTCCAGTAAAATATAAAGAGCTTCTCCTTGCAGTTTTCTGACCAGTTCTGTACCATTTCATAGTACTTCATTTAGCTGATTTTTTTTCTGACACACATTAAGGCGAGGGTTCTCCACCATTTTTTGGCAAGATGACTTTGTGTGCACTCCCTGTAAAGTTTGACACCCACAAGCCACGCCTGGTATCCACACACTTGTCATGACAGAATTGCACATAATTTCTGAATTAACAGTGAGCTGCTGTAAAAAAAGTCCACAAAACCCCCAGGAACTCTGTCCAAGTTCAGTTCGCCAGGTCTGCTCACTGTCTGCAGCAGAGCACCAGAAGCAGTCCAAGGCAAGGAATCCAATGTGGTAACAAGACCCCTCTTTGGCTGCAGGCTGCTTTTCAGCCACTCAGCACAAACCTTCAGCTTCACCAACTGACTTCACATGGCTCCTACTTTTCCCTCTGTAATGGGAAATGCATTTTTACCTCTAATATAATTAATTGGAGAGACTGCAATTTTCTTTAGTGCCTCTGAGAAGCTTCTTGGCAGATTTTACTGACCAATTCTAGGAGTTTAAGAGAGTCTGTCATACTGAAATGCATTGGTTTTATTTTGCTATTTTTCCTCTTTCCTATCTCAGAGATCATCACTCGCACTGCTGACAGCTGTTCTTAGTATTCTTTCACCTTGACATTTTTAACACTTTTTTTTCTTGCCAGTCACAATTAAATCTTCAAAAGTTTATGCCTGAAATGCTTTCTTCTTTGTAGGAAATATGCTCCGAACACATTTAAAGAATTGTGTTCTGTTTCAACTCCTCATCAACAAATTTCTGGGCAGTTAAAATCCTCCTACAACCATCAAGACTTGCAAATCAAATGGTGACTCAAAAAAAACACAAACAAAACAACAACAACAATAATAACCCAACAACAAAAGAACACAGTCTCTTGAGAAAAGTGCTACTTAACTTTGAATTGATGGTGCTTTCCAGTGCATAACGAAATTCATAAATAAAAAAAAAAAATCTTGCCACTCTATTGCCATCCTACAAACCCAAAATATATAGTTTTATTCACCTTGAATCTGACTTTTAGTGAACATACTAGCCTCTAAACCTATTGAGGTTTCATAGATTATGCCAATTGCAAAGGAAAACTTTAAACAAGACAGCAATGTAAATTACCGGAATGAAAATTTCCAAAGGAAATATCAGGAAAATAAAGTAGACAATTGTTTTAACATTGAAAACAAGTGGGGTCTGTGTGCCTTGGACTTAGTCAAACTATGGATATCTACTAATTCTGTCCTTGGAAACCCGTAGGATACAACTCCTAAAACATAACCCCCCGTCCCCAAAAACCTCTTAGGTTATTATTTTACACTTTATTAGCTTCCTTATTATGTGAAGGAAGTCACATAATAACATCACTTCTGATGGAACTCCAGAAAAATTCAGGCATTAAGGAGTTTAATATTTCATTAGACTTCAGTAGAGAAGGGCAGAAATCTGACCATTATCCTAATGTCCATCTACACAGGGCTGAGTTAACTCTCACATAAATTCAAATGCATGTATTCACATAGTCCAAATGGATTGGACAAACACATTTCCTTATGCAAGGTTTTGCTTCATACAGCACCAAAGACCTATGGGTAAACTTGTAAAAGGACTAAACTAGAACTGCATAAATATAAACTATCAGTATTTCTTAATTTCCAAAGTACTTAATGGCACAACATTGCCCATTTTCTTGCAGAGACAGTAGGCTGAGCACAACAGTTGGCCCATTGTGGCCCAGCTTGGGTTGTGTTCCAGTTTTCCTGGCTGGTTTATCAGAACACTGAGGTCTATTCACACTTCCAGCAAGTTACTTATTTATGAATATTCTCACAAGATGGTGAGGCTCTTCAAGAAGAAACTGCATCTGTTCCAAGGATCTTTTTATAGAAAAGAGCCACAGAAACACAATCAAGAAATGGCAAGGACAAACTGGGCTGGGTGTTTTTCCTGTTGAATTTCCTTGTATGCTTTACCCACAAGCCAATGGGTAGAGGACAACAGAGTCACATCTTGCCTCCTGAATAGTACAAAGAGGAAGGAAAAACAATTCACTGGTAGTCGGATGTAATAAAAAACAACTTAGAAAATGCAACTCATGCCTCAAGAAATGGGGTAGGACTCTGCTCATATAAAAATACAGGATACATCCCTCTGTTCAGTAAATACACAGGATATTCCAGATTGGTTTTTTTAAATGTCATGTATAATTACAAAATTAATTTTACATTGCAATACTTAATTTTTTAAAGACACTTCACGTTATGACTTACAGAATTTTAAACATACTTGTGGCAGAAATTCTACATACCCAGAAATTTACTCAAGTCAACCTTCCCTCTTATCTTTTTTTTTTCCTATCCTAAAGGGTTTTTTCATACCATTACTTAGTAATGTTCAGTGTGAATTTGTATTTAAGTTGTGTAAACTGTATTTTAAGATGCTGGGCTTCGACAATAATCACAGCCCTTTATGGTTCTTAAGTTGAAGCACCACTGCAGCATCTTAGGTTTTATTAGTGTGACAGAAAATATATTGTCTGGTGCAAGAACGTGTTGGGAGTGATACGAGTATGTGACTCATATGGATATGAGCACAGACAAATGTACCCATGATCTAGCAAGAAAACCAGAAATGTGGCTGATTTGCTTATAGCAGGAGACTGAACTGAAGGAGCAGAGAGTAGAAAGGAAAAGCTGAGGCAGTAGCTGCAAATAATGACCTATTCAGGTTTACAGGTGTCAGCACAGTTTTCAAATAGTTCCGTAATGGGACTTTCCAGTTTGAGAAGTATAATCTGTCTGACTTGAAAGTGTGGCACCAAATGAAAATTTGTTAGTGCCAGGAGGGAAAGTGTGGGAATTGAAAGTCATTCATCATTATAACATTTCACCACAAACTAAACACAGATAAAAGGTTCTGTATAGGCCACAGTTTGCAGTACACCAGCCTTTTTGTTAACTTGTCATACTGGAACGTACAAGGTGCTTACACAGAAGTGACAACTTCCAGGAAACAATCTACAACTTTTCCCAAGTTATTTGTACCATTAAGATATTCTCTACTAATGTCCCCACGAATGTCAGTACCCACAGTTTTTCACTGGGCGCAAAATGCTTTTAACACATAACTTGGTGGCTTTCAAAAAAGCTTTAGCACACTCACTGAAAAAATGTTATTGAATTAGTTTGCACCAAAATAAAACTTCTTAACCAAAAGAATATGTCAAAAGGCCTGAATTTCCTGACCATTGTTAACCAAGTGCTCATCTTTCCATCAATTTTACACTCCAGATGTTTTGCATTGAAACAAAGTAGAAATTGAAGGGAAAGAACTGGAGAAAGAGCTAATTATGTGTTAAGTGTCATTTCAGACACTTGGTACCTTTTTACTGCTAAAGGTGTCACTGCTGGATAACCATCAGGAACAGAGAATGGAACAGTATCAATCATGTCTATTTCTCAGTACTGGTATGAATATGTAACCTGCCATATATTGCTGACAAATCTCCTGGGAGGTCCAGAGTTACACTACATGAATTAATATCCACTTACTGATCAGGCTTTATATCAGCTAATAACAGATGAATTTAAGACACAGGAATCATCTAATGAACCTCATCAATATATATTTTAAAAATTCGACAAGTATTACTCCTGATATCAGGATTTCTTACAGAAAGTTCTTATTCAAATTTTTGGGTCAAGAAAATGTTTAAAGGTAACGGCTATATTTTTTTTAGGTTATAATACTATGAATTTAACACAGAAGCTTTCTGAATTTCATCACAAGATGCAGCATTTGAAAAACAACTTTGCTGGACAAGTCAAGATATGACTGCTTATTCATTCTAAGCAAAGTCAGAAAATAGGATTAAATTGTTGAGAAATGTATTTAAAATGAGTATCACGTATGTAGCCTGTTTATGTTCTTGGCAAGATTATACAGTTACAGGTATTTCATACAATTCATATAGATGAGACAACTTGATGACATTCAGTAACAGTCTTTTTAAAAATTAATCATATAATGATGTTCTGTAATATTAACACCTTCCTTATTATCCAGACTTGACCGCCTTGTCAGGCTAGGGGTAAAGATCAATGACTAAACTTAATACTTGAAAAACAGACATTCCATATCCTAAAATGTTTACCTGCAAGCCTTATTTTGCACACTGGCATGTTAGGAGCTTTAAGGGTTTTGTTTCACCACATAACATGAGAAATGTTCAGGTTTAATTGTCTGCTCATGTTTAATGCTGTGCATAACCACCTACAGCAAAACAGTTTTGCAGTGAAGACTCAGGTGACTCAAGTGTTTCCATAGAATGAGGCATTCTTTGAACCAAAAAAAGCAGAAGTCCATCTTTTCACTTCTCTGAAGTATTTCAAATATAAGTCAGGCTAATATTTGTACTGCCATTCACTAAGTGCTTGTGTAGGTTATAACATCAGCAGAAACAAATTCATTGTTCCAATCCATTGAAAACTTTTTTTTTGATATTTCACATCAACAATTCAAATATTCCCATCCCACACATAGCATAACAATTATAGCCCTTTAGGGAAATTTAGGAATCTACAACTTGCTCCACTTGAAGAAAAGGTCATTGTGTGGAGGACAACAGGTAATTAAAAGTCACAGTAATAAAAAAGAAAAAAGGAATAGAGTTTCCAGTCTGTATCCATGTTTTAGGTGGGAAAAAGTCAGTGTTTTCAAAGATAACGAAATATGATATATTTGTTTTTCTTATTTATTATTATGAAAATTTCAGATGCCTTAGGAGCACTAAGTTTTGTCAGAGCTTCTTATATTTCATTTGGAAACAGGATTTAAGGTCCTAATTCACAAAAAAGTTCATTTGTTAACTGCCATGACTCAAGTTGGCTGCCATCAAATAACCACAGAAGATGCACAGTCTCAATTGTATTGATTTCCCCCAAACAAATGGCCATAAACTTTAGGCTCTGATTCATCAAAGTCTGCATTTAGCACAAACTTAAAACCTGCAACTCAATGGAAATTCAGTGAGAGTTCTTCAGCAGCTCCTCTTTTCCTCTGTAACTTTTCACCACCTTTCTTATGTACATTTATGTACATTCCCAAAAAAACCTGTGGCCACCCACAGGTTGCAACACTGCTTCATCATACCTGAAGTAAGTAACAACTGTCTTAGGGCCTTTCTTTGCCTGTTTCCAGTGGTTGTAAATCATCATGTAGAGAAAGCTAATTAAAAAATTACTTTTTTATTTAGCAAATATTTACAAAGAACTATGTCCTACATATTACATATATAAAATAAAAATGCTCATATATCACACAATTAGAAATGTGTTTCCTGCCAAACAGATCTCTGCTACTCAATTTAGAATAATGTTGACTATATAAAGATTAATTTTAGCCCTCCTAATAAAATATTAAGTTCAATTCCTTTACAACTACTAGTTGTACTATACTTTTGGCTGCATACTAAATCATAGATCTCTAAAATCTGAGGATCTTGGTTTTGCCCCAGCCAGCTGCTAACACAGAAATGGATAATTCATCAGTGAATTTTCTCACCTTGTACTGATGGATAAAGAATGAATGAAATAAAGAAGAGCATCTTGCCCCTACCAAGTTCTCAGTTTGTTAATGGATTTAGTGTGAGGATAACTTGATTTTTGGCTGTATTCTGAACTACAGAGTATTCAGATTGTGTTTTACACTCTACCAACTTAGGAAACCTTCTGTTACAGAGAGAAAAGAGCCAATATTTTGATCTAGAAATAAAATGAAAAAAAACCAAACACCTGCTACATCTAGAAATATAGCAATAAACATATATATTAGAAAATAACAGGTACATATAAGAGCTACTAAAATGGCATAGGTTTGATGTCTGATATTTACCTAGCACCTTTCATTCCAGAGAATCCTAGTGGGTTTATGAGCTGTACACAGGGGTCATTTTATCCTGCACTGAATAAAAAGATTCCTGCTAACAACATATGGTGTAAGACTTGGATATCACCAGGAAAAGGGCAACACAGTCCTGCCCAGACTGACACGAGGCAAGCATGGATACCATAAATCAGACAATTGTACCGTGGAGTAGAAATGTCTTTCAAGGAGAAATGACAGTAATTATGTTGTGAGACATTTTACAGAGTTCTGAAAGAAAGTCTGGATTTCCAAAGCCACGGAAAACCCATCATTGCAGAGCAGTGCTCAAACCATTTCTGCAATATAAGCAACTGAATTGCCCTCATCAGGTTCCTTTTGTACCTGGTCATTTCCTGGAGATCCTTCACCAGTCAATGAGAAATCCCAGCCTTGTTCAGGAGATGAAAATTCTGCTCCTTCTCAATCTCTTTCACCCTCCTCCTCATACCAACCCCAAACTTCCCACAAATACGGAATTTCTATCCCAGAATTAGAGGTATTTTAAAACATCACTGACAAGGAGACCAAAGAGACAGACAATATGTGTGAATAGGTACCAAAGTGAAAGTAACTGCATCTTTCATGGCTTTTCCTGACAGCCAGGAAAAATTCTGTACAAGGAATGCTGTTTCCAGAAAGCAAGCACAACTTTTGTTCCAATCAAAGAGGAAGTGTTTTATCTAGGGATGGATACTAAACTGAATAGCTGATTTTGATGACAAAAAACTTGATCAATATCCAAAACCAAAACACAGTATTTGGGTTCATTTCAAATGCCAACATGCTGCAATGACAAGGTTCCTGTTTGATTTTTCTGCTTACCAGCTGCTCTCCAGTTTGATATTCCCCTTCAGTTCTCCCAACATTTAAATCAGTTTGCAAGCAGCAAGGTCCAGCCTAGAGCACTTAGACCCCACTACCTTTAAGGAGACAAAGTGCACACAGTGGCTTACAAATGCAAAGTAAATTATTTTACATCACCTTGCAGCAAAAAGACAGCAAATAGAGACTAGAGGACTAGAGAGCATCATGTTTTTCTTGGTCACAGTCTACACTTACATTGGGAACACCAACACCTCTCATCTTACTACACTGGATAAAGAGGAAATTCCCATAGCCCAACAAGCGAGTAAAACAGATATTGCTACTTAAAATATCATTTAACATTTATGGTCACTGATACTGTGCACACTAAGTACAGCTAGATTACTCAATAGCTCCAAAGATGGTTTTGTTGTGACACTGTTTGGAAACAAGCAAAAGCCCTAATTTTGTTATCCATAACTATACATGCTTTAATCAGAAAAGCTCCCTTCCCCTTCTGCAGAGGTACATCAAAGGTTAGAAAAAAGGAATCCAAGAATCATCTATATCACCTACTCATATTTGTACTCCTAACTAAAAACCTTTTTTTCTTTTAATAAGGATCTCAATGAGTAAAATAAACAGGTACAATGAGCTGGTTGGTTTTGTGCAAAAGAGCAGCCTGAAAGTTGTAGGCAACAGAATGTGTAGAGTTACAAACAGGCAATATGAGCAATGCTTGCAGAGCTAGAAACAAAGCAGAGCACAGATAACAGCTAGTCAAAGCCATCCCCTACCCTAGGAACAAACTGGTTCAACATCTCATTTACCAGGAGAAGTCATGAGGGGTGCTGGGGGCTGGAGGTGTTCAGGGGCCAGCCAAGGCCTCAGGCACATCCTGCAGCTCTGCACCTCCAAGTTCAGGTCACTCTGCTGCTGTGCCTCAAACACAGCATTTTTATGAGAGATCAAAACACACACTTTCACTCCCCCACAGTCTTTGGAACGCATAATTCTGCTCCAAGACTGGAGAGCAAATGTCACTTAGCAATGTTCACATAGCACAGGAACTGAAGGAGCAGGGGAGAACTACTACCAGCTTTAGCTCCTCTCAGGACTATTTAATTCTCTTTACCAGAAACTGGGTGGAGCTCCCAGGCAGAATTTCACAACAAACCAAAAAAGTCATTGAAGATAACAGAGCTGCTCGAGGGAAATCTGAAAATCTTCCAGTTTTGTCAGGGAAAACAAGGTAAACATTGAATGATCGGACACTGCTAACAACTGAAGCCAGCATTGGATAATTCATTATCTTTCCCTCTGATATTCTAATTTTTTTGATTTCCTGGCTATTTACCTGGACCTACTCACTGAAGTAGCAGCAATCTGTACCATTTATAAATACAAACACATAAATATATGTCTGTTTTAACTTCCTCGGAAGTAATTTTTCATTGTAACTAACTTTACAACAGCAATTCAATTTGTTTAATAGTGCCTGTGAGTTAATCAAAAGCTCTTAAAAGTTCAGTGATTACATAATTAGTAATTAAAACCACCCTGGAATAATCACATTTAAAATACATCTTTGACAATAAGAAGTTAGAACAGTTCTGTGAATTTACACTTTGGCTGTAAAATAGAGAAAAATGCTCTTTTTTTTTTTTTCTATGTTAGGTTGTATATATGCTGCAATAATATTGAGAAGTTTATCAGTTTTGGTACATGGCAGCACTACATATTCTGCAACAATGTGCAAGAGCAAGTGTCTCTACTGACTGGGGCACTGTGTCTAGAACCTCACCTTTATGCTTCTTTTCTCAGCACTGGAGCTGAGACATCAGCCACAGAAATAAGCAAAGCTGCTTCTTTCATGCATTTTAAAAAGATTATTGTTGGAGATTTCCTGCATGCATTAAGGAATTAAATACATTCTGTCCCAGCAAATGTAATGTTACTCTAACACCTTCAAAGTAGTTGCTGGGTATCTTGCTCAAAATTTAAAATTTTGCGAATAACTAAAGAAATTACACAGATTTTCAAGTGACCTGTCATTTCTTCAACATGAAAAAGGTATCAATAGCATTTAGTAATTCTTAAACCAAAAGGACATTCTCACTAACACCACTGTATTTTTTCTCAACTACCCCCAAGAATTAAATTAAAAGGAAAAATCATCTCAAAAAACAAACCACTATAACTGCAAACAAAGTGTTTCCTTTTATTCAAAGTATTACAACTCCAGAATGAGAAGGTCTTGATGAAAAGTTTCATCTGGACAGTACATTTTTTCAAGATCAACTAATTCAATATCCAGGTAATGTGATTAATATTTTAACCTGTGTTAGGCATTTTTACAGGAGTCCTCACCACTGCTGTAGTCTGTTGTACTCTAGATGGTTGTACTAGAGCTAATAAATACCAACAGCTGGGAATAGCAGCAATGGCAGTGATTAACTCAGGTCAGGAGGGTAGTATTTATTTTCTATAATCCAGGAATTAGTGAAGCTGAATAAAGTTTGGAAATTTCTCAGGTTTTCCAACCCTAGACTTTGGTTTTTAACTCTACATTGCTTTCCAGATATATTAAAAAACAAACACACACACATTTTTAAAATCGCTCCAAGGCAAGAATGACTTAGCAGCAATCTAAACTTGAGCCCTGAAGTTCATAATTATTATTTTGCTTTGTGAAAGTATGAAAATTCTGACAGGCTCACTTCTTTATCATTAGAGATTATGAACTTCCAAGAATCAGCGGCCTATCAGCCAAATAAAGCTGGCTCTGAAAGTATGTTAAGTGATTCCAATGGGATGGTCTGGACTTAATCAGACTACACATGAGACCTACACCAAGTTGTGGAGTTTGATGTTTGATTGTTTTTTGTCTTTAGTGCCTACAATCCAATTTCTTCAGTTGCCTGATGAAAAGATAACTAGAGGGAGAAGTTTCACAAAACAAGGATTTTGGCAGCTTTGCCAGTGTAAGAAATTGTCTTTTCTTATCTGCAGTTACAGATTCTGCAGCACTCTGCCACCTCATCTTGTGCCAATAAAATTGTTTGTAAGGCTGAATGGAGAAACACACCAGGGTCTGGGCAAAATAAAAAGAGCCTATTCTTTATCCACATAGGTACCCTGATTCAGTCCCTGCCAGATCTGCACAAAAGACTTGTTTCAGTACACCTGTAAAACATTGTACAACAGAGGCAGCAACAAACAGGCAAGAACAGGGATTCTAAGCCAGAACTGTTCCGTGACAAAACAGCTTCCTTTGCCAGGGCTAACCAGGAGGAGCTGTTCAAGAAACAATGAAATGGGGTTTTGCTAAATTCTTCTTCTTTAATTAGAATAGAATGAAGGGGAAAAAATGGTGAGCATTTGGAGGCTTCACAAGTCTGCAAAGAATTTGTGATTGGTCCCTAACAGAAGTAAAATTCATATCTGAAACATAATACTTTCATGATCAGTTCTCACAGAACTGTTTCCTTACCCAACAGAAAACAATAAACTTTACTTCCTAAACAGGGGCACACATTAAGCACAACAAACAGCAATTACTGTACCACAGCAAAGGTTTTGGGCTGACCTAGGACTGGAAATGGCAAGCACAGCACAGCACATTATCAGTGAAAGGACACTGCTGCTAATTTCAAGCTGCTGGGCAGCCAGGGACAGAATGACACACATTTTGTTACCTGTGGAAACGAAAAAATAATTTGTTATAGACAAATATATATATATACAGATTTTTCCCTGATTTCTTCACAATTCCCTATCATCAGTGATCACACTGTTTTTAGAACTATGTCAGAAGACAATAGCAGAAGCAGTGGGGCAAGAGAGTGCACAGAAAGAGACAGTGGCTGATCCAGCCAAGAAAGCTGCATTTTTAAACAGAGCTTTCTGCTGACAATTCTTTTCTTCTGCATCAAAACAAATTTCTGAGAGAGCTTAAAAGTTTTGTCAGCTAGAGCAGGTTGTTATTCAAAAGCAGATTTTTTCATTTTTACAAGTGGAGGAGGCTGAGCACATATAATGAATCTACTGTATTGAAGAACTGTGAGGAAGTCTAATGCCTCTTGGAGAGTCTCTGCCTCTGAATTAATACATGCAAGGCTGAGGGGAACCGAGCTGCATTAACTGTGGTGTGTGAAGGATATTTCAGTCCAAAGCAAATCGCTGCTGGGCTGGGCTGGTTTTTGGTTGTGCACAACAAGAAAAGTGGTAATAGCCACCATCTGCTCATGCAAGGCAGACAAACCAAGTGAGCAGCACTGGGGACTTGCTGAGCAGCCCGAGGAGAGTCAGAGAAAGTGAACTAGGCTTAGGAACAGGGGTGTTCAACCACAGTGGAGGAGAGGCAGCACATCAAATCACAGGACACAGTAAAATGAGGGAGAACACAAGATCATTCACCTTGTTTTCTCACTGAAGTGGCCATGTCACTAGAGGAGAATGGAGGAGGGTATGCTCATTTCCTCAGAAGCATCTCAAACAAGGAAACACAATCAACTACTTCCAAAACCTGGCAGGCAGATTAAGGGCAGAAGAGGAAAGACCGAAGAATTAGCTAAGAACTGTCCCAGGACATACTACATGGAAAGAGGTCCTACTTCTCTTATCTCTCACTTTGGCCCCCAGACTTGTTAAAGTCAGTGAGTTTTATATCTTTTTCTGAGGGATAAAAATCTGCAGACCAAGTTAAACATGAATTCTTGCTTCCTTTTTTTCAGAGTTCTCCATATATCCCCTTGATAGCAGCCCACAGCAGCTATTCCATGACACTGAAATTATATCCATATTGGCAGAATTAATAAAGGTGGAAGGAAATTCACAGGAGCAGATTGGAGATAGAGCCTTCAAGCACAAGCTGCTACTAAAAAAAAAAAGTCATACTAATGGCTGCATAGAGCATTTTTTGCAATGGAACTGCACACTGGAAGCAATCATACAGAGCTCAGCTAGTAGGAGAAAATGAAATGCTGCTCCCTCATGCATTGATTATAGCATTCATATCTGCAGAGACAAAAATCTGACATGAAAGAGAATCCCCAGCTGTAGCATGGTTCTACAGATAGAATAACAACAGCCTTTCAGAAGGCTCAGTTTTCTTTGCAGATTCTGAAATAAACTCCCTCTGCCTTGGAACAAGCCTCTGTTGAATACATGTTCCAATTCTGTAGTTTACTGTCAGAGTTTTTAGGCATCCTGTAAGACAATAGTGAATTTCACAGCTATAGGATCACTCCTGGCATTAACAACACACTCAAGTAAAAAAATAAAAACCACCCCAAACAAACAAAACAAAACTTTCTCTGGAATTTGAAAAGATTTAGCAGGGCAAAGAAAACTGAGGTTGGCATAAATGCATTACTTAGACCAAAAAACAAACTATAAAGCTATTTATGTGCCATTTGTTATTCATAACATATACATCTATTTTTCTACACTTTTTGCTGGGTAACATTGCTACACATAGTACACATCATAAAATTAGGATATCCTCCATAAGAGCACCACAAACAGCTAGAGGAAATAAGCTGTGAAACCTACTAAAATCTTCAAAGTCAAACCATCAATATTTTCCCAGTAAATAACAAGTCTAAATTGAACCCAAAACTAGGAGGTGAAAGGTTAGAGCCCCTAGAACTGCTCTATCATTTACTTCAGTATTTTCCATCCTCTCTTTCTGAAAACCAAAACCAGGTCTTGTTATGCCTCAGCCACCAGACAAGGGCAGTGCCCTCCTACAGAACAGCTTTTTATACTGCATGAACTGGAAGACTGGTGGGAAGGAAAGGAGATGCCAGCATCTGGACAATCAGCCTGGAATCTCAAAATTATTTCAAATAATCTCAAATTATGTTTGCCTGACTCCCAATAATTTTTGTTCTTGAGCCAATTTTTCTGACAGGAGATGATTTGGTTGCTATATATTACTCAAACTAGATTATCTAGTGATAACTTCTGGCCTTAACAACCAAGTCTTTGAAAGATATCTGACAATTTTTATTGATATTTTAGTTGAGTGTTGAAACAGGGAGTTTTAACTTAAAATTTAATTTTCCAGTTGCAAGACTGGTAAAGAAAGGATTATCTTCCTTTTTTCAGAGTCCCTGAATTTATGCACAGGCAGAATTATGAAAAGAGAAACTTTTAATAGAAAAAGGAAAAAAAAGCAGCTAAAGATTTTATGGAAAAGCAGCTTTTTTGAGCAATATCTTGGACAATGAAAATATTTTTTCCTTCATAATTAAAGACACACAAAAGTACAAATGCAGGAGTGTAGAGGACAGATTTAAACTACTAGCAGTCAAATACCTAGTTACAACTGTCCAAATAATCCCTCAAGGAGGCGATAAAAGAAGCTTTTTAATTAAAATTAAACAGACAGAATACAGCTGCAAATATTCACCAAGTTAATTTTATTACTTAGGTTAAGGCCTATTAACTGTTGAGAAAACATATTTTGGTTTTAATTGCCAGAAGATGTGTGATGTTATTACATAATGCAAAGAACACTAAACTCAAGATGTGTCAACTTTCACTGAATTTTTGTTCTGTTCCACTCTTCCAAAATTCAGTTTACCCACCATTTAGCAATTAAAGGCTAGGACTCTGTAGATTTTAGCTAAAGGTCATATAAAAGTGGGCTTTTTTTCCTCTGGACAGTAGCTAGAAAGTAATTCCTCAAAACTTTCCAGTTTTTCCTTCAAAATTTACAAACATTAGCATTTTTGTGAATGCACTCTGTTACTTAGAGCAGCACCAATTTACACAGTTCTGCTCACATGCTCTGCTATTTGCTAAAATTTATATTAGATTGAAAAATTAAATTATCTGTGCTTCTGTTCCCATGCATTCACAAAAAACCCAAGCAGCACTTAGCACTTGGCCATGGCAGTGATGAAACATCAGAGATGGAACTGGATCTATAAATAGACAAGTGTGCTTGTTGTGGAATTGGCCTCCTCCATCACCTTGGTTAATTACAGTTAATTACAGTTGGGGGCATGGTCCTGGGTACATGGCAGCACCAATCTCATACCCAAGCATGGCTATCAGGAATAGTTATTAACTACAGCACTACATTAATCCTCTTTGATTCATAAGCACTGTGTGTTCCCTCACAGATTCACACTAAAAAGAATAAGCAACTAAAAAACTAACTAGTCAAGTAATGAACCCAACAAATTCATGATCACCACTGATGCCACAAATTGGGTGATCATGAATGACAGAATATTTGTTTCAACAGATGATTAAAATCAGGTGGAATTCAGCATGGTTAAAAGGAGCTTTCCTGGGATGTGGTGCTGAAGGGAGCTTTGTGTGCAGGAGTGTTTGCACAGAGCAGGATCCCCGTGCCAGGGAGCAGGCACACACTGGCAGGGCAGGGACACCAGCAGGCCTGGCAGCTGTGGTGTCCACATTCCCCTCATGCAAAACATGGGAACGAGGGCTGAAGGGAAAGGGCAACTCATCAACAGAGCTGGAGGAGCTCTGGAACCTGGGGGGTGTGGGCAGGGAACCAACAACACCAACACACACACACATCTTCTCAAGAACCTACAGTTGAGTAATGCTTGGTTTGAGCACAGCATCTGGCACAGCTCCAAACACACACACGAGGATCTGCTGGGACTGCTTGGCAAAACCTAAGTTCTTGCACAATTCAGTTGACAGAGGCCCACATCACAGAAAAATTAAGATAAAGGTGTTTGTGCATTTCCTTATAAAATTTCTTATATGGGAGTTTTGCAAGAGGGCTGTTTGTTAAATATAGATGGGCAGCCCACCAACATGAAAAATATTTCTGCCATAGTTCCCCAATTACTTGCTGTGTAAATACAGCACTCAGAACACACCAAGTCAGGACAGGAGAAACTATGGAAATTGTCAGAGACACACACTAGAACAGAAACTGACAATTTCAACTACATAGTGGGGTTTTAATCACCTCAATTTCCCATTTGAATGAAGGGACTTACACCAACATCTGCCATTACTATTTTGACCAGATTCCATTTTTATTTTTGGTTATGACTGTTTTGCCAAGTTCTTTAAACAATAGGTATTAACCCTGAGGGAGAAGTGTTTACTGAGGACACAGAAAGAGAATCAAGTCTAATACATAAACATATATGTAAACAGTCTAATAATTTTTGTCCATGTATTTTGAAAATTTATCAGTTTTGTCAGAGGACCAAGAAACTTAAAACTAACTTTTCTAGCACCCCAGTGGGCTCCCATGAAAACCAAAGCCATTTAAAAATTGTGAGAAGCCCATCACTGCTTTTCACCTTAATTGTAAAACCATTTTCCTTGGTGAAAAGACATCACTTCATCTTTTGTGGAAAGTCTATTTTTGGTTGTGCCTGTTTGTTTTATATGTTTGTTCATGGTGTTTTGGTTTGATTTTGAGTTTGGTGTCTGTTTTGGTTTGGGGTTTTTGTTTAATCACACACTACAGGCTTTGATTGCTCTCTAAGCCATGCTTGTTTTCTGTAACAGAAGTTATTTCTCATTCTCCATAAAAATCACAGTCAGCTACTTCAAAAAAATGGAACCAGCAAAACAAGAAACAAATCTGATTACAATCTTTCATCAAGCATCATTGATATGTTAGATGGTGTTCACCAGATACAAACAATTGTTCATTTTATTTTAACCAAATAACAAATAAATCAAGGATTTATGGTGAAATCCTTCATTCAGGAAGACAGACTCTAAATTTCAGATTCTCTACTTGCCTTTGTTTTGTCTCAGTTCTTGGACATCAGGAACTCTGCCTTACAATGGAAATCAACCCTTGCAGCAACTTCACATCTGCTCACAGAGCCCTGAAAGCACTCAACATCATGAATGACTCCATTAAATTAATTAAATCATCAATATGGTTAAATTTAAGTCTATGCTTCAAGGGTACCGATGAACTAAATCTTAATTCAAAGCCAATGAAATGTAACAAGGGTTTTCAATTTCACTTCAGCAAGCTTGTGCTCCAAAGTGCTTTGGATTTTAAGTGCTCTCATCAACGAATTTTGAATTTTTCCTGACAAAACAGATGTACATTTCACCTTTTTAATGTTTACCAATTTAGCTTTTGTTTACCAGAAATTTCAGGTTGGATGACCACAATCAATATTTACAGCAGAAATTCCCCCTGGAAATGCAAAGTTAAATCCCTGATGGGATTTTGTTTTCTTCCTATAAAGAAAATCAACAAAATGAAACAAATCCCTCACTCCCCCTCCATGAGATACACTGTACTTATTATCTGTGAAGTGGCAAACCCTCAAGTTCACTGGTACCCTATTTATTTAATGTTGGGCCTCATTGTTTATTCTAAATCCAAGTCTTTCTACCTCTAACTCATCTCTCATATAATGAAGCAAATTGCTTGTTGACAGTTTAAGGATTATAGTCTATTACCTATTAATAGTAATATTAACCACTTTCTTTTTCACAGCTCTTCCAGAAGACTAATGATGCTTCCCTTAAAGCAAAATTTGAGATGGCCTTAACATTTCTTGCCTTATGTTGTCACAAGGCTGTCAATTTAGTCCAATAAAGATGAAAAGGGAGAGCAAGCCTCCCTGTTCTCACTTCCCTGCTGTGAATAAGGATCTGAAACACCAATCTTGAACCAAACCATCTTTGAGATACATTTTCCCACAATTAAACATCATGAATCTGTGATACTGGCTTGTCTTGCAAATCAAATCTTACATAGGTGAAAGCTCTTCACCATTCCAGGAGTACCCTTTATAATCTGAGTATCTACTCATTATTATATTTAGGATGCTGTTACACTTACTGCTACAATAAAGCTTTCTGATTATAACACCCTATTCTTTTCACCATATATACAACCTTCTGATTATAGATCCACCATTACACTACCCATAACTATTATCAGAAGAGCCCAGGTTTTATTTTACATTATTAATACAAACTCTTGCTTCCTAATCACATCATCTCTAATGTGCTATCATTCAGAACAGGTATTCTTACTCAAAGGAGACACTTTTCAGAGAATGTAGAATTTCATATTAGCCTACTGAAAGATCCCCATGGGGATGATAATCTCAAATATATTAATGTAAACACCCATTTTTTCCTTACAAGTGAAATCCTACGATGACACACCACAGAGAAACAAAAATGTGGCCGTGTTGCTGTTGAAAGTCAACAAGTCTGAGAGACAGATCTTCTTTTCAAAGTCTCACCTGAGCTCAAATAGTCCCAATCAAGTGCTCTGTATCCATATTAGGTCAATTTTTGTCACACAACAGTGCAGCACTCTTACATGCTAAGCAAGAAATCATCAATTCCTTCTCCAGACAGATACCCCGTTCAATAAAATCTATTCCTTTAGTAAAACCTGTCAAAAATGAAAACAAACAAATAAACANCTCAGGAGAAATAGGACTGAAATCCTTCCTGTGTAAATCCCCTAGCTCTGTGGAATTTATTCACAAGGTCAAAGACTTTTTTTCAAAACTTAGAAGAATCTCCCATGTGTGTTTACAACTTCTTCTTTGACTTACATTTACTGAATGAAGCAAATCTTTTATTATAACCTAAAAATGTCATTTCTAGCTGGGTCACTATTGTTCCTACAGTTCAGTTCACCTGATGCCTTTCCTAAAAAGTCTGTTCCTGTTCAAGATAACAGCAAAATCCTACATATCATTGGGACAACAATCAGATTTGAACAGTGGAGGAAATGATGGATTTAATAAGAGTCTTGTTGAAAAAAAATAAAAGGGAAAAATACAATACGTCCATAATATGAACAACTTTCGTATAATAGAAATATCATGGCTTATTCCTATTAAAATGTTTCAAATCCCTACTATTAAAAAATTATCTCAAAGTATCAAACACTTCAAGATACACTGATTGTTTCCAAAACTCAGAGTTTCAGCATACAGGCAGTGGAAATGTTTTTTGCTAGTATGAAAGAAAATTAACTTTGGCATGTGCCCATGCCATTAATATTACAAAGACTCCAACTCAGATGTGTGTGAAACATTTCAATTCCAAAACATATGCAGTCTGTTTTCCACACAATTACACTGCCCAGTGGCTTTCTTAATGAACATCTAATAATTCATAGACCCAGCAAACAGCAGTGATTGTGTTTTGTGGGATCTCTGTGGGAGAGTGTTAATTTCTGTCATCTTTAATAACTATTTTGTGGTTATACAGAAGCATCCATGGTGCTCAGGGTACAATACCAAAACTGAAAGTGCTCCCTCTCGTGCTGGTTGCAGTTTCATTTCCAAGTTTAAGCTGAGGTTTTCCATAGCAGGCACAAGCAAAGCACCTTTAGTCTACGTTCTCTCATTATATTCTTCTGAAAACTATAGGTCAAAGTCTTAGCCATCACTCAGCTGCTAACATAAACAGAGTTACTTTCAAATTCCACCTAGCACAGGTACTCTTTGTAAGGAAAACCTAATGGTGTTTGCAAGGAATGAAAAATCAATTCTTTGGGAGCTCTGCATGCACATGGATTTCACCATGGCATCAGTGCTACATTTATGGAATGACACCTTGGTCACTGTCAGTAAGTAACTTTAATGAAGTCACTGATCCAAACCAGCTGGAATTTCATATTTAAATTCTATTTCCTATATCCCAAGGAGGGATTGAAATCTCCAGCCATTACAAGCATTGAGCAATTAAATCTATACTCTATTTCCCCCCAATTAGAAAAGGTGTCAGTTGCCTAGATCAGTAACAAAATTCCCTGTGCCTCCAATTTCCAGATCAGCAATGGGGGACAATTCCAGCAACCTGCACCCCCCCATACTTACAGCAATGTCTAAGTTTATGATTGACAGACAGCTGCAGAAAAAGTTCAGCTCACAACTTCACTTGCCACAGAACCCTAACATCTAATTATCAGCCTCCAGAGAGATTTTGCTCAAGCTATAGAAGGTCCTTCCCTAGCTGAAAAAAAACTCCTACAACATACAAGGAGGGACTGTTAAGGACACAAAAGCTCCAAAACTTAAATTAAAATTAAAAATAAAAATCAATAGAATGGTAAAAACTCATCTTGAGTTATTGAAATCCACACGCAAAGGATGTCATAAGCAAATAATTTAATGTAATAATCTATGAACACTTTAAAATATAAATTTGAGTCCTACTTCTATTAGTCTTATTTGAAGTGATAAAAACTAAAGCTGCCCTTGAACAATTCCCTTACCATCCCTCATTTGTATATTCTACATTCTTGACATGAAGTCTAAAGATCACTATTTTTCCTCTCTGCTTTGCTCTTCACCAATAATCAATTTTGCCATTAAAATGCTGATATTCTTCAGTTGCTGCTTCATCTTGATAATAATCTGGAACACAACTGTAGCCACGACTTACCTTAACAGGTTGATAGGTTGTTTTGCACTGTTATCACCAATTAATTAAGTTTATTTTCTTGGAAGAGCAATAGTAAGAGAGCAAACACCTTAATTAGGCCTTTCTGCTCCACTTGAAACATTACACATGTTTAATAATTCAGTGTCAAACATCCTACTAGTGAAACTGCAAGACACCAACATATAATTTCAGTATCATAACTCCTGTAAGTACTAACATGAATTTAATATACAATCCAGCCTAACTCCCCCAATTCATACATTCTACAGATGTCACAGAGCTATGAAAGTAAAAATGACCATGCCCTCATTAGATTTAAATTACCCTGTTTTACTTCTCCCACTAAGAAGCAGCTCCTATTATCAGTCCTTATTCAAAGTCAGGCATGCAAAGTTGTTTGCTCACAAAAGCAGACTCAGGGTTTCAACTCAGTAGTAATCCTACCACAGATGATCTAGGACATCTCAAGGCAGGCAAGGACTACCCAGTAGAGGTCCTATCTGCACATGCAATAAAATAACATCTACATGTTGCATTTATTATGGTATAGCAATTCAGAGTTCTCACTAAGCTCACACCTACCAGCATTACAGACACTGTATGTAATAGATACCACACACACACAAAAACATCATCTTGAAGAAGAAATACAAATGAAATTATTTTCAATACCAAGCACCTTTGAAAGGTTGCCTATATGAACATATAGACAAAATCACCTTCAAGAAAGAGCCATTATTTAATAGCACAACACCACCTTTGTATATTATTTGGCTGAAGTCTGTGGCTGCAACACCCAGGCATCAAACTGCCTGTAAGACTCTAATTGAGTACATACCAAAAAAGGAATCCTACTACACATCAGGCAAGTAAGAGATGAAGATTTGTCCTCCTAAGGTTTTGCCTGTATCACTACAGACTTTCATTGTCACCGACTCCCAAAGGATTTTTCTTCTACAGAGACTAAATCCATCAGGTCCACTCTTTGGAGACTGTTATGAAAGAGAGGGAGCAGCTGTCCAAACATCCCATCCCAGAGTCTGAATGTCATGACAGTTCTTGTAGCAAAAAGAGAGGAGAGGCCTGCCCCTCCAGCCTACACTTGAGAGGAGCTGTGAGAGGATTATGCCAGTTTTTATGCCATCCTAACAAGCTAAATTTCTAAACCTGACAATTTCTTGATTAAATGTTTGATTGCTAAAAGCCCAAACAATGATGTGTTCACAAAATAATCACTAAGTGACAACTGACACTCCAGGACACTGCCCTGAGTACTCCAGCTGTGACTGCAATCTCACACAGTTATTCACTCTGGGCTGTAAACTAGGGATAAATACACATTCCATCTTTTCAGTCAGCATTTAACATAGCCAGGCTCTGCACCATGCCTTGGCACTGGTCTTAGCAGGAGCAGATAAAGACCACCCAGACCTTTTCAAGTTTCTTAGAGATGACATTCCCCTGGAGAGCGTCCCTTAATCTCTCTAACATGAGCCACATTCCAGCTGCATGCTCCACTCCAAACCTGAGATTCACTCCTAGCAGTGATTGCTCATCCAAACTGAGTACACCATACTGCAGGTCACCAGGCCACTGCAATTTCTCAGCTCCTTAAAAATTTAAATTGTGACTCACTCAACATAGTGGTTTATAGGCCATACTCTAATAATGGCAGAAGTATTAACAATCTGTTTCAAAGAGACAGGTAAGTTTTATTTTATGTCTAAGACCATGAATTTTCAGCAGCAGGACTGCACTGTGTGTTAATTCTTCAACTGCACAGATGTGACAGTCACCTTTGACTTTTCTAGCATTGCTACATACTTTTAAAATTAGGTTTCTATAGTTAGAAAAAAAGGAAAATTACAAAACTACTTCAAAAGATGATAAACTTGAATCATAGGAGAATCAGAATCATTAATAACTGTTAACTAAAACCATAGAAATACAGGTAACAGGGACAGAATTACTGTCTTCCTACTCAGCTTATTTCATTTGTGCAGGCAGAATTAATGTTTTCTTGTACAAACTAAGATTAACAGCAGTTTTAGCTAAGAGCTCACTAGATCTGTTCAGATGTCAGATTGAACTGATAAACCTTCATGGGCAGAACGTGAGCCCTCAGGCAAAGTTTAACTCCTTCTTTACTACAACATCAAAACAAAACTTCTAACATAACTATAAAAATGGGTTTCTTTATTTGTTTTCCTGTATCAGTATAATGTTGCAGCAGCCCTCTTGTTAGAGGGTAGGAATGAGCCCAGACACAGACTCCTTGTTTATCACAGCATGAAAAGGGCCCTGGTTCATTCTTCTCCACAGCTCAGCCATCCTGACCCCAACCATTCCCTGACTCTGCCTGCAGCAGCTCCTGCTGGAGGTTTCCCTGGCAGCCTCTGACTGCTGGGTGTTCCCTGCTGAGCTCTGCCTGCAGGGATCAGTTTGCAGCCTCTGACTGCAGCTTTTACCCAGCCAGGCTGTGACTGCAGGCTCCAACAACAGCTCTGACTGCACACACACACTGACCTCACTGAGGGATTCTCTCTCAGGATCCTTCTTCTTCATGCTCCTCGCTTTCATGCTCCTCCATGATGATTCCCCCTCAGCAGCCAGCCCCTCCCTTTTATCTCACTCATCTTCATTGGCTACAGCTGTGACTCATTAGGGCTGAGGCTGCACTGGGTAATTAACACAGCTGGTAATGAGCAGGGGTGAGGTCACCTGGATTCCCTTCTCGTACAGGTGTAACATTAAATTCATGGGCCCAAGGAAAGGGAGAAGCATGACAGGAAACTATCAAGTGCTAACAGGTACCACTAAACTTTACCACAGAAACCTTTAATTTTTTTAAGTGTACTTTGCCTTGATGTTCCAACCCACATAAGCAAGTAGAGTCCATTTCATTTTCATCTAACAAAGATACTTCTGACTTCCTAAATTCTACCAAAATACCACCTACTGAAAAAAAACTCTGATACTAAAATAGGTTTTCAACATTTATAAGTGCTTCTATAAACTGGTGCATCTTTTTTATTTCTTGTTTTTTCTGGATGGTAGAATATGGAAGGGACACTGACATCAGCTGTGTATATCTAAAAATCCAAATCCAGTTTATGTGCATTTATGAACTTTAAATCCTGAAATGTGAACATCTGAATGTTCCCTATGAACATACTGGTGGCTGCACAACCACAGTAGCCAGATGAGTGTGGTCATGGCTTCTTTTTTGGTTTGTTTGTTGTTTGGTTTTTTGTTTTGGTTTTGTGTTGTTTTTGGTTTTGTTTTCTTTTTGGAAGGGATTTTTGGTTAGTTGGTGTGTTTCCAAGGAGTTGTTTTTGTACATCCTTCACAATGCACATCTTTCTCCTGACATTTTTCCATAAATGCAGAGCAGCCATATTTTTAGTAGCACATAAAGTTATTATTGCTTTATTTCAATTAAAGTGTGCATATGCTTGCTTTGGCAAATTGAAGTTGATAAAAATGCATCCCATCTTTTGAAATTAAGCAGCAGAACATCAATGAAAAATCCATCAAATCTTAACTAGCAAGTACTCCCAGTTCTGCCAGAAACAGATATTAAGCACAATAAAAGTGTTGCAACTCACTAAATCCAGACTAGGATTTCTTTATAAACATTATTTCCAACATGCAGAGCTATGACCTAATTAATTGCACATAATTAAACAGAATCACAAATATGGTGTGGCTGTTGACTACAAATACTAAGAGCCCAGGTGGGATGAAAAAGTTTTAAAAGGAGCTTAATTTCTTCAGAAACACAAACTTTATGCCAATGAAAATATCATTAGAAGCAGGTGTTTGAATCTATAGGTGATAATGAATACTGAGGGATTTCCTCTGGATCTCTCCATTTGCAGGATGGGATTGCACACAGGGGTTTCCTTTACTGCAGCACTTACAGCCAAGGCCTTTCCTGCTTCTCCCAGCTCTGAGGAGCTGGGGGTGCACAGCAAACTGGGAGGGGACTCAGCTGGGACAGGTGACCCAGCTGACCCAAGGGATATTCCACAGCACACAGCAATGTACCCAGCATGGAAAGCTGGGAAAGAAGAAGGAACAGGGATGTTCAGAGTGATGGGCATTTGTCTTCCCAAGTCACTGTTATGAGTGATGAAGCTCTGCTTCCCTGGGGATGCCTGCCCAGGGGAGGTGGTGAATGGATTCCTGATTTTGCTTTGCTTGTGAGCACAGCTCTTGTTTTACCTACTAAACTGTTTTTTATCTACACCCACAACTTGTGTCACTATTCCCAGTTCTCTCCTCCATCCCACAGGGGTTTAGGGTGGGGCTGGTGCAGGAGTGAGGGGCTGTGTGGGCTCAGGTGCCAGCTGGGGTGGAACCACAGCAGCCCTCAAACATTTTGCTATAACCCATTAGTCAGACAGACTGACAGGCAGAAAGCAGATTAACTTCTCTCTGGCAGACAGGAGTCTGAATTCCTACAAACTGTTCTAACAAATAGCACTCACAGATGTCTCAGCTGGCAACACAACAGACAAGATACCTTGGAAAGGTTCGCCTACAGAATTCTCCTGGAATTTTGACTAGGCCTGCATGCAGAAGCTGGCTTTACAATCAGTTAAATGAGCATCAGCGAAAAAACATAAGGCTTTAAAAACGGCATTAAAGACAAATATCATTTACTGTCTGCCAGTATGAACTCAACACAAATATTAAGACTTCATCTGAGCTGACTGTAAAAAAAATTCTTGTGTATTTAAGAAATTTTCACTCCCCTGAAGGTCAGGAAAGAAAGCCCACGTAGTGTATTTCTCAGTAGTGCACTTGTGCCATAAAAAGGAAAACACACATGGTAGTAACTTGAATCAGGCATTCAGTTTCCTGAAGTCTTCAGAAAATAAACAACCATTTTTGCTTAGAAATTAAGCACTAGAAAATAGAACAAAACCAATGAAAGCCTGACACCACAGTGACTATTTATGCAGACATAAGCAGGATGTGTCCAGATAATGAACAGTCCAGATAATGAATACTCTAATAGAGACACAGTACCAAAAATTACAATTTATTCCTGTCTGCCCAGCAGGGGGAAAAAAAAAAAAAAAAAAAAAAAAAAAAGTAGTGACAAGTGTCGCCCTGTTCTTTTTTCTTCTTTTAGCCTTCTGATTGTTTACATACTTTAGAGTCAAATTCTCACACATTTTCTATAAACAATACTATTGTTTACATTCCTCCAGTTAGGAGGGACAATTGATAGACACCTTCTCAGACCAGTGGAATTGAAGAGGTTGAACCTCTGTCTTCCAATGTGGTCCATTTCTGTGAAATGGATATAAGGTGAAATCAAAAAAGTAAACTCTCTTTTCCTCCTCTCGCTCTGGCTCGGTCATCTCTGTTGTGTCTCATCGTGGCGTTCCTGCGTCAGACAAGCACTGGCAAAGCTGAATTTGACTTAGACTAATGTTGCAGGTAGGCATAAAAGTTAACAGTTACATTAATATCATTTTGTACACTAATGACTGGAATAAAAGAATAATAATGCAAGTAAGAATAAAGCCCCTATTTTTCCTGAGACAGGAAAGCAAAATAACTTCTGCCTCTGATTGGTTTTGCTTCTTAAAAAAAAACCCTAAAATCAGAAGTTTTTGTATTTATCAGTGCTATTTGTTTTAAGTTAAGAAAGTTTAAGCTAGTGTTCTTTAAGAAAAAACTGTACTGCCCCCAAACAAACACAGTGGAGCAGATGGACAAAATATTGATTCAGAGGGAAAAAAACAAGCAAAAAATTAGGCCTGAAGGAAAATTTGAGGTGAAAGAGAGATACATGTAGGCAGTCATCCTATTTCCTCATCTGTCTTGTGATTCTCTGGATGAAATGAGATTAAAAAAACTTATTGCCTACCAACTCCAAGCAAAAACTATTTATCATAGTTTTTTAGCTACAGAAACACAAAGCTTAATACAAGGCAGATAGTAAAAACACTACTTTGGTTTAAGAAAATAATCCATGCAATTCAGTGCAAGTCATTATTAATCTCTCAAGAGAATTAATAATTAATATCATTTACAGATTTGGCTAGCATATAGTCCAGGTACAATCAGTCTTAAATGCCTTAATTTCCACATGTGCATGTACCTTTTGTGTACTGGAAAAGAAGATAATTCCTGGTAAATAAGTACATTTTACAGTCTCATGACTTAAAGTGTTTAAAATCATATTTTTAAAATTAAATTTTAAAAGGCAGCACAAAATCATCCAAGACTTTTACTTTCTGCTTTACTTGCATTAAGTGGTCAAGTGGAACATTCATGGGAGCCAAATTCACTTCACAGTATCAATGATTCTTTTGCAATTGACTCTTCAAAATAATTGTATTTATAAAACAGAAAGTGGAGATCAAATGTTTTTGATTAGAGGCATCCTTTAAGCTTTGTTGTGAATCATTAGAAAAATGCTTTCTCATGGCCTTGAATTTCCCCTCTTCTTCAAGTTAAAGAAACATTTTAATGAACTAGAAAATACTTTTTCTCCCATCATACCTAAAATGCAGCTATGCTTATATTTTTATATATCAAGACTGCACGTACCTGGAGTGGAGTACCTGGAATGGAGTACCTCCCCCAAAAAAGAAAATAATGACCTCTGGAAAAATGTTGGAGTCATTAGTATACCAAATATAGCACATACCAATGGTAGCAAATGTTAAAGCTCAAAGCCTGGGAGAGCCAGCTGAGCTGATGACCCTTCTGTCTCAGTATATTTTATATAAATATAAATGCAAAAAAATACGTCTGAAAACTCAAGGTACATTTGAAATTTTGGAAGTTAACAAGGCGCAGAATACAAAGTAAGACATATGAACACAACTTAGGTCAGCAGAAATTTGATGCCCCATTTTAAAAGTAATAAACCTGAAATAAAAAATAGGAAATGCTGTTTTTTTCTAAAATGTTTAGCAACAAGACTGATTTACACAGCCACATTATTTCTCTCAGCTTAGGCAGCACCTAGGTGAAAGCAGTAAAGGCTATCTAGGAATCAACAGCTTTACTGCTTTAATTCTGACTGGAAATTCCAGCCTCATGGTCCCAACATCTGCATGAGCCATTTTCAGGAGGGAAAGAATTGTTTTATTTTAAAATACACTGTTTTAATTTGTGTTTCAAAAGTAGCAACAAGTAACAACACAAATTCAATTCTCAATGTCAACTGGATAAAGAAAAGGTTAAAAAACCCCCAAAAAACAAAAACCCCACATTTGATTTTAAAATATATGAAGTTACAACCAGTCATAGTAACAAATTCTGCTTTGCAGAACAGAAAGGAACTACACTAAACCCCGTGCAATATGAAAGAAAAGAGTTTGAAAGAAGTTGCCAGATAAAGCAAAGAAAATAAGAAAATTCATACCAGAATGCATTAACAAAAAGCATCTGTTTTTCCAAGAAAAAACACAAATTCCAAGGAGGACGCCCCTTGCCCCCTTCATAGGGAGCTCCCTCATTTTCACACGCCAAGGAAATACTCATGAGACACCATCTATTCCCGGATTTCCACTTGCCTGTTCTTACTTTGAAAGGGAGAAAACTAAATGCACACTATTTCAACACAATTTCACTGTGCTGTGCACAAAACTGGGGAATTGGGCGTTGTTTCTGTAAGTTCATCACAGGAGGGGGCCACACCGGGCTCCTCACACCTGCTTGGTGCCCGGGGCGCCCCAACCCCTGCAGGGACACCAGGCCCCAAAACTCGCTAAACCTAAAAAACTTACCCACAAAAAATCTCCAATATGCACAGAAACACGATGGGAATTCACACCTTACTTACCACCAGGAGCAGCGCAGATTCTGGCAGCCACCTGATGCTCCGTGGGGCTGGAGGATGCAGCAGCAGGAGGATGAGGAGGAGGATGATTGACGCTGTAACACCACGGAGAGATGCAACAGAGATAAAAGAGTCAGAGTGAGAGGAGAAAGAGCGTTTACTTTTTTGATTTCACCCTATATACATTTCACAGAAATGGACCACACTGGAAGATAGAGGTTCAGCCTCTTCAATTCCACTGGTCTGAGAAGGTGTCTATCAATTGTCCCTCCTATCTGGAGGAATGTCAACAATAGTATTGTTTATAGAAAAAGTGTGAGAAACTGACTCCCAAATATGTAAACAATCAGAAGGCCAGAAAGAACAGCAAAAGAACAAGGCAACAGCTGATGAGGATGATGATGGAGAGCCTGCAGAGCACCTTCACACCTTGGGGCTCTAAAGCCCTGTTGGCACAGCAGACACTGGGCTGAGGGAGTTCATTCCCCCACAGGTGTGTGCAGGACTGAGCGGGCACTGATGAGCCAACCCTCCCCTGGAAACAAAACCATGCACACAACAAATACCTACACCTTTTAAATAACATCTTAGATAAAGCTCTCACTGTGGCAGGTGGAAGAGCTCCTGCTAAACACCGTGCTAGTGACCTCACAAAAATGAGAATGCACGCATGGAAAACCTTGTCCAACTTCAACACCTCTGTAACTGGACCATAAAAAACAAATTTTGTTTGGTTCTCAGAGGTAGAAGAAAGCTGAAGAGATGATTTGAGATAGTGCCATACTAGGAAGCCTCATAATGACTTTAATCATCCCTGACAGATACTAGGAATTTTAATTTATTTTTTAGTAAGATCATAAAATAATTATTACTCTGCTGTGGCAACAGTTTGAAAAAGTGTAACTGATATTCTCTCTAAGTAGTTAGGAGTTTTGCTTTTCTTTTTTCCTCCAAAGTCTTCATTACATTTAAGCGAATCTCCTCAGCATAATTTTTTGGCACAAAGACAGCATGGATAATTATGAATTGCTGTCATAACATACCTGAAATCTACAAAAAGCATCTGTTGTGGAAGTGCTCCTGATTTAATAGGACACATATTTACTCAGGAAAGATTGGTTGTATTTAGTCTCCAATATTCCTAATTATACAGTGAAACTTTTTTCAAACCACTGGAGTTTTGTCTTTGCCTTCCATGAAAAATGGATTTCACTGACAGTATTGGAAATAATTGTGAACTCTGAGCAGTGACAGTGTGATTGGGCACCTGAAAAAGCACCTGCAACCTGTATCTCTTCTTCAGAGCTCTTGTTTCATTTGGGCACAAGAAAGGCAATCAAAAAAACCTATTTGGTTACAGGAAGTAACAAAATACTACATACCTTTAAAATAAATTAATGTAGAGTTTTGAGGAGTTTTTTAATTACAGGACTAATTTTGTCCAACCAGGGAATGTATCCAAAATATTCCATGAACTTTCAGCACCGGGGCTTGGGCTGTTTCTGTGTAGCTTTACCAGCATGAGGCAAAGGGGACTATCACCCTCATCCCTAGAATGCTTGTCAGCTCTTCATTTCCATCAAAGGGACTTATTTCCAGCAGTTTACTGAGCCAGCAGTACTTGAGCTGGAGGCACTCGAATTATCCAATTTCCCATTAAAAGCAGGGAGCTTCACAGGCAAGCCTAGCTGTTGAAACACCCAATATTTGTCCAGCACTAAGTACTGCTAAACACAGGCACCATGTGCTGTGTCAATTTGACCTGCACTTCACAATCTTTAACATCTGCCAGTGTCCCCATCCTCACCTCGTGTCCTCCTCTTCTATGTGAATAACATAAATGTTTCCCATTTCAGTGTGTTTTAATAGCTTGCTAAAAACTTTCTATAAAAAGAAATAATTGATGTTCCTTTCTTAAAATAAAATGTGATGGATGGAAATTAGATGAGCAATTATATCTGACATTAACAAATAAATCTGCATGATATTCACTTGGAGCATATACGATTTTTACAATGTTACATCAAACTATTCAGCAAAATTTCAGACTTAAAAGAGTGTTAAAGGAAGTAGCTACAAAACTCTTAAACCCAGCAGGTAGGGAACAGATTATACTCTAACTTAAATTCTTATTCCTATATAAAATTTTGATACATTAAAGAAGCAGAAGTATCAGTGGTTTTTCCTTTACCCTCCTTAAATAATTTAATGTAGTGTTTGTGAAAATCCTGTTTTAAAAGTCCCCACAGTGTGATGCTCCTAAGAAATGGCAAAACAGTTACAAGAGGAAAGCACCAAAGTCACACCTCCAAAACAAAGCTTTAACAGAGGCTTTACATGAATCTGCCATTCCTTGCGTGAAGTAGATAAAAGGAAGAATTAACTAAGCTGAGAAAAACTTGGAATTTTTTTTTTTTTTTTTTTTGTGGATAATTCCAAGCTAGGATAAAGAAATAAAATTATTCCAAAGACAGAAAAATAATAGATAGTAACTAATAGAAGTGGGGAATTTTTTTCCCCAAAAAGTGAAAAATTTAATACTGATCAAACCAACTTTTTCTCTTACAGGGACTGATATCTTTGGAATGATTTGTAAGAAAACAAAACCACTTCAGCACATCCAAAGCACTCTGAGTGTCAAAAAAGAAAAACAAAAAACCAAAAACAAACAAAAAAAACCCAAAATCTTCCAGATTATTAAATTAAATTATTAAATTCAGTACTGGAACCCAAAACCACATGCTATAAGATAACACTAAAACACCATATCTTGTTTATCCTACCAACTGAGGAAATCTGTTTTGTTTCACAGAATGCAGATGAGAATTTTGACTTCTATTTTAAAGTCTTTATTTAAGAATAAAACTGTATATAAGATCTGATTTATCAGTAGGTCTGATAAACAAAAGGACAAACAATAGCAGATGGTGTACAATACTTCAGAGGAAAAACAAAGAGGCTCCTAAGCTCTAAAAATGGGGCAGAAATTTATTTCAGATACTTCTAAGGAAGCATTTTAATGCTTTTTTAACTTCTGTGGGCTTTGTTCCATATATTCCTTGTGCAACCCTCCTCTTCAAAATGTACTTCAAAGTCAGCTGGTGTCAGTACACTGAGATGCTGTTTTTGCTTATGAGTCTTTTTTCTCCTTGTGCTTTAGCTCATTTCCTGCCTTCCTTGTCATCTTCTGTCACACTACCTGCTCTCCTAAACACTTCAGCAACCATTCATCATTATCTTTGTTTACCTGTTCTAACTACCTGGCATCCCAACAGCTGGGAATAAAGGGATCTCTCTCATCTGCACAGCTAATTGCTGTGTTCTTTGTGCACATCAAGTTGCACACACAAACCATCTCCACAACTCCATTCTTTTAGCATGGACATCTTTCTTTACTGAGATGAGTACAGAGGTAAGTATTGCATAGGGTTCATATATGCTGTTAAACACTGTGGGAGGCTCTCAGCCCATTGCTGCTTTAATCACTTGTCACTCTGAAATTATAATAGTAGCAAGCGAGTAAAAAGCTCTTTCATCTTTCTGGAGAGCTAAAATAGCTTTTCAGTGCTACTTTTGGATCACTCAGATGGAACTTTCCAGGTCTCTCCAGCCTTGCTGAGAGACAGATTTCCTGTAAAACGTAGCACACTACTTTCCATTGCTCAAAATGTCTGCTCAGAAATGAACATTCTCCTAGAATTCTGTCAGGAACTCTGTGACCTTTTAATCATTAAAGGATGATAAGATAGATGGAAAGAAAGACATCTAAGACACCTTTTTTACCATGTAAAGGTAAGATGTTATATATAAAATTGTGATTCTGCAAAAGGTCTTTTTAATACAGTTTCAAAGTCAAGAATTTTTCATGGTCTTTTTACAACATTTGAATAAAATTCATACAAGTCAGAAGACTAAAAGATGTATGACATATTACAGTAGCAAAACCAAAGAAATTTTTATAATCTATATTTACATTATACAAACTGTACTTGAGAGTAGGTTCAGAGGTAAACTAAAAATGATACACTGAGCAAGTAGCAAAAGACCTTAGAGAGAAAATTAACAAGCAAAGTTACATTTCCCAAATACTGTTTTGTAAGTGGTTCAGGAACTCAAAAATTTCAGGTTCTATTTTATGTTCCCTATTTGAATGATGGGATTTTGCTCAAAAGAAGTGCATCTCTCCAAAGTGAATGGAGAGAACTGTTTGACATGGCACATTTTGTGGTGCTTGCTCATTAGGAAGGTTCTTCAGTTAAAAGGAGTAAGACTTTATTGAACTTTTTCTGCAAAAGCTCTCCTAACCCACTGCTCATCACTGAAAGACGGTGGGTAACAAATCATCCCCACAGAAAAGGGAAAAATGTAATTGATCAGAATTACATTTACTTAGATTTCCAGATCTGGATCAACATACAAGAAATGAAGGCTTCACAAAATAGAGAAAGAATAAAGAAGAAAAAGAAAGAAAAAGAGAAAACATGAAGGATTAGGAAAATATGAAGTTATCAGTCATGCACACCTCAATTTATTCTACAGATCTATAGAACTGCATTCAGAGAGTAGAAGCATAAAAAATTGTGAGAACGATCATGCCCAGAAAGACCAGGAATTCTGATATAGGCGAGGAGGGGCAGGCACAGACAGTCCCCACCTGACAAGTGCTCAGATGAGATCCCAGAATAGCTGTTACACTGCAGTCAAAACAGATGTTATCTCTGGATCACTGAGTGAAATCCAGCAGGGAACAAAGGCAGACGTATTCAAGTTTCAAGCATTCCTTTTCCACTTCCCTCAGAAACATCACAGGACCCATATTTGAACCTCTTGTGCTTTTCCATTCTATGTATTTTTGCCTCACTGAAATGTCCTTCTTCCTAGATTAAGACTTTTTCTGCTTATCATTCTCCCCAATGACAACCTAAGGCACAATCATCCTGTAAATAACGTTTAATACTTGATGTAATTTAAAAATCCAAGTATAAATCACCTGCATAAATTAACCTCTGAAGATATCTTTTGGAGCAGTCTGAATTTGGCTGCAGATTTGTAGTCCTCTCTGCTATTTCTTTATCCCAGTGTGGCCATGATTATTAGTCAGTGTGACATTGTCTTTGTGACTGAATTCTTGCCTTTTCCCTATAATGCACATTCTCCCACCTCAGTCATTTTTATTTCCTTTCAAGATCTCTCATTGACAACATCTCATTGTGCTCATTTATTCACTTAATTGGCATTCACATGACTTTCAGTACCGTGATCTATTCATGTTATTGATTTTTGCTAGGCTGCATTGCTGTATCTGTTGTAAGCATTGATTTGAATACCTGGAGACAACCTTGAAAGTTTTCAGTTTATAGACTACCAACTCCTTCCTGCATTTTCTTCCCACTAATTGAAAAATTTACATTTTACTTTAATAAAAAGACAACTGTCACAAACCATAGGATTTACTGTTTCAATCCCACTTCTAGCATTCCAATACCCATAAATACAGGTCTTCTAAAAAACAGTCTGTAAAACTTCAATTTGTTATTTTCTTGAATGACTTTGTTTTAATTTTCTACTCCACATCAAGTAACACCCCACTCCTTGAAAGAAGCCAGTGAATTTGCCAACTTTCTCTTTTATGAGTCTACCATCATCAAAATAACAGGAAAACTACAGCATGTGAGGAGTTTAGTCACTCTTTTTTTCCTCTCCAGACCTGACTGAAGGGATATTGATATTTTTCCATCAATTTCATCTCCATGCAAAGATGATACATACCTACTACAGGTTTGTGACAGATCTGGACACCCATAGAAGGTTATCAGCTGATATCTAGGGGTAATTCTACTCTGAAAACTGATATAAGCAATAAATTCATGCTCTTATGCAACAGAGCTAGTTCTCTGCATCTGTCAAATTGCATAAGTATGGCATTTGCCTTTTTTTATTCATTGATTATCTTAGATCAGGTTAGAATCATGAATTAAGATAGGATCATTGTTAAATGTACAAACAACCTGAAAGGACCTAGGAATTAGTGCTGCCAGCAGTGATGTCATTTGACCAAGATCACCAGATCAGAAGAACCTTCTTTATCTCGAGAGCCCACATTTAAGGGAAAGTTGCATATATTACATTAAACTCTGTAGAACAGTTAATAGAAAATCTCCCAGTGCCATTTTAGATGTGCCTCAGAAAAGAGAATGGCACTTGAAAGGAAATGGCAAGGCTCTAAGAAAAAAAAATCCCTGTCTCTTACAAGCACTGAAAACTACGATTGTTACCACAATGAATCTGCTAAAACACAGGTTGTACTAAAGTTCACAGCACAANTTAGAAAGAGAAGCCCTTACAAGCTCACATAAATCTTTATTAGGGTGTCCTTTGTATTCTGCCTCTTGTGACCCCACAACATAACTGTTCACAGTCTTCCATTCATTCACTCAGGAAATCCTACAGGAACTACTTTGGGTTTTTTGTTTCTTGCTTTTTTNTTTTTTTTTTTTTTTTTTTTTTTTTTTTTTTTTTTTTTTTTTTTTTTTTTTTTTTTTTAGGAGGGACAAAAGCCAGCCTGAATATGGGTGCATTTTGTGAGTATTAAAAAAAAAGCAGACTTCCCTATGCCACACAGAAACATGCTAAAATGAAATAACGAAACCAGACAAAAAGAACAGGAGAGAATCTTGGGCTGTGTAAAGCAAACAGGAGGAAGTTCAGCTTTGTCTCTGTGTGTGTTTTCAGCAGGTTAACAAATCCACAGAAAAGGTTTGGATGGGCTGTGATATCACTGTCTCATCAATCCTTGCAAACCTGAAAGGGCAATAGCAGG
>WEIU01015967.1:3108-15849 GCA_013389925.1 Aegithalos caudatus
CAGGCCTTTTCATCTTAAAGTAACTTGTCCATGTCACATTTCACCTAAGTCAGCTGAAGAACTGCACAATTCAGAGCAGAACCTGCATGTCAGCATCTTTCACGTTTTTCAACATCCCATGCTAATTGTAGTGGGAGGTTTTTGAAGAGGGATACAATTCTATGATCTGCAAAAATGGTCCCAAAAAACCATGCTTGAATTCTCCTTTGTTATTCTGTACTTTGGACAGTGCATCCAAAAGTCAAAATTATATTCCTTTGTTCTAAGAAATGTTTTTGTATGATAAATTTTCCTGAGAGACATCAAGGGAAAAAATAGGCATTTGATATTTGTTAGTCTGATATAAGCAGTATTAGGCACAGCCATTTTAGTGAATGAAATATTCAGTTATTTCAGTTAGTACTAATTTGAGTGTAAATCACTTACATAACATAAGTGATATGTTTAATAAATGACAGTATTGTTTTTGTGTTGCTGGAAAATACTATGCCTTGAAGGAGAGATGTAGAAATTGAGTCTAGGTAAAAGTTTTCCTCTCTAGATAAATGAAATTTTGTAGCATACTGATCTGTAATGCTTTGTAATGTAATTATTTACTGGTGTTTCTTAAGTCCTTTATTCTGCATCTTCACCACCTTTGGAAGACTTGGGTCTTAAATGGCTGGTCTGCACACTGTCTTTTACAATGTGCATGTTCTCGCAGTGTATTGTAGAATATTGCTCTTGTTGACAAAACTGGGTTGAAGTAAAACATACTCAGGAGTGTCTTTTTTCACATAAATTCTAGAAGTTTTAGCATGGAAGAGAAGTGAAAAAAAAAACCCTCGCCAAATTAGGTTTCCAGTGAAGCTCATCTGAGGGCCTTTAGATAGGGAGGTTTAAAGAACTAGATATTAAACTGAAAACACTGGAAGTCATTTGATGTTTTAAGAGCAGATTACCTTTGAAAATGATAGTCATTACCCTGAATAACCCCAGTCCAAACCTCACACCCCATTCAGATACAAAAAGAAGCATGGTAGATTTTTTGAAATGCTCATTTGTAAAGTGTGTATATATATATGTACACAGGCAATAATTCAAATCTATGGGCTATTCCAGTAAAATAACAGCTGTTTACACTTAGGGCCCAAACAAGTTATTCTGATGTTACCATCAAACAAGTACATTGACCCTGCCTGGGCTCAGTTTCAAAGGAATAAGCTCAGGACATGCTGGGCCTGGCAACACAGAGCATCTCATGTGATACAAGGCCTAAACTTTTATCCNATACTGAACAACCAAGTTGTAACCTAACTCAAGTATTTATGAACAGTGTAGGCATATTTTGATTCATGGGAAGTTTTAAACTGTGGCAATACTAGCCATATGGGATTCTTAACTTTGATGAAATCTGATGGATCATTTCACACATGGTCATGCTGAGTTTAGGCCTAAAAGAAAAGACTCAAACAATCTCTTTTGATAATTACTTCTAAATAACAGTTTGCAAAAAGCATGCACAGGCTGGCTTACCATACTTTCTTTGACATTAGATTTTGAGATATCAACATTTTTCCTTTCCATGATTTTTTAATTTTCTTTTAATTGTGTGATGGTTTGTTCTGAGGGAATAGCCACTGCTGAGCACTCCCAGCACATTGAGGAAAATAGTGCTACATTGACAGAGAATCTGCAGGCTCCTTTCTCCAAGACACTGCCAGGTACTGGCATAGGCCTAGATAAAATGGAAGCCTATAGTCTGTGCCGTTCAATTATCCAGCATTTTAAAATTCAAGTCTCAAGATTCGGGTATTTCACAGACACAAAATCTGCCCCTACAAAAATGTTAAGCAAACTCTCAAGAGTTGTTGAACAAAGTAAGCTTGTTGAAGAAGAAACTAATATTTGTGCAGAAAAAGTATTGTTATGAATCAGCAATTAAATACAAGGTTTTCATGTTAGGAAAATCAGTAAGAGGTCCCTTAAGTTTTTCTATAAAATTTATTATTTTTTAAAAGGTTGGAAAAATAGGAAGATAGAGTGAATAAAATAAAGAGACAAGTAGTAATTATTAAGGTCAAATTTTGTTGCATGATACAAGATCCTGTTTGTCAATTATTTCCAGAAACTTGTTGCAGAGAATTCTACTGGAGAGACAAGGAAATATTAAAACACTAGACATTGATGTACCAGATGGGCTATATTGCTCACAAACAAATACTCTCTCTAAAGAGAATGATAAAAGAACTCTTCATGCATATTCTAGTTAATTATCAATGCAGAATATAGGATAAGATTGGAGTGGACTGGTCAGTCCCCTCCATCTTGTTAGCGAGCTGGTGGAATATAATATGAGGTGTACCAAAGAAGATAGAAATCATTGATTAAAAGTAAACTCTTGGTTTCATTTGTCTTACAATGTTCAGATCTGGAAATTTGGGTCTGGTGTCAACACTGGAAAGAATAGAGAATATATAAAAGTGCACAACTTAAAGTTGAGTTGAAACATGCTTATGAGAAAAGAAAAGAAAGAGACAAAAACATAAGTTCTTAACTCCAAACAAAAAATAACCACTAGAAAAGACATAAAAGAAGGTTATGTACAATACAGCTACTCTTTTAAGTACCTCTGTTTTAGATCATCCTTTGTGTTGCATAACTTTTTAAGGACATCTTCTGTCTTAACAGGAATGGAATATTCAATTAAAATGAACAGTGGGAAATTTAAAATAGGGGAAAATTCTAGTTAAAAATAAATAAAAATTATGGAGCTATGCAACTTATTGCCACTGCTAACAAAGGAATGTTGGTGTACATGTACAACAGACAGCTCAAGTTTATAATAGAAGACAGTAGAAGTAAAATCTTCAGGACTTAAAATCTAGAACTGACAACTTGGTTATTGGAGGAATTCTCCTAGAAGTAAAATTTGTGTATATAGTCTCTCCATCAGCATATATGGGAGGTGACATAGTGGATGGACACATACTATGGCTATTCTTCAGTAAGAAATTCTTGTACAGCTGTGTAGACAGCTAGATTTCTTTATTGTGGAGTGTTACAGAAAGCATTATGTATTATGGAGTGTGGGTTTTTGGATACCTTTTCCTGTACTTGCCATTCTGAGAGCACTCTGGGCTTAAAGTGAATGAATGGACAGGACCTCCCATTTTCCTTAATTCATTGACTATAAAGGTGCTGCAACATTGTTTTTGTGAAATCTATCACTGAATTGCAAAGAAGAGAAAAATGAGACAATATTACCTTTCTGAAGCAAAATAATATTTTTAAAGCAGAAATAGTGGCTGATGTGTGTTTATACCAGTGTTTGATGTAATTTGTATAAGTGCTTTTCTTCTGGGTAACTGCATCTCAACTATACAACTAAATCAGTTGTTCATAGGACATAAAATAAAAGATTAACAGCTTGCATGGTGCAGCATGTCAACTTGCTTTTGGTAGAGAATCAATGTGTTACCCTCTAGATTATCCATTGCTTGGTTGGGGCTTCAAGCATGACTGTCATGTTTCTGCAATTCAATGTGATGCGCAGACTGGAAAAATGGACTAATTTAGGAGAAAAGTGGGAAAATGGGTCAATTAATAAATTAAAAGGAAAAGGCATATGTTAGGCTGTGATATTCCCAATCATCACAGCTCATCATACCAGTGTATCATGAAAGTCACGTGCACATATATGAGCACCTTATCCTGATGTTTCTATTTGTGTGTAGAAGCTGTAGCATTTTGGCATCCCCTCTTCATGCAGGATAATAGCTTTCTGTGAGAGTGAAATTCTTCTGAAATCATGCCATAATCTAGCAGGGCAAAGCCATGGATCAAGGGAGAGGTCCCTTGCTGGGTCCTGGGACCTATGTAGGGATAGGGGAAACAGGCACAGGTGTTGGATTCCTTTCATACTTCTGCATCTGAATCACTTAGACTACAAATCTGCAATGATGTAGGATAATGCAAATAGACCTTTACCCCAAATGCCTTTTCAGTAGGTCCTCTACCTGATTTTGTGTATGTTGCTGATGAGGATTATTGCATCATCTATTTTAAAGTAGTGTATACTTTTCGAGAGTGCAGGTTATCTGAGGTCAGTTTGCATGTGGAATTAGGGCAATTGACAAATTCATTCCTTTTTCTTTTAAAACCACCTACCTGTTCCATTCAACTGTCAAAAAAAAAAAAAAAAAAAAAAAAAAAAAAAAAAGATTTTCTCAACTGATCAGCCACTATCCTGTAAGATTTAGGAAAAGGAAGGGATTACTGGCTTTATTTCTAGTTTAAAGGTGTTGGGATTTTGGTGAGCATGAAGATGAGAAATTTCTTCTTGGATATGTCTGTCCTAGTTGGATATACATATTCAAGAAATGGATAATGGGCCAAATCCCCAGCATGAAGTCAAAAGAATTCTGTTAATATAGACTAGGTAAGGATTTGGCACAGACAAGTATATGAGTATAAGAGTGCCACAGCTCACCGGGTGTTATTGCAAAAAGTCTGTCTCTTGCTGGCATTGACTTTCAAAAACAAGCTGTGCTTAGCACCTCTGAGTTTATAAAGATCACACAGCAACCTACATGCTATCAAAGCTTCAGGAACAAATAAATAAGCAGCTTATCTCTCAAGGTCTTTCCCCCTGATTTTATTCTAAGTGACAATAGAACCAAAGTTGTAAAGCAGTAAAAGATCTTCAGACCAAGTATGTGTTGTATATTTTTTCACATTGTCTGAATCTGCTATTGGATTATTTTCCCTAACAAATTGTAATATTAGGGGGTTTTAGATCTGTCAGAGCTATGAAATTAATTCTCACTTTTGTTCTACAAAAGTCATGAAATATTTTTCACACATCTGCTTCAGGAGAAATGAACCTCCATCACCACATGTACATTAAAAAAAAAAAAAAAGAGATGTCAACTTTACGAATCTCTATCTTTGTAGTGTAGTCTTTGCAGAGCTATCTGTGTCTACAGAAAATTCAGGGAAGCTCCATTGTATTTTAACCTTTGAAGCAGATACTCTGAATCAGTGAAAAACCAAGTAATTTCACTCATCCCTTGGGAAACATCATAATCTTAAGGCAAACATTTGTCCATTGTCTGAAGTAGGCATGCAGAATTTCACACAGCTAAGATGACAACAAAATAAGATTTCACAACTACTTTTCTACTGTTGTTCTTCATCACCTGTGATATAATAGGAATCATATTCTTGCTCTAATTCTCTTATTCCAGTAAAATCCATATGTAAAACTGATGGAGATGACTGAGCAAAAACACCAGGCAGCCAGGACTTTTCAGCAGGAGGGAATCATTATAAGTATGAATCACACAAAGTAATGTAAGCAAAAAGGCTATCTTGTCCTGGCTTTTAATTCAGTCTCCTCTACCTAGTTTCAGAGTCCTCTCTTTCAGCAACCAGCCCTTCAAGACATCCTTCTCATTGTGAATGGGGGAGTAGCTTGTGCCTTTGTCTCCTACCATGTGATGCCAGACACTTCCAATGTAAAGCCAGTAAAGGCACATGACTGGAATGGATTGCAATGAAAAAATTGTTTGGAAATAATTTTTTTTTTTTTTTACTGTTTAATTAACTTTTGTTCTGTGACCAAATGCCACCTGTGAGAGAGGAAAATTATGGATTGTATTTAGAATATTAGCAATGTGGCTTGGCCACAATTAGGCATGAGCCAATATGCCTTTTTTATTTCTTTTGATTTCTTGGTGGCTTATATCATCTCTACCTCTTCTGTGTCAAAAGCGTGTTTGGCAGCTTTATGCAGTGGCAGGGGCTGCTCCTACTCCAACAGCATCCATTAGATGGCTGTAGCAGGAGGTCTTGCAGGAGCTGCTCCAAGCTGCTCCCACAGCTCCCATGTCCTAGCTCAGCACAAAATCAAATGGTTCTTAGCCACACACTGACTGTGTGCCACATATTTCCTCCTGCCATGTCATTACTCATTAGTGTCTGGAATTGCTGCTGCCGGCTTCTGCAAATGAATGCAAGAGCCCTAGGTGAGTTAAAACAAATAAAGTCTCTTGCTGGCCCCCCAATGTGCTATTGCCTGCTCCAGGAAGAGGGAAAGAATCTGTCTTTACCTTGGACAGATTAGTGGCCCTACAGTTACTCACCTGAAGTAGGCCACTTAGCGTCCTCTCTCTGAGCTGAGTCAAACCTTACATATGTTCACCAGATGGTGGATTCCCATAATTATTATTCTGCAGGCTAAAACAACACAAGAAGAATTAAGAACTTAGCCCATTTACACTCTTCTCCACCGTATCTACTCACATGTGAATTGAAATACATTAGCACAAAGTGGTACCTAAAAATTTGAAATGTAGTAGCCCAATAGTAATAATAATATGTTATTAGTGTTTTTACCATGCATTGTATTTATTCTGTCAGAGCTTCTTGAAGAACAGAGCATCATTCTTAAATGAAAACCACTGACAGTGCTGCCTGACCAAAATACACTTATCAAGATATTTCTGCCTTTCCCTACCTCTCCACATCTAATCAACCCACAGATTAGTGGCACATTTTTTAATGTTAAAATGTGATTTATGATACCACAGAGTGTTAATCTTATTTCAGATTGTAAATTTAAGAAACCTTAACAACAAATCAAACTTTAGGATGAAAACTCCCTATGACCTCGAGGGTTCCTACTGGGGTTGATATAGTTCAATGTTTTCATTAGCAAGCTAGCTTGCTAATGGACATAAAACTCAGCAAATTTGCTGAGGATGCTAAGTGACAGGTAGGGGATGATAATCCCATCCACTAAAGCTTCAGTTGAGTAAAAGTGAGGAACTGGAAGGCTGGTCTGACAGAAACTTTGAAACCTTTGACAATTCTGCACTTGAAGAAAAGTAACTCCTTGTGTCAGTACAGACTGAAACCCAACTGGATGCATAACATCCCTGGGAATATGAGGGACACCAACAGTGTGTGAATATGGGAAGTAATGTAAGCTCCACCCTTGCCATCATTAGGAGAAACATGACTAATGAATGGAGGTTATCTCTCTCTGCCTGGCACAGGTTCGTCATTACCTGGAATACTGTATCCAGTTTTGGGCTGCTCTTGTGCAAGAAAGATGTTGAAGTGTTAGTCATGGTCCAGTAGAGGACCCACAAGAAGTAAAGGACCTTTTGTACTTTACCTAAGATGAGAGGTTGAGAGGACTGTGTTCTTTAGGCTGGCAGAGAGGGAACTAAGAGGGGAAGCAGAAGTATCCTACAACTAGGGAGAGTTCTTTATTATACCAATGGTAAAGAAGAGACACTTGTTTGAAATATTTTCACTAGGAGGACATCCAAGTGCTGATGCTGGTTATGAAGAGAAGTTGAAGAATTTTCATTTGTGGAGGTTTTAAAAACATGGTTTGTTCTAGTGTTGCTGGTGTGTCTGCTTGAGAAAGATTATTTAGGTGAAGGCCCTTCCCTGGGCCTCTGTGGCTGTATTTTAACTCACAGCTATTTAATGTCTGAGAGTGTTTCTCATACACGTCCTATGAGTGTTGTCTTGTGTGAAGGTGTGGGTTCTGCTTTGTTCATTTTAAAGGCCTCACATGAAGTAGAAACTCTAAGAACTTCTGTCATAAAAAAGCTAAGGGAGCAACTTATCTGTAAACTGACAGAATTACTGAAAAAACCTAGTCTGAGGAGAAGATGTTACAAAATTTAATGTGGATACTAGACATTTTACATCTTTCCCCTAAATGCTGTAGTCCACATTCATGTCAGCATCATCATACTCGTTTTGTTTCTTTTGATAAGCCTGCTGCTGGACTTCATCATCCTTAAAGGTTGAAAAGATTCCCCCATGTTAAAATCTTACTGCTTGAATGTGTTGCTAAAATGTTGAAAGATTTAATTGTATTGTAAAGAGTGTCAGGAGGTTCTTAAAAATCTTCTGGAATTTCTCACTGAATCTACTTAAACTAATCATTAAAGTATTAAAGAAAAACCCACAAAACAAACAAACAAAAAATTCTTTCATTGACCTGCTCTGTCATATCTCAAATACTGGAACTTTTAGCATTTCCAGCTGCAGATTATTTTGAACTTCCTTGAGTACAATTTTAAAGCTTTCTGATATTTTCTTTTGCTGTGCCAAATGTTGAAAAGCAGTCCTGTCTCGTAAACATGCCAGTACCAGTGAGAGAGTGCTACAGTGTTAGTCTCACAGGACCTCACAGTAAAAGAGAAGGAAAACTCATCCTTGAGATTCAGCAATTAGAAATGTGCAACCACATGGAATTTTATAGTTCTGACTGCTTCAAGTGGTTTTCCAATATTCTTAACTTTTGATGCAGAGATATTAAAACTAGCGTGTACAGGTGTGGCAATACCTCACTCTCCTGGAAGGTAATAAAAATATCATGTTAATCAGTGGTCAGTCTCTTTGTGATATGGTAGAGCCACACTGTTATGACAAATGGCTTTAAACAAGTTCAGTGCTGTAATTATGGAAAAGGTTACATTGTTCTACAATTATCCTTTTAATCAATCTTGCAGGATAATCATCCTGCCGAAAAATCTGTTTCTCGATACCAGTTTCATTATCTAGGTGATTCTCATCACTAATCATTACAGTGTGATTCACTACATTCTTAACAACTCCTGTTTTAACTTTAAATGGGTGATTAGACTCAATATACAGGATATTACCTGCACTATCATCTTTATAATACATTCTCCTTCTCAACTGTCAGGCTGTCTCTCTACTAATAAATGTAAAAAAGCATTTCTTATTAACATCCTTTATCCATAGTAAATCATATTCAAATTAACATTACTAATGAAAGAGAATAAGGGAGAACAGCCCTTTCCCTGATGTTCCATCTTTCCAAACATTGCATGGGAAAATGTGGGGCAAGACTGGGAACCTCCAGGCTGTTCTGGAAGGCTGATATTTCTGAAGTAGGAAGGCGGTAGCTACCCTTTATGTTTGAATTTTAACAGATTCCTTAGAAATTCCTCCATAGAAACAAGAAAGGTTCTTGCATAGAAATAGGACTGCATTTTCTTCTGTTGTGAGAGTTGGCAAAACATTGAAAGATGTCACAAGTCCCTTTTTGGGACCTGAAGATTAGGGACTTTTGTTGCATGTGTTACTTATAACAGTCATTCAGTTTCTGGCTTATTTTTGGATGTCCATAAATTGTCTGTAGTACTGGGTTACCTCTTGACTTATGAGAGCTTACTAACAAGGGTAAGGAAATTATACTAGTAATTCAATTTTTTAAATATTGTCTTTTATATCTTTTTGTTTAATACTGAGGTCTCTATTATCATAATATCTCAAAAAATACTTCTTCAGCTAAGAATCCTCATCAGTTTTCAAAGGAGTTCAGCTAGTGATAAAGAAGGGGAATGAAACTTTTCATTTATGAAAAAACAGGTCTTAATTACTTCAGAATATGGGAATTCTTCCAGTTCAAAAGACAGCATATTGAAAGTAACATATAAAGAAATATCAGTAAAAAATTTCTGCGAAATGCTTTTTGGTGAACTGCTTTTCAAGAGTTTCAAGATCTTCCCTGTGAAAAGTAACTAGGATCAGCTTGTTTAATTATATTGCTTAATTGTGAAGTTCCAATGTCCTGGTAAACTCCCCAGTTCTGGCTTCTATGCAGACAGAAGTTCAGTCCTATCCAGAGCCTGTTTAACTCTGACCATGACAAGGCCCCTGTTGTGAGGGTAAACTGACTTTGGAGATGATTGCTTCTTGACACTCTGCCTGCCACTTCTGTGTGTAGATTTATGTACTATACATTTTCATTGAGCATTTAACCCTGAATCTTTATATGAGCCTACCATAAAGCACATGCCTATCATCCAGGAAATGCTTGGCAATGTTTTTCCTAGACAGAAATTATTTTAACATGAAGAAAAATTAATTGTACTGAATTTCTAATATCCTGGGAAATAGTTTCTGCCAGCTGTAAAAAGAAGTTTAATTAATCTGCAGTTATTAATTTTCTTATTCACTTGAAATTATTCATTAGTATATTTGAACTAAGGTTTTGCTGGATTTTTTTGGCTTTTTTTTTTCCCACCATCATGATGATCTGCAGAATGAAAACATGAAAAAGAATAAAGCCTAAATGATGTGCAGTCAAGCAATTCTTACAGATGTTGTGAATATGCTTTCTACCTGTGAGAATAAACAGTGAGTGTATGTTTTCATTTAAAGCTGGACTCTGCCCAGTTGCTACTAATACAGACAAAGGCTTGTGGAGAGAAAAAAAAATGCTCTGTCACAATGACTTATATAAGCTTAAGCAGCAGACTTCCTAAACCGAGACTTATCACTTCGGGGTTATTTCCATGTGACCTGTGGAGGATGTCCATGAATAGCAGGAGAAGACATGCAGTTTTCTCTGCTGTAGGGCTCAGCCTCTCAGTGCAAGACTAGAAGGCAGTCCTGGGTGTTGTGAAGTAATCATTAAGTTACACGCTTGTCATTTCTTGTACATTCACTCAGAACTAATGCACATCACTTTTTCCAATTATAATCATTCCACCATTTAACAAGCACAAAAGGCTTTAGATTCCAATTTGCCACTGATGCTTCACTCTCACTTGCTTATTTCTTGGCATTTAGGTCAGGCTAGGTTGTGCACAGCTCCAATAATGGGGTATAGTCACCCTTCATACCACAGACGTACAAATGATGAAGGCTAGAACAGCTGGTCTCACAATGTGAGAGCAGATCATTTCCACTGGTATGGTAATTTCTCTATTCACAGTTTTCCTTTCAGTTATTGCAAATACATTTTATCTTTTTGGCTTGCTTATTGCCAAAGCCAAACAGAAAGCACACAATGATATAGGAGATGCAGTCCTCTCCACGCTTCCTTGCTGGCTAAATCAAAGTTGCTCTAGAAAGCATGTCACATTTCATTTAGCTTTTCAAACCTTTCCACAGCTAAAAACAAACACCAGCCCCTCCCCCCTCAAAAACAAAACCAAACCAAGCAAAAAAAACCCACTACGGAAAAACTACGAAAGCAAAACAACAAATTACAGCTGCTGAAATCCCTAGTCTTTAATCATAGTTAGCCTCTCACTAATGTTACGCAACTGAATGTTAATAAACAAGCTTTGGCTACATATTAGCCAAGAATTTAGGGTATAACACAGTATATAAAATGCTTTTACTCTTCTTTTTTTTTTTGAAAATCACCTATTTCTCCTGGAGTAATTTACAAGTTTTGAGATTTTGAGCTCAAATCTCCTTATTTCTGTGACAGTATTCAGCAGGAAATCGAAGCAAGGCTAGTTGCTCTTCTTTTTACTCCAGTACAGTCATGCCCTTGTCTTCCCTGTGCACAGGCATCAGAGGAGATCAGTGAAGATTTGCTATTGGTCAAGTAGCCAGTCTTGGCCCAGTGATCAACCAGGACTTGAAGCTGCTGTTTTTGAGGAGTGATGTTGTCTGCCTGCCCATTCACAAATATTTGGGGGTAGGGGGGAGGCAGTGCAAATGACTTTGACTCTTGAAAGTAAAGTGCCATTGACAGACCTCCCTGTTCAATGCCAGGAAGAGATATGTGGTCCCAATTTTGTCCTGTATTAAAAAGAGCATTTTCATACATCACTTATTCACACATCTATGGTATATGAAAATGCATAACACACAGCCAAAATGAAACTTTGCAGTAGCAAAATAGTGTTGTTGTGTCTGCTCTGCTATGTGTCACAATATGAACCAGTTCTATGGCATTTCAACAGTTTCTGTGAGTCACCTGGTCTAGCCTTTGCCCACAGTGTTAGCAGAAGCATCAGAACAGGTACAGTCCTCACTCAAATCTGGCCCTGCTGGCAGCAGTTGTACAAAATGTTAAATTCTTAGAAATTTGGGGTTTTCTTCATGACATTTGGATGATGCAGCCGAACTTCTAAATGACCTAGAAGCCCCATGTTTTCTCTTTCCTGCATAAGATGACAAATGTTTTCAGATAGACCACTAGCTACTGTTTGAGCCTGTTTTTACAATAGAAAATAAAGTAGTATTTTTTTTCTTCAAAGAAATCTAACATTACCCTTTTAAATATAAAAAAAGTACGAAATTAAAATACTTGTGCGGCCACAGTTAATGAGACTATACTGTTTTTTCTCCAATAAAATTATAAAATTTCTGTGATTGTTCTTCTGGAACAAGTAATAAAGAAAGGAACAGGTGCTGCTTGAAAACTGTGACTCAGATGCACAAGACTTTCTCTTCTGAAACTCCCTCTCTCAGGTTCTTGTTCTCACAATTCATAGTAAAATCTCATAAATGAAGATGCTTCGCTGCTAGGGAAGAAATTTAATAATTTACCTACTTCAAAGTATATAATGTATCTTTTTAAGGTATCTTTTTTTAAAAATACCCTTTTACAATTTGCTTTCTCAGAGCTGACAGCCTCTGAGGAAATACTTGCATGAGTATTACAGTGCACAAACTTTTCTCTTGAACTTAATTTTAAGACATAATTGAGTTATTATCCACACAGTATTTTTCTCCCCGATTGCAAGAAATGCCAGTCTGGCATTGTAGATAATAAATGATGGAGATGCAAACTCTGTAATGGAATTTCCCATGTACCTCACACAGCCTGAAAGACGAGAATCCTCTAGATAATATGTGATTGCTTCAAATGCAGTTCTGCACACTTCTCTAAGCTTTGCCCACTATCAAGTATAAGAGCACACAAGTACAGTTTGTTGTGTTTGTTTTTTTTTTTTTTTT
>WEIU01015967.1:15886-33823 GCA_013389925.1 Aegithalos caudatus
GTTTTTTTTCCTGTTTGAATTCAACTTGCAAGTCATGATAAGACAATTTAAGGAAATACTACAAAAAGGGCAAGATTTACGTCTGTCCCCCAGAAAACAAGGAGTAATATAATCCCATTTTATTTAATTCTAATAATAGCTGAAATCATTATGTCTTTTATTGTCATTTATACTATTCTGGTAAAGAGGAAGTCTAGTGGCTGTGACATATGTACTACATTTTTCAGACAAACAGAATATGCTATCACTGAAATCAGTAAGAAGAATTTCCCTTTTTGCAATGAAAATTACATGTAGTAAAATAATAAGAAATTGGTCCATGTATAAAATCTGTGTACTTGGGGTATACAGTGATACATTACAGTTTATATTTAATTAAGTGAAATGTTCTATGCCTTTAATCTGGATAGGAGATTGTGCATAACCTCCTATCATTAAGAATATATCTATAGGATATTTCATTTTGATAAAAGGTCACAACCTTAAGTTTAGGTATTGTGACAATATATTCAAGCATCCTGTTCTGCTGGATCAGTACTGTTTCTGATGACAAATGTGTTTTGTATTTTTTTACCAACACCACTTTTCACAGAGGCCTTTCTTTCGAGATTTCCCATCATATATTAATTTGGTCTGATGCAATTCTTTTATTGAGTTAAATGTGAATGGAACAGAATACTTTTATCTAAGATCACAGACATACTTCATCTCTTATGTTTCTTAGCACTTAGTAATGAACAAACTGATTCAGATAAAAGTCTCCATCAGTAATACTTACAGAGACTTAAACAAGAGCATGATTTTTGAAAAGTCTGACAAGTTTTTAAAATGTTCATACATCTCCAGCAGGGAGTCAAGAATCAAAATTCTAAAATACAAAAATTGAAACAAAGTAATACCATATCTTTGCCAAAACCACTTATGCAGAGGGAATTGTTTTCTTGTGAAATGGCTTAAATGAGAGTTCTAATTCTTCAGATGCACAAAGAAGAGATATTTCACATGCTGATTGCATCCAGTCCAACTGCTCATTTGCTGTTTGTGAAGTCTGAATCTGGAAGTTTGTAGATTTTCTAGTTACTCTGATACATTATCAGAAATAACACTTGTACACTTTTGATATAATTGGTGTCTATTATTTTGCTTCCATTTAGACTTTCTAGTCAGATTCACTGTGGAGAAAAGAATTATTGATCTGAAGAAAAACCCACCCTATCTTTATCTTTCTAGTGTATATGTGCACACTAATATGCTTTAGCTTGCATAATTTTAAGCATCTGCTTTTTACTTTTCTCTGATCAAGCTTAAGCATAGTGTTATTAGTCTTCCCTTAAAATTCCTGACTGGTTGCAATATAGTATTGGCAGCCTCTTTTTTTGGTTGACATTAGTAATTGACTAAATTTTGCCTAACATTTAGATTACTTAAAATGTTATTTCATACTATGGAATATTAATTATTTCTTCAAACTCATCTTCCTATGATAGCTCCTGGCATCAGCAGTTTCTCACAGTAGTGTTGGGTAATGTTGTTCAGCTCCTTCTGCATTCTGATATGCTGCGTGGGGAAATTTCAGAAAATCATGTAGCCCTTTCCAATATGCTATTGGGCTTTATTGTGTTTCTTCCTGTCATTGTTTTGGGTGAGGTGGAAGGCAGAACATAATCCTTTCTCTGGGAGAGTACTAGGGAAACAGAGGTGTAAAAACCCCTGCAAAGCCTTCTGGAGTTGCTGTTTCTATTGGAAGTGAGAGACTGCCTTTCCCAAAGTTGAGGCAGGCCCTGCAAGAGGTTCATTTACTTTAAGCAGCCAGTCAACTGGATTCTCCACTGAACTCCAACTCCAAATCTGGAAAGCTCTTGTAATCATTTGTTGAGATGCCAGTTTCTTGGATGAATGCCTATAGCCATATGGCATTGAAATAACACAGATTTTCACTGAATTAACACAGATTTTCAAATTTCATATGTTCTGATATCCAGCACTTTTAGCAAAGAGGAAAGCACATGTATTTAACATACAAACCTTTCCAATTATTTATAAATTCAGCAGTGAATGCTGATTCTTAAACAAAACAAGCACTATTTGATTTTATCCTTGTAATTTCCCTAATGTGGCTGCTTTTACATCATAGAAGAAAACTACCTCTGTAGTGCTCTGTTCCTTATTTAGGTCAGGCTGGGGGAGCCCTCATCTGCCTGATGTAGGAGCAATATCAGCTGTGGGGTTTCAGTCAGTTGGGCCATGAAACTCCCCAAGGACAGAGATTCCACAACTTCTTGGTGAAATCTATTCCAGTCCCTAACTATTCTTTTAAGGATTTTTATTTTCATTATTTCTAGAGTTCTGGCTTAATCCATGATGCTTGATTCTCCTTTTCCTGCATTGCCCTCAGTGAGGACCCTTGCCCTAGAGCCAGGAAACCTCCCCTCTTGCACAGGGAAGTGCTGTGAGTTCCCCCCGGTGCCACCTCCTCTCTGGGCTGAACAAGCTTTGGCCCCTCCGAGGAGGGGATGTGCTTCCTACCTGTGTTGGTGGCCTCTGCTGGAGTCCTAAAATTCACCATCATATTGGTGACACTGGAGACTCAAAGCTGGGTGGATTGCTCAGGTGTGCCCTAACATGCACCTAGGAAAGGGGAGGAATTGTTGCCCTTGACCTACTAATTGATCTGATGGCAACAGTCCAGTGTTCTGCTTGCTTAGGAAAAACAGAGTTTCAGCTTTTTGATACTGCCCTTTGATAGAGCTTCTTGATACTTCACCCAAATAAGTTGCATAGCTAGATCAGGCACCAGAAACACCAGTCTTAAATAAGAACTGGTGTTTCAGGTGCTTGATTTAGTCATGTGACTTATTTGGGTGAAGTAGCTAGACATTTTAAAGGATCTGTTGATGCAAGTGGAAATTTTTCCCATGACCTTCAGTGATCTTAAGTCTCATTCATAATCTACTTTTTGTATGAATTTCTGTTTATATTAGCTGACTCCTTATTTATAATTTTGTATCAGCTGCTTTTTCATACAATCAAATATGGTTTTTACCATGGTATTTATTTTTTGGTAAGATATATGTCTGTTCTGTATTGTGATATCAGTTTAAAGGCGCCATTTTCCTTGAGGAATGAGCAATTATATGTTGGTATATGAACAAATGAGGAAATATATGTAGGTAACTCACATTTTCTTGCTACCTCTATGACAAGAATCCAGCAGCAAATCTTTGGTCACTGGCACATGATCTTTTGTTTCCTAACAAATCGTGTCTCTGCGCTGACTGCGCCTTTACAGTTTTAAATAAGATCCTAACATCTGTGCTGTTGTCCAGGGTCATATTTTCAAGGGAAATTCTTTTTCTTAATTTAAAGACACTGTTTTTCACCAAATGACAGGCATTCCTTATGGCTCTCCATTTTAACCAAGGTACTGAAGGCTATTTCAATTTGACTATAGCAGTGTTCTGCCAAATGGCTGCTCTAAGTTATATTGTGTGCATTAGCCACCAGAAAGCACGACTTGATAAGAGTGCATTGTGAACTACACCACACGTCGATATGGAGGTTATTTGATTTGAAATTGGATTCTAGCCCTCCTTGATGTGTTGTATAAATGGAGACATGTGTTGAGGAAATCCTCATGAAGTTCATGAAGAATGGAGTGTGCTTTTTCTTTTCCTTTAGAGCTTGTCTTCTTAAAATATCAGTTCCAGGTCTGATAAATATTCAGAGAAAAAGTATAAGATTTTTTTTTCATAGAAAGAAAACTTGCAAAAAATTATTCATTGAGTGGATTTCTACTCTGGTATTAGTCAGGTGTGTTGCACACTTTTGTAGCAGGGTGTCTTTTTGACCCTTCTTTAAACATTTAAGACTTAGTTCAGTAGTTCATCCAATTGACGAGACATGTTTCTTAAGTACAGTGCCTTCAAAGTACTCTAAATATATAATATTCTCTGGGAGACATGTCAGTCATTGTCAAGGCAAAAATAGCTTAAATGCTAAATTTCTTGTAAACTGTGTCCTTGTCTTAGAGGCCTATTCATAAAGCAATGATTTACTGTATGTGTGACACTTAAAAATGCTTGAAAAGTAGATGAAGGCACACAGTTTCATTGCAGGGCAGATGGAACTGTAGATATTGTGATGGGGCAGGGAGAAGAACTTGCTGTGCAACTTGCATGCATATAGACAGCATGTGCATGGCCCTAAGGGCAGCACACAGAACTTCACAGAAAACATATTAAATGGGCATAGGGGAAGCATCCTTTGACCTACATAAAAGAGCCTTTGTGTAGATCTCATGAGCAAAAGTTCGTATTTTCAAACAGATAAAGATGTGCTGCTTCTTTGGAATCAAAGGTAGATTGCAACACTTTTCAGGAAATGGCAAAATCATTATAAGTTGTGTTTGGTATTCACTGTGTTGGTATTCATCATTGTGAAAGGTTTTGGCATCAAGGAGATTGTAATATATGATCCCACATGAATCCTGTCATAATTTACTGTTAATTTATGTTCTTCTGTTGTAAAGTGCTGCTACTAACTTAAAAGGAAGCAGAATGAAGAAGGAAACAGTGCCATGACAAGCCATTTGTAGCCTGGCTGTGTGATGGATTCAGAGATAACTAAAGTGATTAGCTCAAGACTAAATTTGCCAAGGATTGGGGAGCACTATACAGGCAGGGCATAGGATGTGTAGTGCAAAACTTGGCAAGTGGGCTAAAATTAACTGTATCATTCAGAGCATTTATGAACTTCTTTTCTGAGCTATTGTACTACATTCATCCTTTGATAGTGAACTGAAATTTGACTTTTGGAAAGCATTCTGTACAGATAAGGTGTTGGGAAATGTACCAAGTAGGATGATCTTAACCTGAAATAACCTGTATTTGTTTTGCGGATTAGAAAGAAAGTTCTCACCAATGAAAGGCACCTCTTGTACTTGTTAAGAGCAAGAGAAGCCCCTTAATATTGAGAAACAGAATATTTTACTGTGTAGTCCTAAATGTATCATAAGGTTTTCGTGTTGCTAGAAAATCAGAGGTGGTAGGATATGAATACAATTATTTACAGACAAACATTTTCTGTGTCTGTGATTCAAGAAATCTCAACCTCTGCTGTACTGCTGTATTAAAGTGAATTCATTAGGTGTGTAAGAATAGCAAAAATTACACTTCAGTTATATCTAAAATGTTTCCCTGCTGTGCACTATTTTTCTGTGCTGGCTGAATTGCTTTATATCCTACACAAAATGGAAATGTTGGAGTTAGTGGTTCCGTGTTAACTAGATAGAAATAATTCTCAAGAGGGGAAACTTGTTAAAAGATTTTTAACAATGATATAAAACAATACAGTAGGCAATTGCCCACTCATGTATTTCACTCATTCTGATAACTATCACAAACTTCACTGTTGAGGCTTTTTTCCTGATTTGCACATACCTGTTTGAAAAATTCATGCACTTCCCTCTAAGTAATCTGCCTCCTATTATTATAATTCTATAACAGTAGCATGTGTAGGCCATGGATTCTCTGAGTTAAGCACTTTACAAATGTATAACAAAGACAATCACTGCACAGGAAAACCTGCAGTGTAAGTAAAAGGTTTACATTTGTACACAAAGGATGGATAAAACAAGGATAACATAAGGGAACAATGAGACAGTGCTCTTCTTCATGAAAAACAGTGGTCAAGGCAATGCAGCTGCTTAGCATCAGGTATTCTGGCATGAGAGAGTGTTAGGATGGGAAACTGGTGGGGGACTTAATGCTTTTGGAAAATCCCAAATAACCACAACCCCCTTCCCCCCCCCCCCCTCACACACCTCCATCACTTTTCTTGGTGTAGGTTGTTTTACACTGTTTTAGTACACATCAACAGTGAGACATAGGCACAGAGTCCCAGTCCAGCAGCCATCCCCCAGCACAGTTATAATTTGACCCAGTGCTCAAAGGAAACTGGGTTTTCACCCTGGGTGCAGGGCAGGGCTTGAATGCAGACCCAGAGAAGAGGTGGGCACCTCACCCTGTTGTGTGCCCTCTCTCCACTGGTTCCCATCTGACTAGGCTTAACTCTTCCTGCCTTCTCATTCTACCTTTACTTCTCTTGATACTGAAGAGATGATTTTAAATGGAAGAAAGTGTGGACAATGATGAGAATGGAGATATAGATTTCATTGTTTTCATTAGCACATTGCTTTCTTGGATAACAAAGGAACAAACAGTGTTGACACCAGATGTTTTAAGAGCATCTGCAGCTGTGTTGTCCAATGATTATGTAAAGCAAGCTGCATTTGCTAAGAGGCCAGCAGACACATGATGGTGGCAGCAAAGCTGGCTCCTGCTTGAGCTTTGGATGCAGTTCCAGAATGTGTGTGATCTGGGAGACAGCCAGCTCTGTAACGGATGCTATGACCAATGTCTCCCGTGTTGAGATCTCGTCTTTTTCATTTATAGTGTCATCTGTTATATGGCAGTGGGCTATTCAGCACGGGAGATGAGACTTCAGTGAGCTATAATGCACACAAAAAAGTGTGACAAATTGCAATGACAAGGATGCATTTGTACTATGAGGTACAGTCAGTTGTGATATGATGTAGTGGAATGAAATAATCCCTTCTTGGACAGTGCTGGCTGTGGTATATTGTGTGCTGCCAAGAGTCAGTGCTACAAATACAGCTCACCATCAGAGAATTATTTCACACAAAAACAACTCCTCTCTAATGAATGCATGTGTTGTAATAGGATAATAGTGCTGGTGATGCACCAGAAGTCTCTTACTTCAGATCCAGCTTCAGATCCATTTTGGATCTGAAAAGATTTAAAATTTATTCCTGTGTTGAATTTGTACTCCCAAAAATCCCAGTGCCATGAAAGAGGCATGCTGTCTGGTTTGCCCCATGTGAATAGGTTGTAGTATCTGGCTTTTGCTGCTTGGGCTATAGCCTGCCCAAAATAATTTTATACTGTCCTGGAGCTTGCTAGAAAGATGAAAACTACAGTATTACATTGCAAAACTAAAAGTTCATATCAGAACTGAACTCTGCTATGCAAACAGTGTCTACCTAAACATGGTGAGCATTTCTGAAGATGAAGTGAATTTTAGTTTACATGCTTTTGTTTTACTACTAAGATTTTAAAGACTTCCACAGTTGCTTAAGAGTACTGGAAAATTTTCCATTAGTCTCTCTCTTTTTCATTTTCTTCATACTCCTCTTTTTTCTTTCCCTTTTCTTTTGTGGGAAAGAGCTTTGGTGAATTAAAATTTTTACATTGCATTGAAAAAATTTGATGGAAATAATAATTCTTCTTAATTCTTCTACTATTAAAACACCTGTTTTAGATTTGCTTGCTATTTAAAGCTATCAACATACCTGGAAACAAACAGACAAACCAACCTTACAAAGGAAGCCTGTCTTTCACTGAGTTGTGTTCAAAACGTGTCTTAAATTCAATGGAGAAATATACAAAAGATAGTTATATAAATAATATTATATCTTTTAAGGTTTTCCTACTCTTAATATGCTTTCTTTGTTGACAGAACAATGACGTATTTAGATATAAATATGGCAATTATGCCTTTCATTCTCTAGGAAGTTGAAGAAAACTTAAGTGACACCTTACCGATAGTTTTGAGACTTGCTAGCTCAGATTCACCACGTTTACCTTCAGGCTACTCACTGAATGGCCTCTGATTTACTAGAAAAATGAATGCAACTGAAAACAGAATATGTGGGAATTTTTTCTGTGTTAGAAAACCCTTTCTATTTCATTTTATAATACTGAAATTGTATCTTACTATCTAATTGTATCTAACTTACTAAAACAAAAGACTTATCTAAATATACACGTTCTCTTATATTGACATTTAATAATGGAGGAAAGGCCCAGACATGCCCCAGGTTGAAGCTTAAATTGTGTAAACTCATCAGAAAGGAGACGTTGTCTACAGAAAATTAATGTAAATAATCCTTCTGAAGATTAAGGCATCATTATAATATTTAAAGGGAAATTTGAGAAAGCCTTAAAGCTACAATGATCCCTGTCATCTTCTCCACCCTCTCTCCTCCTCTTTCCTCTACTTCTCTGTATTCTCCTTTCACTGTGAAGAGCCTGTAGGTTTGGTTTTGATTTGGGAGTTTATTTCTGTCTGTTTGTTTTTTGGGGTTTTTAAAACAGTGCTGTTATGTTTTTGAAACTGGTTTTAAAGAAGACATTTCTTTAGTGCAATTGCAATTTTTAACAACTGCTAAACTCTTTGCAGAGCTCCACTGGTGTAGAACTAAAATCTGGAAGTAATCAGCAACCACTGAACATCAGAAATTCTTCAAAAAACATTTAAACACAGTTGGAGTCTGCTAGTAGTTGGGATAGGATTCAGGTAGCTAATCCCTTGAGGTTAGTTGTCATCCCCCATCTTCCTTGTCTTATATGTGGAACTAAAAAGCCCCAGGGTGTTGATGGTTGTAAAGAAGCTGCGGCATCGCGCCCCGCTGGGAGCAATAAATAAAGGCTCTGCTGCCATTGTCAGCGGCGCCTGCCCCGCCCGCCCCGCTCCGGCTTGGTACGGGGCTGGGGAGGAGAGGGGAGCGCTACCTGTTTAGCCATGGAAACAAACCCCATAAGTAACAGCAATCACTGCTGAAAAGCCGGCCGGTTTTGACACGCATGCTTGACCTGTAATACAGGCGAGTCTGCCTGAGAAGTAAACAAAATTGTAACTTCACTTCGGAGAAATATCGGTGTAATTATGTTAGAGATTACATGACTCTGAGTGTCTTTGCATCCTGCTTAGTTCACTTTAAAACATGTCCTTTTTTATTTTTTCTTCTGGATTGCTTCTGATTTCCTTGTTATATCTCGTTAGTCTGGATAACCTCTCTGGTTTGCATTATCTCATCTGCTCATGCACTTCATAAGTAACAAATTAAGGATATCCATCATTTTGCTTTGAAATGAACTTGTGCTTTTGCTATATACAGAAACAAACAGAAATACCTCCCTCTCACCATCGCAAGTAGAAATGTTTTCTCTCTCACCTCCTATACATGCAAACGGTGCTATGTGTCTAGGTGAACCGAGAGACTGGAGCGTGGCTGGGAGCTGGCAGTGCAGGCTTTGAGCTTGGCTCCCTATTCCCAGTCTGCAAGGACATGCAAGTGCTACAGACTGGCCTGAGTGGCTGAAGGAGAGGGGAGGACTGATATTCGGTGGTGACTTGTACTTCACAGTAACACTCTTACCTGTTTCTGTTCTAGAGGAAAAGGTGAAGGCAAGTTACTTTGGGGATCAAACTTTACAATATAGTACAGAACTTTGCTAAAAAAATATTGCACTCAATTAGCAAACAAAGCTGCTTCTCTTCTTTATCCTGGCCCCTTCTTAGCCTTGTAATAATTTTCTTTGTTTGACTGGGACACATGCGATTAAACAGATTTTTTTCCCCACAAATGTAGAGCTGTCTATGAACTTTATAGTAACTGTAATTGTAATTTTCCCAATTAATCTGCAAGTCAGTATTTAAGCAAGACTTGAGTTCTGTGCTTCCTTGGTAATGATCCTCTGCACAAAAGTAAATTTTACTCACTAGAGAATAGTACTGAAGAGCTGTCTTTTTGTTTGGTTGTTTTTTTTGTCTGTTTTGAATAATGCAGACGATTGGCTTGCACTTGTATTTAAGTGTTACAAGCCTATATAACTTCTAAAACAGGGTCCAAAATCTCATCAGTGCTATAAACAAGCATTGTAATAGAGTCAAGAATGTGGAAAACCACAAGAAAAGAATTAACCATCAATGAAATCCACCTTATTCACACTCTTAGCCCTTTGTAGGGCCACAAGATTTGTGATGGGTTGATTAACTTATTGCAGAAAACCAAAGTGGCTGTTGCATGGAATGCTATTTTACATCCCTAACTTCCCAGAAAATAGAAGATTTGCTCAAAAATTTTGTCCTAAAAACTTGGAGACTCTGCCACCAGGTGCTGAGTTAATTAGGTTTCAAGTAAGCTAAAAAGAGTGATGTCCATTGTTCATATTAATTTGCTTAAATCCCACGAAATTTTGTTATCATCACTGCCCAAAGTTTGTGTTGATTTTAATGTTCAATGACATGAAAAGCAAATTTCCATGGACTGCAGTGTGATTTCCCTGTATTACCTTTGAAGAATTGTGTGTATGAACATGAGAGAGAATTAAGTTTTCCACTGCTTGCCAGTATAGGCAGCATCATCGGCCATTATGTCAGAAATAATTTTAAATCACTTAAACATTTAAAATAGTCCACACAAAATGATCCTAGAATGGAATTATATCGCTTTAAACATTTGATTATGATTATATTTTATTATTTACATTTCAGTAGCTGAGACTATTTTCTGTTCCTTTCTACATGATATTTGCTTAAAGTAATTATACCAACTGAGAACAGTGGCAGATTGAAATTAAATGTTTGGATTAAATATTTTGTCAGCAAACATGCATCAACTGCTTTACTACTGCTTCTCTTCTTCTCTGCATACTGATTACAAAAAGATTGACTTTTATCTTGTCATGATTTTAAAATGCCTAGATAAATGCTATTTGATATTGCAGCTTAAAAGGAAATCTAGAAAAAAATCTAGATCTAAATAATAAGAAACATATGACATGTAAGTGAAAGAAAGACTTGATATGTCTATCAGCTCAGTGCCTCACCCTCCCCCCAACAGGCTACTTTTATTTTATTTCCAATTAATGTGTTGCAGTTAGGATCAAAATATGATTAGCTGACAGCTTCCACATTGCTGCTGATCTAAATATATGAACTTCTCATGGAGCTTTTCAGAGACCTCGAATTCAAGACATCCACTGCTTTCTAATCCTGAAACATGAAAAAACATTTTGGTGTTGTAATAATAATGAAAAAGTTTGTTATCACCTATCTAACGGATATTCTCATTAACCTTAACAAGACTTTCACGTGTTGATAAGTAAATCTAATACGACTTTTCAACAATGGCAGTTTCAGTGCACTTAGAAACAAAACTTCAAACTGATACAATGTAGCTGTTTATATCCTCATTTCAGCTGTTTTACTTTGCTAAGCCACAGCCCTCACAGCTGTAACTGAGAGCTGGGATAGTTTCCTCTCTTCCTCTGGCAGCCCTGCCACCCCTGCCAAGTGCGTGTGTGGAGGGAGGAGCTCCTTGGGCTTCCTGATCTTGAGTTTGAACCTCAAACTGCTGCTTTCTCCCTCCACCTGGGCTGGTTGCTTCACCTCTGGATGCTGCAGGTTTCCATGACCATCACTCTCTTTTTCCTAGAGATGGCCTCACTTATTTGTGTGGATATGTCAGCTTATGTGCTTCCATTTCTTCCCTATGAAAATGATTACAGAATTGGATAAGATCTAACCTAGCTGGACTCTACAAATGTTTCTCCAAAAACTGCTACATACAATAGAAAGTATTCATAAATTCTGTAAGACTTTTCTAAAACTTAGCTTCACTTTAAAAATGTTCACATTAGTAGATAAAAGCTATGAATCTTTTTCCTTCCCCCTTGCTTTCTTTATGGACACAAGGAAGAAAATACTTATATTGAAAATAGTACTGTGTATGGATGTATATTATCTTATATTTCTTTTGGTAAAAAGCCCTCCCTTCTGTTTGGCTCCTTGGTAAGCTCTTGCTCTTGTGCGTTCTTGCCTAAGAAACAGACAGGAAAGTAGTAACAGTTTTGTCTCTTTTTGAGGATGAAGGGAGGTGGATACAACAATGTCTAGTCTTTCAAGAAAAGGCAATTTTTACAAGGTAACAGAAGAGGGTTTCTCTCTGAGGGACCACATTACCCCAGAGACTCATCCCATTTCATCTCGCCATATGTTGTGCCAGCTTCTGGAGTTTCTCAGCACAGGATTTCCTAGCCTTTTCTGTGATGGATTTAACTTCAACTTCTGTAGGAAAAAAAAGGAGGGTATTCTCCTTCAAAGCTATTTCTTAATACTATTTTACTGTTTGAGAAGGACAGAAGGTTTCTAAAATAGTCTGTGTGTTTAAAGGTCTCCAGATATACAGCGTACTGCTATTATAGTATATAATACAGCATACTGTTATTATAGTCACTAAGCAAGTTAAAAAGATGCCATGATATTGGAAAGGTTAATGGAAAAATCTTAGTAAACAGATGCATTTTTAAAACTTCTCTAGGGCAAGTTTGAGTGGTGAAGTTTAGAAATCCCTTAACACAGCTGCACCACTGTGTGCTTTAAATATTCTGCTGGTAACAGTGTGAGTAATACAGTAGAAGAAATGCACCTGACCACATGGTCATTTCTATTTTCAGTTTAATTGCCTGTTAAGGAGCACTGAGGAATTCCAAATCATTCTAGTTAGTGTGTTTCATCAGCCAGCTGTGAAATACATTGTTGCAGCTACATAAAAATGAAGACTTAAAAAAAAAAGTCTATGTGCAAGCAGCTTGCTTTCCCACCGAAGGATGTTGAAGGTGCTGGTGTGTCCTGGACATAACAGAACATTTGGAAAAGCAGACCCAGTTCATACTGGGCACATGACATCTGGTTTTCTATTGAGCTATATAGAGGAAACAGGCATAATCAAGTGCAGAAACTTTCCAGAGCTGTCAGCTAGCAAAAAGCTGCTTCTAGGCAAACAAACTACACTATTTACAAATTGTGATATCATCAGGAGCTATTTATATAGTGAAAATAATTTACACTCCAATTACGTATTTGTAGATAGTCCAGCCAGAAATGGCCATTGTGTCATCCAGGCTGACCTCCAAACTAGAAATGAAGCTACATCTAGCTTTTTAATTATAAAATACACTTTTCTTCATGAGAACAACTTTTATAATATTATTATTTTTATGACAGCACTGAAAGCATCTATGTTTTCAAAAGCAAAGCACATTTCAAGAGAATCAAAAAAGAAAGGGTTTTTTTTGCAATTAATCATGGGCTCATAGGATGTGCTAGATCATCACATCTATTTCTTGCCAGAAGAGTAATTTTTAAGGTTTTTTCAGTCAAATTTAATTTGTGGTAAACCATTGGCTGTGTGCTGCTTTACTTGGGAATTGATCTGCACTCTGTCATTCACTTGGAGTTTTCTTCTTTTAGCTTCATTCAATTATTCATAATTATGTACATTCATAAATTAGATTAGGCTGGTAGATTTATTTTCTCTGTCTACAACCTACTAGCTAGATTTGATAGGTAGAGATTTCTTGTTTGGGTAAGCAATGGGTGGGTAAGCACTGTAAGGACTTTAATTTGAATCTGTGGGACAGGACATGCTGCATTTGGAGACATCTGTTGCAGAGATCATTTTCTAATATGTTCAAATTCAAATAGTTCTTCATGCCCAATGCAAATTATTAAGGATAATTAGCTGCTGAAAAAAATTGAAATATCAATGAGCAAGAGGGTACAAGGTGTTTCCCAGTGCTTAGTAATACCTGTAGAGAAAGGGCACACACATGCCTGAAAATTATTTGGTATTTCCTTATTACAGGATTGAGATATCTGTAAAAGATTTGATTAACAATGTATTTATCTATTTTTTAAATCATATATTTAACAGTGACATGTGTAATAAAAAGTTCTACAGGAGTCTCTGAATACACTTTCAGCTTTCCCTGTCTGTCCCTCTTGCACAAACAGCAAACAAAAGCATTTAAATGGGCTCTGGAAGAGATTAAACCCTTAAAAATTATTCTCCTCACAGGAGTGTCCACAGAGTTAGCTGTGTTTGCAAACCCTGAGAGCCCGGGAAAAAATTATCACAAAAAAAAAAATGGAAATATTTCCTGGATGTTTAAGAACTCCTTATTATTTCAGGGAAGATTATTTCTTATGTATTTTTAAAAATTATTTTCTGCATGCTCTGTGAACAGCATTGGGGGCTGTCTGAGGAAAGTTACCTCTTACCGAAAAAAGTTCTGAACTGAACATATTAGGTTTCCAACTTTTCTTGCAAATCTGTGTGGAAGTTACAGTCTTATTTGCAAAATCTCAGGAGTAGAGTATTCTAATATTTTCTGTAGCTAGTGAAACACAAGCCATCATTTGAGCATTAATTCTCAACAAATATAGTAATTTATGGCAGGGATTCAAGAGAAATGTGCATGTCTGTGCTGGAGTTGGCTCATTGAGAAACAACATGTATGTGTTGTGTGAAGAGTACAGCTTGGATAGCAGTAGCCATCAGGATGATGTCAGAAATAAGACAGAGGCTCAGTTGCTCAGTCTACCTCTCAATGCCAGGTAAAAACCACTACAGATAAGATGAAATCCAGGATGGTTGAATGTTGCAGTTGATTTGAACAGCAGAACTTTGCTATCAAAACAGTACTGCTGTCTTGGAGAGAAAATAATATCAATAATATATAACAATACCTTAGTTTTTAAAGTGCTTTTCCTCACAAATTATCATGAAGACTGAAGGCAGAAGTTTCTGAAGTTATCTAGGCTATTTCCTGACATTGATGAATTGTTCCTTCCTAGGAATTCCCAAATATCAGCTTTTCACTGTTAGATGGCTTAGCAAATGAGAGACTTTGTCAATTCTGCTGAAGAGGCAAAACAGAGCTCAGATAACATGAAGATTGCCCTGAGTTCAACTAAACAACAGCAGCTCTTTGGTCAGTTGAACTTATTGCAAGATTCCCCTTGGTTTTTCTCTCTCCTTTCTGATCTTTTGACTCTTGAAAAAATCTCCTGTCATTTATCATCACTCTGAAGCTCTCCAGTCCATAGCTTTGATTACAGTACAACAAGTGACTTGACCTAATATGATCTGCAAATGACCAAATTATTTCTACAGAAAGATACCCACATGACCTTATTTCTAGCTATGAATTCTCTACCTATTGCCCTACGTTTTCAGTGAATCCCATAATTAGGATGGGTAAATGCAATTTCACCATTTCCTAAGTCTGTACTGAGATGGGAACTAAATCTAGGGCTGATGAAGTTAATGGACTAGCTCTCCGGGCCCCCTAGAGTGCTCTTCATTTTACTTGATGCCAACAACAACCTTTTAATCACAACCACATCTGCTAGAAGAGTGAGTGAGTTGTAAGCTTTCATGGTTGATCTGTTTCACTGTATTCCACAGAGATGTAGTTATCCTGCATCCTTATCCCAAATTGTTACTTAAAATTTTGTACCACCTGAGATCTTCTTGGGCCGCTGTCTTCTCGATGATACATTAGATCCATTCTGTGAAAGAAAAGAATTTAAGACCTCCTTTTTTCTTAAGACAAAAATGTGAAGATGTTGTCTAGATTTTTGGTGTCCTCAAGGAGCAGAATGGTCATCTATTTTACACATTATCAATTACCTAGATTAAATTTTGTTTGTTTCTTTGTTTTTAAGTAGGGATGCTGAAAAATAGCTGCATGTTCTTCTAGTCTAGAGCTCCGCAAGATAGCTGGATATCTTATTGCACTGTTTCCAACTCCAAAAGGCACATAAATAATTCCACTGGTCAAGAATTCTGAGTGGTTCCTGAAGTTAAATAGTAATGTGGAGCTTGTCCAAGCTGTGCTAAGTTGTNTCTCAAAAGCCTTCCAAAGTTTTTATTTAGTTTTATTTTTTTTTGTGTGGCAGGAGTTGGTTTTTTTTTTTTTTTTTTTTTTTTTTTTGTTTTTTTTTGTTTTTTTTTTATGTTTGGTTTACATTTTTTGGGTTTTTTTTGGTGTTTTTTTTTGTGTGTGTTTTTTTTGTGTTTTTTGTTTGTTTGGTTTTTTTTTGGGTTTTTTTTTTTTTCAGTTAGGCATATTTTGGCTTTTCTATTTTAAAAATGGAAAATGGTTATATGATTACTTTTGCTATGCTAATGATGTACACTCTTTCTGTGAAATGAGACTTGTATTTTCTGGTTTTTATGGACAGCGATGATATTCTCATTATAGCTGTAAGTGCCAATATTTTACACTCATAGTCTTTCTGTTATAATTAATTCTACATTAAAAGATTAAAAGATAGTGGAAAATGGTGGCTAATTTTTCGAGCTGAAACTAAGGAGGGAATATAGATGGACAGAATGTAATTAAAGAGGCTGGAATTTGGCCAAGACGCCAGCATTGTTATTTCTGCTCTTGCAAAAATACCATGGGATCTTTAATGGCCCTGAGTGGCCTCAGTTGTACATCTCTTTTGAAAGATGGATACTGGTGATCATCTACTGCCTAGTGAATGCACTGCTAATGCCTGCCTGGCTGAGAGCTGAGAATAAGAGCAGGATGAAGAGATTCATTAAACAGTGAAAGATCAAAATGAATGAATGGCAAAACTGAGGACCCCTGCCTTCTCTAGGAAGTGTCTTATTGCTGGCTTGAGGAAGAGGTGGTCTGATCCACAACTCATTGAAATCAATGAAAAGAATCTAATTGATTTCAAAGGATTTTGGCTCAAGCCCTAAGTTCCATTTTATCTTGCTCTTTGTTCTCTGACACGGATTAAAGTAACCAGGAAGTCTTGTGTGTGATTATGTCTTCCCAAAATATGAAATGAAATGAAATAGTCTCCATCTGTTTAAACAGATTTTTTTTCCATGAGAGCTACTGCTCAAGGTCAGGAGAAAAGGGTCTAGGCAGGTCCCTGGTTTGGAGCACAGGCTCACCTGGGTTGTGAAATGAAACAGTTTGGTATACATGGCCCTATGGAATTCACTAGTCATGTATTTATGTCTAGGGGATATTTCTTTTCACTCTGAATTTAAGGGATCTGTGTACAAAAGATTGGCTTTACCTTATTTTTAAGTGGTCATTCATGAAGGAGTGTATATGATCAGATAAACTTCACATCAAAGTCATGTTATGAGAAGCTGCACTGACATGCTGGTTCACTGATATATTTTTCAAGCTACTTTTATAATTTTACCTCCTATTTGGAATGAATGTGAAATAGTTTTACCCCTAGATAATTAAAGTGCTTTCTGCTACCACTAAAGCTACCTGGCAATTTCTATTTTATGCACCATTATTGGGCAAATAGCTGCTTACAAAATTTAGCTTGTTCAAGAATTCGTTTACTGATCTGAACTTGTGTTAGCAACAAAATACTTGGATAGTAGTGGTTGGACTTTGAATATGGTTATTTTACAAAGTCAGTTGCTTAATTGATATTTGTGAGCATATTGTTCACAAACTGTGTAACCACTGTCTTGATGTGAGAGTAGTGATATCTGTACATCATTTGAATTTGTCTGATGAGTTGCACAGCTACCAGAGGGGAATCTCATCTGTTACTCCTTGCAGGAATCTGAAATGCAAATAATTTGCAGTCAACTTTAATGAGGCAAAGTTCATATCCAAGCTACACTTGCGTATGTTGATATATCATAGGAAGAGATATCTACCACTGTACTGCCATTTTCTTCCCCTCTAAAAAGCACTAAAAGTTTTTAAAATCAAATATTTTACCTTGTTTTCCAATGTCTTTCCAATGAGTCCTTCCTCCATTTAATGTATTCTCTCTTTCATTAGCAGGGGAATGCAGTTAATAGTGTATGAGTTAGGAGAACTCTCTTTTACAAGGCCTCTTTTATATAAAAATTCTCTTGAGAGTATAATGATCTAGGGGGTTTGGTTTTGCTCCTACTTACATGCAGCTTTTCTCTTGTTTGGGTATTTTTGTGACTGCAGAGAAATGACCCTTGAAGTTATAGTATCAGACTGGTAATGAACTGATAGGGGGAAAAAAAACAACCATAAAAGCTTATTTCATTGTCCCATATTCTTCTGTTTGTTTGTTTTTAACTCCTTTCTTATTGTTTCTTGCCTCCTTAGTAACTAGACTTAGGGAAGTTTTAGTTACTAACAGCAGCTCACTCACTTTTGCAGAGGGACAGAAATTGCTAAACAAAAACTTCCCCCTCACAGCCAGCCTGGGAGGGGGACAGAAACTGGCATTCACACAGTCCAGTTTTCTTCC
>WEIU01015972.1:35237-59545 GCA_013389925.1 Aegithalos caudatus
CACTTCCCTGGAGAGCTCATTTCAATGCTTGACAAGCCTTTCCATTAAGAAATTCCTCCTGCTGTCCAGTCTCAACCTTCCCTTCAGGCCATATCCTTGTGTCCTATCAAAAGCTACCTGGGAAAAGAGACTGACCCCTATCCTGCTACAGCCTCCCTTCAGGTAGATGTAAAGAGTGATAAGGTCTCCCCTGAGCCCCCAGACCAAACAACTCCAGGTCCCCAGATGCCCCTGTTTGACTCATTCTCTAGACCGTTCACCAGCTTTGTTGCCATTCACTGGACACCAGGACCTCAATGTCCTTCTTGAAGTGAGGGTCCAAAACCGGACACAGCACTCGAGGTGCAACCTCACTATAATCAACTGCAGAGGATAATCAATTCCCTTGTCCTGCTGGCCACAGTATTTTTGATACAAGCCCAGGTGGTCTTTTTGGCCAACTAGGCACACTTGTATCCAGCCACTGTCAGCCAGCACCTCCAGGTCCTTTTCTGCTGGGCCTCTTCCCAGACACTCTGCCCCCAGCCTGCAGTGCTCCATGGGGTTGTTGTGACCCAAGAACACCTTGCCTTGTTGAACTTCAGCCCACTGATCCAGATCCTTCTGCAGATCCTTCCTACCTTCCATCACATCAACATTCCCACAAAGTTGGTGTCGTCTACAAACTGACTGAGGGTGCTCTCAGTCCGTTTGTCCAGATCATCAATGAAGATATTCAATAGGACTGGCCCCAAAACTGAGCCGTGGGAAACCCCACTAGTGATCCACCACCAAATGGATGTAACTCCATTCACCACCACCCTGTGGGTCTGGACATCCAGACAGTTTTTAACCCAGAGTCCACATGTCCAAGCTATGGGCTGCCAGCTTCTCCAGGGGAATGCTGTGTGAGACTGTATAGAAGGCTTTACTGAATTACAAGTAGATTATATCCACAGGCAAGTCTCACTCTCTTTATCACACTGATAATTTCTGCAAAGATAATAAAAAAGGAAGAGAAACTATTTTAAAAAATAATTAATTATTCACAGTCTTCTTTCCTGTGATTTTTTTCTTATTGCTGTTCTTCGACCTTCATGTCGCATGGAAAGTGATTATGTAAATGCCGAAGTTCATTACCCAACAGTATTGATCATTAATAGGTTCTTAGCTTCTTAACTTTCTCAGTTATTTCTTGAAGAGGTTAGTGAGCTGAACTTGTTACACTTATATTTCAACAGAAGTGCTGCCCAAGTGACCAGCATTTCTACAGGCACAGCACCCAGTGGGAGCACCAGGATTACAAAAACCCAGTTACATACAGAGGTTTCAGAGCCTGCACTGATTTCACTTTCTGGGAATCACAATGTGGGTACTTCTGGCTGAACGAGAAAACACATGAGAATTCGACTTATCTGACCTAATTTGGATATGCTCTCTAGGGTGAGAGCCCTGCACACTTTACTGCAACAAGACCAGTTTGGTCTTGTTGGTTTTAAAGGGATTCCAAGATGGTTAGTTTAGATGAAGATACTCAAAGCTGGAAGGAGATGAATCCTATCCAGGCAGACCTGGGTTATCTCTGAAAGAATAAGAACTCAATTGGAATTTTCAGGCTTAACCAGTAAAATATTTAGTCATAAATGGAGAAAATTTTTAATGATATAGATTCATTAAATATGGCTCCTACACAAAAATTTACATCAGTATGAAGATTCTATTAGAGCCACTGCTTCGTTTTGGTGGGCAAAATCTAAATTGTTGCTTTCATACATGCTGTGCTGGGTGGAACTCTTAGGAAACGCTAGTATTTAATGCAATTATATGCAATATATAACTATAGTGCAGCTTCAAAATTTTAACACTTGCTGCAGTTCAGTCACAGGGCTATTTGAAATAGTAATGCCCTGAGTAGTGATTAAGTTTAGCACAACAAATCATTGTACATGAAAGGTCTATTTATATTCAAGCATTCCTTTTTCAACAGTGAGTTCTCTTTTCCAGTCTTCATTAAGATAAAAAGTCACTATTCTGGGAATGGTTCACAATAATTTCAGACATTTGGTTAAGTGTGTTAATGACCTGTTAGAATAAAATTGAACTAAATGGGTAAGTAGCTGGAAATAGAAAGACTTCGATATAGAAGCCAACATAGTGGAAAGAACAATATTTCTGTGCTCAGGTAATTACTGTATTGCTCATATAAGTAGCCCTTTCCTAAAATCTGTATCAAATGCGAATAGTTGCCTCCCTGTTGTAATTGAAGAGCTTTTGATGCATTGATGAAAAATACACAGCCTTTCTAATGTTTACTCTAGCCAAAAAATCTCGAAATGTCACCTTGATTTACAACAGTGAAACTTCAAAAAGCCATTTCTTTGACTAAACCTTAAGACTTACAGGATACAGTAGCTCTCAAAGCTCCAATGTTTTCTGTATGGAGAGTGATATCAAGGAAATATTTAATTTGATTTCACAAAAACTTTAAAACCACAGTAGTTTTTAATGACTGGGATTCAGTGATCCTGTTAAGGAGACCCATCATATTTTACATTAGTCAATTCTAAATTCCTTTGGTAAACTATTACATATTATCTTGATTTTATTTTTGATGTAGCCAAATTACTCTGCTGGTATAAGCTAAATTATAGTTCTGTTGATAAACGAAAATCTGGTGTTTTTTCAATTGTTTTATCTTACCTTCCCCTCCTTCTGTGCTTGTTTTTGAATAGAAAATGCCTATACAGTCTTTTTATATATTCATTTGTTTTGAACAGCAGACAGTCATCATGAAGATTGACACTGTTTCAAGAAACTGTCTGTGGTTATTAATTTGTAAATGATTTTTAAGACAAGTGGAAAGGCCAGATAAACTTAATTTTTTTTGGCATATTGTGTTTTTTTCCACTGATATATAAATGCTTCTAATCATCAGTTAAAATTGTTCATGCTTTTCATTCCTCTGTAATTGCCATTTTCAAAATTAGATGTTAATAAATAAGGTGCAGTAAAAGGTTATTGCAACTTTTTTGGTGCATCAGAAGACAAACTCAAAGAGAAGGAAGTCTAGTGGGGCTGTGTCATTTTATGTGATAGAAGTGGCAAGTGTAATTTCTTTTAGCAACTTTTCTGGTAGAAGATCATTCCGAAAGGAATAAAAGTATTGTCCTTATATAAACACACTATTGTTTGAATCAAACCATCCAACATCATTACTATAAATACAATGCAATAGAGTGGCATTTAATTTAACCAACTAATACAACTAAATTGTGTTCATCTTGGAAATTGCATTGCTGCAGCACAGCTTACTAATTCAAGTTGAATTCAAGTTTAATTACTTTAATTAATAGATTTAAATTTGGAAACATTCAAAGTGAGTGCTGAATCCTTTGAGATTTTTGTCATTTTTGTTACTTCATGAATCCTAGTTATTCAAAGCTCATTGAGACCAAACTTATTTGTAGCTGCCTTTTCCAAGTTCTGGGAGTTATGGAAGCATCCACTGTAATTACATTCAGTTCAGGTCTGTGGAATAGAAGGGTACGATGAAGCTACCTTTGCCCTGGAAATGGGACTGATCTCAGCAGACAGAATCTGTATTCTTGCTTGTAACCATTTGAAGAAGGGCCACTGCATTCTGGGGTCTGATCAACATCATTACCAGCACCATGAAATAAATGTCCTGAAACCAGTTACACAGAGGAATTTTTAATGGGACAGCAGGAGGTCTAAAATAATATCAATAAGATCACCACTGTTACATACTTATTTACTGGGCTTGACAAAGGGAAAATTATTAAAATTATCTTTCTTGGAGTCCTATCATTTTTGTTTCCTTTAAGTAAAGACAAGATGCAATGCCAAGGAACAAATGTTTCTACAATATTTTTGTCTCCCCCCCAGAAGGTATAAAAAGTTCATTAAATATTCAAAAACATAGGAAATACTAACTAGAAAGAAAAGAAAAAATTGTGTATATCTTCATATAATGGTTATGGACACTGCTCTCATTGGAAAGTCTAAAAAGAGTGAAAAAATAGCAGCTGAATTTCTCCAAGTACGAAGTGGACAGTGAGCGTAGACATCATTAAATAAGTTTGTCTGCACAGTTTGAGAAGGTGAGGAAGACACCTGAAGAGTTATTTTTGTTGTTTTTCTGACACAGACAGGGAAGATCTTACACTAAGTATATTTCTTGGAGATTTGCCCTCAGCATAGAGAAAATAATGCAGTCTGATACGCGGATTATTTTTGGACTGTGAGTTGTCAGGCTTTTTTAGTCCAATGTTATAAGTCTGTTTCATACCCTACTTCCCTTCTAATTTCAGGTTAGTGAATGGGTTGTTGATTTGCATGCACAAAGTTTGTTGTCCACATAGCCACGTGCTTAGTGTGCACATAGGTAAAATGGAATCTTACACAGCAACACATGGTCACAGCTGTCCTTGCAGAACTTTACCTCTATCATCAAAGCCACTTGCATTGTATGGTTTAAATTACAGTTAAGACAGTTTCCCAGCTTTCCTGTCACAGACCAGGAGAAGTTGGCATCTATCTTATGATGTAAAGTGGCTGATATGCTTACTGCAATGTTATGATCTTCCTGCATGATTAGACAAAGTCTGTTCATCCTCAGGAGATTGTGGTTATCAAAATGGAGAAAAGCCTGCAGTAATGCATCTCACCATCAACAGCCTCATCAGTAATGCACAGAAGAAACAGGCAAAAGCCTCACCGAAAAAGACCCCACTCAGACACCAGATCACAAAATAAAAACAATAGGAAAAAGACATAGGTATAAAAAGATACAATTAGCATCTTCTATAACCTGACTAGATTTCAAATTTGTTGCCAAAATTAAAATGGAGCTAATCTTAGGTATAAGAGCAATTGAAGTCTGCATTATTCCTGACTGCATGCAACTTGTTGCCCATCTAGAAAAATCTATTAGGTTGTTTTCCCAGTTTTTGACTTGCCTTTTTCTGACTGAGCTCAGACAGTTTTAGGGAGACAGGAATCATTGGACCAGACATCTGAATACTGCCCCCAAAAAGCTCAAGAGTCTGTAAAACACCAGCAAGTAGATAAGTCAAAAATCAAGTGACTTCTGCCCTGTGGAAAGCACAACAGACACTGGCTAAAAGTGGCTGGTGCTTATTGCCACCTAATGAAATACCTGGCCAACACCACAACCCTTCCACTTGTTATGTTGCCAGGTGCATCATCAGGAACATAAAAGTCTGCCCAAGCATAAGCATTTCCAATGCTGAGTGTGCAGCACATCTCCAAAACTGACTGACAGCAGTGGCATTCATTCCTATGTCATTACACCTTCAAAGTCGGGCTAAATATTTTATTTTCTGTTTAATGGGGAAAACCCTTATTTGCTGTGAGGTACCATTAGTTTGAAGAGAAATCCTGATTCACTGAGCCATAACAGAAAAAAACACCTTGACTCAGTGGGAATTCAAGCCTGGTGCTTTGCAAAACATTATTCTTGTGGGTTGTATCTAATAGTCTGAAATAATTTCTGAATTTTGAGTTTTTTTCTTCAGGTTTTTGTGATATTGAGTAATCAAGCAATTTTCAACCAAAAACACAGATAAGGGGAGAATAGTTAACAAAGAGAAATAAAGATAAGAAAATGAGATAATGCGGTCTACAGCCAAAATCCAGATGTTTTTCTGTATATTATGGTTTTCCATGCATTATTACTGTGATTCAAATTAATCTGCTACTAACAAATTGAAAAACCAGGGCAATGGTTAAATACAGAGCATGAGGATTTTTTAAATTGACAAGAAAGGCTTTTCCCAGTAGAGTAATGGTGTAGTTACACATGTATGTAGTTGTAACTGCAGGTGTTTCCATGGTATTTCTTCCGTTCCTATCTGCTCCTTCCCAATTCCAGACTTTGTAAGATTCTCACAGAAACATTTATTTAATTATTTAATATTTCTGTCTGAGAACCACATTCTTTTCTTCTCTATGTAAGCAGAAAATAAGGAATATTTAGCTATATTTCCATATAATGCACCAAACAAAAAGGATTATGAGTTTAGTCCTGTTCTGTTGGGTCAGTATAAATTTCAGGCAAATATCTTACACAAATATCTAAGGCATAATAGATGTGGAACTAATAGACACTTGAAAATATAGTGGAGACTTGGATTTATCTTTATATCCTTTTTCTTTCCAAAGCAAAAAATGTGATGTTTCCATGTTAAATGAAAAATAATTCCTTCAACATGACGTCTTCTTTCATACTGTCAGTAATCTCTGAATTATGCAAGACAAAAAACATGCATTTATTAGCTCTGCACTGTTATCATATCATAACACAGGAAGGATCTAAACGTCATGAGTTTAAAGGTATTAAGTTTGGAAACAAGAACACAAACCATTTAAGATGTATATCCTGAGCCAAAACACAGCTGAAGATCTCTGGCACTCAGATTACTACTCTAAGAGCAGCTCCCAGGCCCTTCTGCAGAGGAGTCACAAGGACAGGCCCAGACATGACCCAGTTTTAGTAAGGACAGTCACCAGCTGGGATTCAAACAGATGGAGTTAGGCCAAGCTGGAGTGGAATGGTTGTAACAGCAAATACAGGGCAGCCACCGTGTGCCAGCTGCCTCCCAGGGCCTGACATGATAAAGGAACACACTTCTATTTCCCTAGGCTCATATTATTGTCTATGGCAATAGTAATGGTGATCACTGCTTCTCTTCACTGACAAAGACAAACCTGTGCAACTGGTCTCCTAATTGGAATAATAATTATCCAAAGGAAGCCAGAATAAATTTAGGCCAAGTTATGTTCTTTTATTTTTTTTCCTTCCTTTTTTCCTGCCTCTTTTTTCCTTTTTTCTGGCCATTTTTTCATGGATTGCATGGGAGATTTAAAGGTAAAAATAATGAAGGCTGCTCAAAAATTTTGTTGAAGACCTCTTCTGTAAAATATAACACAGATAAATACCCAAAATGTTTTTGGTAAAACTTGAACACAGGGCAATTAGAGCATCCAAAGGAGGACAAAGGAGAGTATAAAGGGTCTGAAGCGGAAGCCATATGTAGAGCAACTGAGGTCACTTGGTCTTTTTAGACTGGAGGAGACTGAAGGGAGACCTCATTCCAATCTACAACTTCCTCATGAAGGGAAGAGGAGAGGCAGACAGTATTCCCTTTACTCTGATGACCAGTGACAGGACTGGAGAGAAGTTGTGTTGTACCTGAAGTTGTGTCAGGGGTGGTTTAGGTCTGATATTAGAAAAAGGTTCTTCAGCCACAGGATGGTTGGGCACTGAAACAGGCTCCCCAGGGAAGTGTTCACAGCACCAAGCCTGGCAGAGTTCCAGAAGCATTTGGACAACATTGTCAGTGACTTGGTGTTGACTATTGTGGATAGTCCTGTGCAAGGTCAGGTGTGCTCAGTGATCTTTGTGGGTGGGTCCCTTACAAATTATCTTCTTCTATGATCCTGTGATTCTGTAATCAAGTTCAGAATCTTTGGCAAAAAGAAGGTGGAAGTGGTTTGGGGAGGAGATTATTTACTCACTGTCTAAGAGATGACAGGCCAGATGGGACTAAGTCTCCAAGAGAGGAATGGAAAGCAGGACACCACTGCAGGAAGTCAAAGAGGTAGCACATTATTAAAGCAATCACTTTGATATTTTTTTCAAATAAGAAATAGTCAGTTTATTCCAAAATGAAAAAAGAATTGCAAGATATTGCTGTTTGGGGGGAAAAAAAGTGCTGGCATTAAGTTTTGAGCAGGGAAAAATCCTTTGGGGAAGGACGACATTTCTGAAAATCTCTAAATGCTCTTCCTAGGAAAAAGAAACAAAAAACTATTTGTAAGAAACTTTCCACACTGATATTGAAACAGATACTAGAAAACCTGGCAGGTGTTAATTATAATGTTTATAAGAGAAGCTGAGGCCACAAAAGGTGTACAAGCAGTTTCCTGTAGTCGCAGAAAATGCCAGAGCCTCAGAGTGATTTTTTTGTCTTTTTGAGTGAACTTCTACTCAAACTTCATTTTGATATAGAGCTTAAGGACTTACTAACATTGCTGATGGCAGGAGTTAGGGCAAGCACCTAGCCCTGCGAAACTAAATACTAAAGAAATACTTGCACAAGCTGTTCTTGAGGAGATGCAATTGGTCTCCAGACAGCTTTATTTAAAACATACACAGCTTTTACTGACAAGGTATCATTCCCATTTGCTAAAGCAGCAGTTTTGAATGAAGAACCTATCAGCTGCCAGGAAGAACTGTAAATAAGACTAAGGTCAGGAGCTGTACTAATGAAAAATAAAGGGCTTCTTTTGCCTTTTATTTTTCATTAATGAAGTGTGTGGAAACATAGAAAGCAACAGTCATTTCCAACCTACTTGCAATGGGACAGTTTGTGTACAAAATAACAGGCACTATGCTAAAAGCACAAATGATCACCACACCACTCCAGTTTTGAGGAATGTTGCAAAACCATGGAGCAGAAACATAATGCTAACAGGAAATAATTTTATTTCTGTGTGTATCAACTCATGTGTTTAAAGGCACTGGTACATTATGTGTGTGGCTATTTATGGAACATCTTTAAGTACTCATTTAGGTGATATTTGATTTTCCTAAAACTAAAGTGATTGCAGAGTAAATGAGGCTGGACATATTGTTGCAAATAGATATCAGAGGACACAACTCTATGCTCCCTCCTACTTGGGTGTTATAACTCATCACCAAAATAAATTATTATGCTGCAGCTTGACCACCTCTTTCTTTTTATGTCCTAGTGGCAAACTGGATTGTTATCAAATTAGCCATTCCAATCAAAGTACATCAGCTGCCATTTCTTGATCTTTAAGAAGTACTATTTTAGTAAATATTATCTTGCTTAAATTTGTATTTTATTGAATGCTTTATGACTTCATTGGTCACTTGAATATAAAAATATAGGGTTTTTTTGAAACTATTGCAATTAGCAAGAAAGACCTTGAGAAGCATTAATAGTATTAGAACATCCCAGTACTTATCAAGTAATACTAAAATGAAAGCAAAAAGGCTGAAAAAGGAGAAGATTCTCTCAAAAATGTCTTGAATCTGAGGAAATATCAGAACGGAAACTGACTGTAGTTATATTATTGAAAACACGGGGTCCTTAAAATAACATTTGACAAATTTCTTATGCCCCAATGCTTCCTAAGCATATAAATCCATTTTTATGAGTCAGTAATTAATGGTTAGATAGTAAAGATTTTAATAATGCAAAAATCCAAGAAGAATAATTGCATTTTTTATTCATAGTGAAAGAGCAGTGTGAGTCATAGAGATAATCTCTGGATGTCTGTAGTCCAGCCTCCCACTTAAAGAGAAACTATGGAAAACTAGATCAAGACAGCTGTGGGTTTCTGTACTTATTGTTAATAATAATAATTTGTTCTGTCCCCTCAATTTTTCCAGTACCATAGCAGAAAATATCATGGCAAAGATCAGATGAGTTAAAGCTCTACAAAACACAATAGACATAACTGCATGGAAATGGATTTATTAATTTGGTCAAGTACTTTAGACATATGTACAGCTCTTACCAAAGAAGAAAATATGTTCTTATTTCAATGCAAAAGATCCAAATATATGCAATTGACTTGTAATGAACAATAATTATTTATCTTTCATCTTTCGCTGATTTGGATCAAGATTAACCATGTTATAAAATCAGTATCATTACATGTAGAATTGCTCAGCGTACATCTAATTGTATTCTTTTTTGAATAGCACTTATTTTGTGGTAGAAGTTCTTCTGGACAAAGTTCTGAGGTCTATGATGGAAACTACTGACATTTGTTGGATTAGCATTATCCATAATATATCCATAGCTCTCATAATCTTATGTCTTAGTGGAGCTAGAATTACTGGCTTGACTATTCAAATCAGTGTAGTCTTGTTTTTATGGAACCATATCTGATTTTTTTTCTTGTAAAGGCTTTCAGGTTCTGCTATGAACCCAAAATAAGATCATGTACCTGTGTCTTGATTTGCATACCCTAGTATCTTATTTCAAAAGGAGTTTTTGCCTTGATCATTTCTGTTAGAAAATTCACATACAAAGGCACATTTCTTCCAAAATAGAACATCATAACATCCCAGCTGCATCCCTGTGTCTTAGTCTCTATTTAAAACAAAACTTTGATTCATCATTAATTTAAATAGATGGTGTGAAGTCACATTAAAGTGATTAAATCATATTAAATTCTATTTCTGCTATATGATATTAGTAGAGAATTTGAGCTTCCCTAAACTTAGTGATTTCATGCTTGTCCACTCTGAAAAACAACCCCTCCTGAACAAATCACTAAGGGGTCTTTTTATTTATATCCAGTGCAAAGTTGGCGAGTCATTATATTATTTTTTCTAGGAAAAAAAAAAAAAAAAAAAAAAAAGATTGCTAAAATGCAAAGAAGAAAAATGAAGGCTGACATTACCCTGAAATTAAAAAACCCCATAACTATACTGTAAAGAGAACTGTCAGCTTCACAAAGTGTATGAAATCAATCTTACAAGATGGAAATAAATGTTAAGTGAGTAACTGAATCAGGAAAAATATGGTCCCTTTCATTACCATAAAGAAAAGAGGTAATTCTCACATTAAGTTGGTGTTAACCCACTCCCACCAAAGTTTGTATTTCTGCTGACTTTTATTAGACATTAACTGCCAACTATTGCTTAAATTCTGTCACACTCTAGAAGTTCTGCTATCTTCACACTAATTTTATCCCCTATTCTAATTAATAAGATTTCCAGGAAACTCGAGGCTCAAGAATGATACTTACAGCAGAAGAGTCAAAAGTTTAGTATTAACTATTAGTCATGAATATTTAATGTAAGTACTTTTTAAACCATTTTTAATGAGTCAATGCATTAAAGTGTATGCCTGGATTGACATTTTATTGATTGAAGGCCACATTTAACTACTGCTTTTTAAATTTATTTCATGATAATAAAAGGATGGTCCACCAACATAAATATTTCCTGTATTCTATAACTTCCTAGGGTCAGCAGAAGGAAGCTCAGAATAGCACATGTGCACACTGCTTACCAAAATTTTGTCTTTTGTTCTTTTTTGCCACTGTAAAGCAAAGCCAGCACCAAGTTAGCAATACCATTTACAGAGGTACCTTTCAGGTTAAACTTCTGAAGACTGGTTATACCTGAATATGAATATGCTGGAAGAACTCATGAAGAACTATGTAAATAGTGGATAATCTTCTATTAAAGCAGAATAAAAAATAAAATTTTATTCAGTGTTCTCATGGCGTGGTAGCAAAGAAACTTGATTATGTGAACTGTAAAGCAGTTTCAAAAACTCCTTACATTTCAATATTTTCTCAATTCTCTTTCAGTTAGAAGGAGTAAAAATGTTTTTTGGTCAGTTCTGTGTTTTGAAATTCTTCCTCTTTTTTTCAATAATCCAAAGCAAAAACATAACCAAAAAATGGAGATGATAGAAAGACTTTTTACCTCAATTTTCCTAAAAATGCTTTTTATTCAAGGAAATGTGATTCTACTAAAAGTGGGGGGTTGTGTGGCTGGTTTGGGGTTGGGGTTTTTGGTTTTGTTTTTTCCAATGGGAGAGGGACATATTTTCAGTCAGGAAGCAGTTATGAAAATATTTGATTAAGTGAAATAATGTTTCTTCCAAGTGTATAAATTTTCCTTTGTAAACAAAAGACACGATAGGTCCATTTGCTGTGCAACTTCTTAGTTGGCTTTGAGTTAATGAGCTCCCTCTGAAATATTTAGCAGGCATAGCTCTGCTTTGTGGGATACCTGGTAAATTTGAGTTTACTTTTTATACCCAGTGTTACCAGCAATGAGAGAAGTTGTAGATTAGGGGAGGCACTGAACAGTAGGATTGTATTGCATGTCTGCATAGTTGCACTGGTTTGGTGTGCCAGGTTCTCTCACACCAGGGGATTCTAACAATTTTGCATCAGAGGACAGCTGTTAACTCTTCAAATTTCCTCATTAACCTGTATGAACCCTCTACAGCCCTTTTGATTGAAGTCACTATAATGCAAAAATGATCTCACAATTTGCCATTTACTTGCACTATGATCTACCAGTAAGCTGCAAACCAGAATATGCAAAACTCTGCCTACACAGGATTTAGGCAACAGGGCTGTCTCTCAGTCTCAGTTTGTCAAATTGATTGAATACTCAGAAAAAAAAAAAAAAAATCCACACCTATTTATTGAAACCAAAATGCAAATTTACTTTCCCACTTAGAACTCTTTGTTCTGGTTTTCAAAAACTGGATATCGATTTGCATAAATGTTTCCTAAATGAGTCATGAATATTCATGTGTGCATATGCCTCTATCTTGAAAGTTCTTGGGAGGCTGAGGGAGGAGGAAAAATTATTCAGCCTGCGACAAAATAAAATCATGTTGGTCTGGTCATGAGTCAGAATCTTACCAGACACAAACAGCCAAAATGGTGGTGGGAGCTTGTTTGGGAAGCTGAAATATCTTCTACGTCATTCATCACCTTAAGAAAAGTGACGTTTATCTGTAATCCTAAACAAAGATAACAGCAAATTTAAAGACATAAGCTCCCACTTCTGACAATTTTCTTGCTCCTTTCTTTATTAGTTTTATGGAAAACTACTGAATACCCATACCAGGCTTAAAGCTGTCCTTTCTCACACAGCTTCCAGCATGGCTTCTCCAGAAACCAAAGGAATATCCCTGGGGATCCGTCACCAGTGTTGGCCCTATTCACACACTCAGGCCTGGACAGTCATGGGGTGGGCAAGCCTTACTCAATTAAAGAGAACCCATTTTTTTGTTCTTAGCATATTTGTCTTAGTTGATAGCCAGAGACCTCCTGTAGTTCCATAGGTTTTGGGAGAGAAGAAAAAGATTATCAAGGACTGTAGTCAATGTTGGCATGTGACCATACACGTCTGTGTGATCAGGTCCATCTGAAACACACAACTTCTTATATTATTGCATATCTGAGCTAATAAGAGCATCCTTGAATGGCCTGGGTCAGAAGAGACCTTAAAGACCATCCAGTTCCAACCCCCTTACCATGGACAGGGACACCTTTCTCTGGACCAAATTGCTCAGAATGCCATCCAACCTAGCTGTGAACAATTCCAGGGATGGGGCATCCACAACTTCTCTGAGAAACATGATTCAGTGCCTCACTACCTTCACAGTAAAGAATTTATTCCTAATATCTAATCTAAACCAACATTATTTCAGTTCAAATGAATTTGCCCTTGTCCTGTCACTAAATGCTCTTGAAATCTGTAAAGTAGTTGAGTTTCAGTCCATTCATCTAACTCAATTTTCTTTCCAGTTTTTTTTCCACTGGCTTTGTGACAATGTTAAAAACATTTTAAAAGTTATAAATAAAAAAGGCTGATTTACCAACAGAATACTTACATACTCCAAACTTTTCTTAGGAAACATATTAGAACTAGAAATAAGCAACTTCTGAAACAGACTATTGTCTTTCCTTGCAGTGAATTAAAAAAAAATACATAAAGAAAGTAAATTTATCTTTTTTCTTAAAATGAAGATATGTGTCATTACATGAAACTTCCCTAACTTCTCACAAGGAAAATTTTAAATCTAATTCTATATAAAACATAACTCTAGGGAGATTTTTGTACCCTGAAGTTTATTAATCATGGATATCATGGTGTGGAAAGGAAAAAGGGATGGAAGTATTGTACTTGTCTTAGCTGTGCTTGGCTTTCGTATGTTCACAAATTGAGCCTCAAACCAAAAAAAAAAAGGAAATTGATCATAAAATTTTTGGTTTACTTCTTTCCACACAAAGAGCTCTAAAGGAAAGGTTTCTGTCAACAATGCCTGTAAGTTAATATGTACCTAAATGTTCACTGATCATAGGAGTTATTCTACTTTCAGTATTCATCCTTTGCATACAAGAACCATCCTATTTCAGAATATATAAAGTGCACTGTTCCCTTCTATTGCTTTTGGTATATTTTTTCTTCTTCATTTTCTCCATGATTGATTTGGATAAACACAATTTAGAACTTATTTTAATTTATCCTAAATCCTTACTTTTTTTCCTTTTCCAGTGTAATTAAAGAGAACCCATTTTTTCTTTCTTGGCATATTTATCTTAGTTGATAGCCAGAGTCCTCCTATAGTTCCATAGGTTTTGGGAGAGAAGAAAAAGATTATCAAGGACTGTAGTCAATGTTGGCATATCACCTTTCAGTTTATAAATAAAATTGGTTAATAACAACTTTGTTTCCTTCTTTTTATGTAAAAGGTAGAAGGGTACTTTTCTCATGCCTCTGTATTTTGCACAGTGCATAGGAAATTTATGACTTCAAAGACTACAGGAATCTGGAAATACTTGAGGAGAAGACAAAATAACTCTGTAGGGTTTGGCTAGGTAGGAATGCGCTCCTGAACTGCAAATCTGAGATACACATGGCTTTCTTTAGCCCATAAGCTGGATAGAACGTTTACTATGATTGAAAGAGGCTCAACAAATTGCAAGGGGCTGAACCTTCTCTATCCCCCAGTATTCAGAAGAACTGAGCAGTTTGGGGTCTTAAAGCTAACACTAAACTCTTACATGGCATTTTGCTTTTGCACAGCCTCATATGCTTTGCAAATGAGTTTTGGAGAAGTATCTCATTTTTATGAAACATTTTGATCCCAGCTTGTGATTAGGGGCTTAGAAAATGCAGCTACAGCAGAAAGAAGCTTGCTAAAATGGCTAATTCACGAGCAGAATTCAAAAACCTAACAGAGAATTGTCCATCTCTTCTGTGGAATGCTAGAGGAAAAACCCATGGCAGGATCCTTGGAGACATATTTACAGATTAATTTTATAAGGCTACTAAGTCTCACAGCTGTTTGTTGGTTTTGGGGCTTTTTTCACATGCATCTATACTTGTTCCTTTAAGTGTACACATCAGGGCTGCACATAGGCTGAGGCCTCCCTGGGCCAATGGCCTCCCTGAACCTCCCCACCACAGGTCCAGGGCTCTCCACAGGTCACAGCACTGGGTTGTTTTGAGGACCTGAGTTCAGATGATGCATTCAGGGCCATAACAGCACATTGCCAAAAACTTCCTTACCAAAAGCTCACTTCAGACTCCATGGAACAATTTCATAACTAATCTGAAAGAGGGCTGAAATACCTCAACAGCAAGAGCTAACCAGCCAGGTCCATGGCTCTCTCCTGTAGAGAAAAATCTTATCGACCTTGAAAACACATTTTAAAACTGGGAATTAAAACTGATAAAAATACAGCTCAGGGCACCACATTTATAGGTTTTCCACCCTGGGTCACACTGAAGTTATAAGACCGTGGTGACAGTAACGCCTCTATATGAGTAACTCAAGAAGAGCTTCCTCACAGGATCATTTGGCTAAGTATTTGCAATATATCGTGGTCCCTACCCTAGGGGACAGCAATGGCATTGATTTTTGTGAATTATCACTGAACATAGTAAAAATCCCACCAAATTATTTGTCTTACAGATTCCTGTTGTGCCTTGGGGAGAGGGTAGGCAGTTACATACAAATCAAAGTGGGGCTCTCTATGCATCAAAGATGATTGACATTTATAATTTCAGAAGCTTTAAAATGTACTTATGGGTTAAAAGTGTATAGAAATGCAATGAAACCTGTTTGTGCAGGAGTACAGATTAATAGCCAGGGACCAGTCACTGCCTGAAAGGAGAGAACTCACACAAGGCCATGGATTTATTCATATTTCCACAACCTTCAAAATGAATTTTTCAGGATCCTACAAAATTTCTGTTGGCCTTATCATTCCAAGGGACAGGATTTGTACCCACATACACATAGAGGAAACAACAGTCTGTTTTCTTCATATCCCACAGTTGTGCCAGAGTACCTAAGGAGCCTGGTAAATGAAAAATTAATGAAAGAAAGACTGGTTCCTTGCTTTGGCTGAAAGGTACCCTGCCATCTCCTTCTGTTTGATGACAGCTTGTTTCCAGTAAAGATGTGCTTCCAGAACTGACTTAGATATGTGATTCCTGGTGCCTTTCCTCCTCTAAATCTTGCATTACAGGTGAACTTTTAAAAATAACAGAATTTGAAGAGGACGCCTTTATTGGAGATTTGCTTTATGGTTGGTAAAGAAAGGGTCGGAAAAAGTAAATACCTTAATTCCAGCTAGAGCACCACACCAAGAAAAGAGATGCTTAGACTTTTATCACTGCTTTTAGCATATTTTTGAATTTTCTCCAAAGACTTTTAAAGCTGAAATCAGTGGTTTTCTAAGTTTTACAAGCTTGTACAACTGATAGCTCACAAGGACCATTTTGCCTTCAGAAGGCAGGTCACTGATAATATCCAGGGAGTACTAAAGTGGTACATTTATTATTATAAAGAATGCAGTCCCCAAAGCAAACTGTAACAGTAAGCAAAGGAAGAAGTCCATTATATGTTCTTATGTTGCAGCATTTGGAAAATTCTTCTCCTTTCCAAGCAAAAGGGTAAACCTAGATATGCATTCATTACCATACATGTAAGCCACCTACTTCTTGGTCTCAGAGGTATTTTGGGACTTAGTTAAATATTTTTGTCCTTGTTTTTGCAGATTGCTCAAGTATAAACCATCCCTTTAAAAATATTATTCAGCATTAGGAGCTGGTGGTGCCTTGTGGGCACATGGACTTGAGTGGAAAAGATTTTGAGTATCTACCATAGACACAAGTTGTGATCTTGGGTAACAGTTTCAAATTTTGTCTTTGAAACTGGGGAAATACTTGTCTCCTCACAAGAATACCATTTAGCAAAAATTTATGTTTTTCTAATTGTTGATATAATGTTAGGCTTGCTTTCAGACATAATTACTTGATAATGTTATTGTTGTATGGAAAGTGTCTTTAAACCATTTGCATCCAGGCAAAACACTTTGCATTAAAGGAGGAAAATTAATTTAGAAATGTAATTTTTAAATTTCAGCAATAGAGAGGGAGGGTTTTCCCTTATAAAAATCTATGGCTATAACAGATGATTGTGCTTTTTCTAAGAATGTAACTTTGGTTAGGAACGAAAGCTGTTGTATCTATATTGGGTAAAGATTAAATGGGAAAAGAGGTGCAGAAACCCAAACTCCTAGCTGAACAGCAAGTGCAGAACATATGAAAAGAGAAAAAGAAATAAGACTTCAAGCAAAGCCAAGAGGGACATATGTTGCAGTGACTTAAAACAAAGCTAAAAGGACTGTAACATTGTTTTAACACATATTTATAAAGGCAGAAAGAATTCCCTGACAGGACAAGTATGAAAATATTGAGGATGTGTATTGGCTGTAAGTGAGCAGATAGATGAGCAAAGGGAAGAGCTCAGGGTGGAGCTACTCCTGGTTTGGTCAGGTCTCGTCTCAGTATAATCAGCAGCCCAATTGCATCATTCTTACTTTAAATGAGCCTTTCTAAGTCTTTTGACAGAAAAGTGATATTCTTCCATGTTGCTCTTCCTTCCATGGATTTAGTTCTCTTTCTTTTAGGACAGATTTTAGGTCCATTCAAAACTGAACAGCTTTTCCTTTGGGCACATTTCTTATAGTAATTTTATAGATGTTTTTATTGAAGCACATTACTAAGCATGCTATAAAAATAGAAACATTGAGTAGTATTCCATTCAGTTGCCATGTTTTCCCCAGTTACACATTCCTTGTATGCAATGAGAGATTGATCAAAGCTGAACTGAGCCATCTGTTGTTGCTGTTATTTCTTCCTCATTTGGTGAGAGTTGACAAAATCTAAAAGAGTTAATTTTCTTTAGACAGTTTGTTGACCACATACTTACACTCTAGCTTGATCTAGGATTTGCAGGCAGTTTTGCTGTGTATTTTTCATTACAAAGTCTTGAGTGAAACCAAAGTCTTTCTTAAGACATCCACAGTGATCTGTTCATGGTTAAGGGTGCAAGTAATTGGGAAATCTGCATTTAAATTGAACTAAATAACCTCCTAAACTTAATAAAGCTTATATATTTTGACATACATATATATGAAAAAAAANCTGGTTTAGGTACTGCAGAGGGTGTGGTATATACCAGATATTCCATACAACCAATCTGAACATATGGAAAAGCTCTGAAATTCTTTAGTTGATATTGTACTCTGGCTATGGAAAATGCAAAATAAGACTTCTGGGGGAACTATTAAAACTGAAGATTAGATTTATTCTCTGTTTCAGGACCTCTAGGTACCTAGCTTTCTGGGAAACTAAGGAAGTACCTATTGTGTCACAGAATTTATCTCCCAAAGCCTTCATCTTGAATAGAACCAGAGAGCAATCTCCTGGGAACAATTTTCCTTTGGGGTGTGTTGGGATTTTACATTCAAAACTGTCAGCTGAGAGCTCAGCCGGTGAAGGCTTTTCCAGGAGTATCCCAGGAAGGAGCATTTGGAGGCACCTGCCATATGGAGCAGGAGGCTGAAACTGGAGAGATCTGTGTATGGGTTGGAGGAGAGCTACAGCTGAAAATGATTCCTTCCCTCACTACATGAAAAATGCCGAGAGAAAATTGCTTCAGATAAGGGTTTGGATGTGTAACAGAAGATCTGAGTGGGATTGTTTAGACATAAAATTTGAGAACAAATTCAGAGTTCAGTAAAACATCCAAGAGCCAGTGTACCATCTGCTCTCTGTCGCTAGTTTCCTCCAAGAGAGAATTTGCAGGCCAGAAGGGAATAAATCCATATCCTTTGAGGATTAACTCTGGGCATTTGGTTATCCATCACACCTGTGTGTTTTGTTTTGTTTGTGTCCCACTACAGCCCCCTTCTCTAAGCTGTGGTCCTCACAGGGGTTGTGAATTCACTTTGCTACCTGTGAGCTTGGTCTCATCTTCAGCAATTAAGTTAAATTTACTTTTAGGTAAGGGTATGAGTGACTGGAGAGATGCTTTCATGAATCGTGTCAAGTTAATATGATCTAGAAGCTCTCTCAAAGGTCTGCAAACTGGTGCCTTCCAGATGGTTTGAATTCTTCATATGGCCAAACAGATGGCTATAAAGTTCTTTTAGACAGGATATCATGGAAGAAACAATATTTGGGGCTCTACTTCCTACTAGTTTAACACAGTTTCAGTCAGTAAGACTGAGGATCTATATTCAGAAGTTTTCAATTAAAAAAAGGAACTCCAGATGCAGACACAGGTGTACATGGACGTATTAATTTACCAGCTTTGAAAGTCTTTATCAGAATTAATACCTTTAGAACCTTAAAATCATTCCACATTTTGGGGATCTTTTTCATTATTTTGTTCTCAAGATATAGCTTTCAAATATTCATTAGTCAAATATTCATGGCAGATAACGTTTATAAAATACAGAAAGTGTTATTGCAAATTGATAAACAGTAGACTAAATAAATGCAAATTCCATAAAACTCTCCTTCTTATGGCAACATCAGGGACCTGAATAGTTTTATTAGGTTGTTTTAATAATTTTTTTATTTTTTAAATCAGAAAATTATGAACGAAAATATCAATGCTTGTTTAAACCAAAAGAATAAGATACTGGAAGGATTTTTGTAAACTTAAAATCTTAGACTCAGATACTAGCTTGTTAGACAACAACATCAAATGCTTTGTAATGGAAGAAATTTCCATCTTGAAGACTGTATCCTTTATGATACCATGTTGCTGATTCAAGGGACCCATGAACATTGGAGATCTATTATGCTCCCTTCATAATCCAAATACAGAAAACATTCCCAAATGTGAATTTGTGAAACTTTTTGAGAAATATAATTGATATTGGAAATCTCACATAAATCATAAAGATGAAGTAAAAATATATCATAAAGATGAGATAAAAAATCTGCACAGAAACTTCAAGAAAACTGTATCCCTTGTATTTGTTATATGGTTACTTATATTCAGTGTTTGTCTGTGACTGCAATGTCTACATTTAGACTTCACAGGTATATTAAAGAAGCTATTAGCATTAGTGCTTTTTAATTGCCTAGAAATATTTGCCAAACCAAATATTGTTATTTTGCATGTACTGTTGTGCTTGCTGCACAAAAGCGGCATCTCATCATTGCTTCAACATTTCTTCAAAACTCTAATTAGAGTCATTTCCTCCAGGCTCCTCAGCATGCTGAGCTTTCCTTGTACCAAATTAGACACAGAGGTTTTTAGGATGTATAAATTGGAAATCAATGGAAGCTCCTGACCTAATTACTTTCTAAGATATGGACCTGAGAGTTTTCATGGGGATTCATGACAGGATGTTCATTCTCAGTTCTCTCTGGGTGGATGCCAGTTTTAGAGGAAACACCTCCTTCTACAAACTATATTTGTTTCAGAATGGCAATCATTTACCCTTGTTTTGCTCTTATCAGACTTTCCACCATTACCTTGTCTGTCTCTCACCATTTTTCTGACAATTTTTGCTGTGCTATTTAAGTAATTCCAACCTCAAAACATCATACCTCAATAGGTCAGAGATAAGCTTTGAAAAATGTGTAAAGCAAATACATTGAATTATTTTTAAAGTATCATCTAGTTCTTATAAATATTTTTTTACCTTGAAATAAGTTGGGTTTTTTTGTATGAAATATGTGTATTGGGTGGGATGCCTAATTCTCCTATTTAATGCTTGCTGTTATGTCATGAAAACTCTCCCAAGACTTTTTGATCTGCTGAGAAAGTTGAGCTGAGCCAACCTCCACTTTGCTCCTACAGCCTAGGCAAAAAGGCATTTGGGAAATGAAAGGTGAGTGGTGACCACTGCAGGAACACTACACAGGGACTGCAAGTGTACCACCCATGTGACAGCATGCTGTGGCCTATCCCAAACTCTTTGTCAATATGCCTTGGACCTTTACGAAAGCTCTTCCTAAAATCCTGGAGACAAAAGAGGAGTGGAATAACAGTAGGGCACAGAGAAGGGATGGAGGCTGAGCATGCTGCAAAGTCTTGATGCTCATATGAGGGAAAGAATGAGGGAATGCAAAATTAGAACATTACAAATTGAAACCTTCACCTGCAATAAACACAAGTCATAATGTGTGCATCTCTTCCGCTCTTCCTTGTGCTCACTTCCCAAGGACCGAGAGTCCTTGTCCACTTTGTCAAGCATTCCCCACAGGTTTACCTAAACTGAGGTTCTTGTATTCCTTTTTTTATCCTTCCTGTCTGCAAATTATGAAGCAAGTACTAACAAGAAATCAACACCAAAACAGAGGAGAAGAGCAATAGATGAAAGGTCATCTCATGGCACGTTTTTTCTGTAAAAGATTTCTTTATCAAAACTAAATAGAGTTTTGTGAAGATACCTTTAATTGTTCTCTAGTGAGCATTTAAAGACTTGGAGTGCTTTTACTCCAAGATTGCTTATGGATCCAATAAATCCCAATTCATCATGCTAATAAAAGGAACTATGCAAAATAAAGAGGCTTTTAAATGTAGCAAACCCATTATATCATATTAATAAAGTCCTCAGGATTATTTATCCTGAACAGTTTATCCAATTTTCTGTTGATTGACTCTTAAATCTCATTTGCCTTGAAAATCTGAAGAGTGGTTTCACGCTTACTGCCTCTGGCCATGCACAGTATAAACTGGCATTTGGTCCTGTGAAGATGGAATAGTCCTGCTGCCTGACATACTGCCAGTTTGAACAGAGAGACCAATCATGACTGTTTGGTCATGATTGATTTTCAGAAGCTGTTGAAGCATCTTATTTCACCAATTCCAAATCAAATTAGTGACATAAAATTGAATAGTGCAGCAGATATTGAAATAAATTGAAAACTATTCCTGGAGTTTTGACCTCACATAAGATATTGATTACTTACAAAAGGTCTCATTGTGTGCATTAATTCTCCTACAGAAGATACCAAGTGCAGTCTTTACAAAAATAATAACTTTGCTGAATTCTTTTCCTTCATAGCAATAACATACAAAAAATGCAAAAATATTTTCTTGGGAGAGCCAGGATCAAAGTCCAGTGACACTTGTGAAAAGTTTCCTCATCTAAGTGGGCTTTCACTGTGTGTGTTTGTGTATGTGTAACCACGATACTTCCTCTGGCAGTATCCTGGCAGTTAATATTACTGAGAGCTTGCTTGAAGAAAAATCAATGTATTTGTCTCTTGGTGTTTTGCCATGGACATGTAATCACTAATCAAGCAGAAACTACCTGCTTCCTTTCAGTGATACGGTTGTCTGGTCTCTGCTCTAGGGGGCAAAGAAATAAAAGTCCTTGATAAATCATAACCCTACTGAATAAAGCAATTCGTTACTGTTCGAGTAGTTACTTCTTTTTATGTAGGCAAATGCAGTTTGAACTGACTGTTTGATCAGACTTTAAATTTATTATAGCATTGCCAGCTCATATCCAAAACAGAATTTTTCATGCATTTGCATAAATAATTATTATTCTTGAATGCCATTGCAGATGAGCTTTATAATATTAAATTCCAGCAGAACCATCTAAAATGATAAAATTCAAATCTATTCAGTCTCTTGGTAACAATAATGATGAGGTGTTTGTTTTGAATATGATCAGCATGTAATTTATGTGCAAATAAATGTTACATTTTACAATGCATTGAATATAAAAAACCAGAAAGGGTTCATAAAAAGCATAAAGAAAAGACCAAATGATTGTATTACTGTAAAATCTTGTTCTAACTAGGAATAAGATGGTTCAATTCTATCCTATTCAGAAAGACCCATGTTCCTTTTCATGCGTAATATCTTCAAACATTTCAAACACTTGCAGTATTTATTAGACAATTATTTATTAGACCACCTGACACTCTAGGAAAACAGAATGAAACTAAGGAAGGAGCAGTGCACTCACTGCTGCTGCATCCCCACTGAGTGCAGACTGGTGAGGAGCTCCTCTGACAGGTGTGCTCAGTGCTAGGTGCTCAAAAGGAAGAGCAAGAAGAGAAAAGCCACAGCAAAGTTTTGAGAGCTCCTGGGAGAACTGCCAGAAGTCAATGTGGAAGTCCACCCCACCCACTGATTTGGGAGGTGACGGGAATAAAAGAAGTCCAGAGTAAAAAGGATCTGAGGTCTCACTGTGCAGGGTCTATTTTCACAATATATCCCCACACAGGGTAATTTAGGATAATGAAGAAAAGGGATCATTTATCTCTCCTTTTATACAGTTTATTTAGTGCACTGGAGGGCAGTAAAACTGTACAGCTACATTAGAAAACAAAGTGGGGAAAAAAATCAGAAAGCCATTCATTTCATGGGCAAATCACTCCTTTCATGTTTTTCTTAGGGTTTGGTGATAAGTTTATTCCTTACCATCATCAGGAATCCCACCGGTTATTTGATGTGGACGTTGTGGCTCCATAGTCTGGAGCCACAGGATATTGGTGAGAAGGAATGATTGAGGGAGCAGAGAGAACACAGTACCCTCCTGCCACTTGCCTGATGGGAAGAAAGGATGACACCCAGGTAAGAATATCCATCCTTTCCAGGTCTGGCAGTCAACATAAAAATGAAGGAATGACTGAGTGATTACAAACTTATTAATTTCTCAATCTGTTCTGTCCAGTAAAGACTTTTACTAATGAATGCTTTAAAGAACTCCTCTTTTCCTCATATATCCAAGTGATTTATGAGGAGTGTTTCTTTAACTGTGGAGTCTTGGATATATGTGCAACAGACAAAATCTGAAGCATATATGAATTTCAGAAGACTCCAGTGGAAGAAGATATTTTCTAAACAATCAGGTGTTTAATTAGTGTTTCCTAGTGGACCTTTGTATGAAAAAATACAGCAGAAACTAGATGAGATTTTTTAAATGAGTGCATTAGGAGGCCACCCTGTAGGAGAGGCATGGACTTCCCAAAGGCCTTGGCAGCACCATTGGAAAAATGGGGTTGTGAGGTTGGCTGCTTCCTGCAATTTTCTTCCAGTTCCTTATACCAAAATATGATTTAAATAAAGTTTATTTCCTATCTTTGTTTTGTTGGGGTTTTTTGTTTGGTTGAGATTTTGTTTGGGGTTTTTTTTTCACACACAACTTTTGTGGTTATTAGACAGCAAATGCCATGAGATTATTTAAATAACAAGTCACTAACTGCAAGATCTTGAGCTTCTCGTGCAACAGTTCTTTTGATCTGGATATATTTATCTAAATATTAGGAACTCAAGAAAAAAAAATCACACACCTGTTTGTACAAATACAGTACAGAGAGGATGAAATTATTGCTGAAGAATTAAGGATACCTATAAACAAGTTATATGAAGTGAGAGAAATAATAAGAAGTTTACAAAATAAAAAAAAAAAAAAAAAAAAAAAAA
>WEIU01015973.1:0-13086 GCA_013389925.1 Aegithalos caudatus
GTTCTGGACTCCTCAGGACAAGGATGCAGGTGGAGCAGAAGGCTGCAAAAATGATGAGAGGACTGAAGCATCTGAATAGGCTGAGGAAACTGGGCCTGCTCAGCCTTGAGAGGGACCTCATCAATGTCTATCAGTATCTGAAGGGATGGTATCAAGACAATGCTCTTCTCTTCTCAGAGGTGTTGAGTAGTAGGCCAAGAGGCAATGGGCAGACACTGATGCACAAGAAGTTCCACCTGAGTAAGAGGAAAAACTTTACTGTGTGGGTGACTGAACACTGGAATAGGATGCCCAGAGGTTGTGGAGTCTCCCTCCCTGGGAATACTACAGAACCATCTGAATACAATCCTGTGCTGTGTGCTGCAGGATCACCCTGCTTGAGCAGGGAGGCTGAACCACACGACCCACTGTAGTACTTTCCAACCTTATCCATTCTGTGATCCTGTGAATGTCTGTACTTGGGGAAAATGTTTTCTGTAACACTGCCAATTAGCTCTGAGGACTGAGTGCCCAGAGGCAGTATGTGAGTTTGGATACAGCCTCAAACTAAGTCCCAATATCATTCCAAGTTCAAAGAGAAGATGTGGGAAACACTTTTTTTTTTTGGTGCCAGCTGCTTATCTTCAAGCTTTTGTCACAAGGTCCTGCAATTATTTACTCTGGTATGGTATAGAATTCAGTACTGTTTGATACAAGGAGGAAAGGATCAAGGTTTGTCAGGTCATTTTATTTTAACCAGCTCATACAACTGTAAATTCTAAGCTTCGTGGCACAGAATTGCTTCAGCTGGACCTTCTACCATCCCATATCAGATCTTGGCGGACTTGTACACCACACCCTCCTCAGTCTCCCTCCCACACCTGTAATCAGTAGGTTAAACACAAGACATTTTCTCTCTTTACAAAGCCTGAAAGCCTCTCAATTCCTGTATGGTGAATACTGGGTTTTTAGATGTTCCTTTCACCCCCCACTAATAGCAAACCTGTTGGAACTGGTTCAGCTGGCAGCTGCTGCTTTTCTCTGAGCTCCCAAATGCGCACACTGCCATCTTCTGAACAGGAGATCAGCTGCCTGTAAAAAACAGTTGGTGAGCAGCACTGGCACAGATACTTACCTGTGCAAATCACCTTGTGATGCTTCTATGAAAGAGACAGTAAGTGCCTCAGGTTCCACACAAGTTTACTAGAATTCTTAAATGAAGCAGGGTGTGCAGATGTTCCACAGGAAACAGAATTCATTAGTACCAAAACAATCTAAAATAGACTTGTAGAATAAGTGGGAAAAAACAAACCTTTTCAAGCCCGTATTAAAACCATACCACTCTGTAAACCAAAACATAATCAGTCTAGACTCTGCAAACACAGTTCCACTAATTGGTTTCTGTAAGTTTACTTTCATTAAGCAAAACCCTATTTTTTCTTACAGAAAAATACTGAAAGGAAAGGTATCTGTTTCAGGACACATTTAGAACAGCTTAGAACACATTCATTTACAAGACCAAGGCTTCAGTTTTTATTTTCTTTGCCCCAGACTTTGCCCCACTGAACAAGAACATAACAGGATCTAACACTACTATTAGCATATATATATGTATGCAGCAACTTGTCTAAGCTAGCTCTCAAAACAAGCTCCAGCTAGAAATTCTGCACTAAAAAACAAAAACTGCAAGTTATTAATTTTTGTTAAAACGTTTCAATTGTTGCAAAATATTTAGTGAAAAATATATTCTGAATATGCTATATGCCTTTGCTTTCTAGAAGTAAAGCTTTAATTAAGCTGTATTTTCACAATACAGACAAAAGCGCTTCATCAAAACTGATTTTGAAAAGAGCTGAGATATTTTCAGCCTGTGTACCACTCATACTGGAATATAGGCTTTCCCATTGAATTACAATGACAAATTTTCCAAAATCAGATCAACAAATTCTACCTAATAAAAGCAGCTCAAACTGAAGATCAAGTCCCTGCCCTAGAAATCCAATGTAGCTTTGCAGTCTGTCTCTAGTCACCCTTCCAAGTTTTGCTTTTCTTTACTGCATTAACAAAATGTACTATGTTTTGTACCTGTTTGGAAGCTTCTCGATGTGCAGCACAGAGGAGTCGTGAGCAGTTCTCTGGCAGGCAATCACACGCTTCATTTGAAGATTATATACGTGTATGCCTTTCCCAACAGCAGCAAACACACACTGGAAAGAAAATTCAATAGAACAACTTACAGAAACAGATACTGAAGGATCACCTTGCATATCATGGATTTCCAGCAATACTATGACCTAGCTTGTTTCTGTCCTCATGTTACTGCTTTACCCCAAACATATGAAATTAGCAAGTTATAAAAAGAGATGGATTTTTTGAAGTAAATGTGGGATATAATCCTATACTCTAGCAGTAATTTAATGTCTGTATTTTTATCCTGTACCTCACAGTCCAAGCAGAAACTAAGGATACCAACAAATCAACACACTTCTGTAATTAAATGCTTATATTCTAATGTAAGTTTGTTAATAAGTAAAATAATGCCCTGTGTTTTGAAAAACTCATACCAAGAAGGACTGAAAATACAGGAAATTGTTCAGCATTTTTGACTTTTTTTGAAATTTAACTGATGATATACATGAATAAAGAGGCCTTGCTCAAGCATTTGGGCTCTACTGAATACAGAAAAGCAATTATCTCATAGTGAAGTATTACACAATGCATTCAATGTTCTCCAGAAGAGCACAGGCATTCCATCTCATAACCATCATGACCCTAAGACACCAGAAACGGTTTAGCGATCTTGGACCTGGACTGCTTCATGGCTCGTGATGTACTTAAAGAGGACAAGTGTACAATCCTCTGTACATAGACATGATTAACATTCAGTACCAAAGGAGTGCAAAATGTTTCCATTCAGTACATACTTGCAGTTTTGAACATACCTTGTTTAGATGACAGTGTGCTGGAACATATCCCTGAACAGCCTTCTTCCATTTACACAACCCAAACATTAACATCTCATACACAATTCACACTGTCAACGCTTTGTACTATTTGTAACCTGGGGTCTTTTACTAAAATTTCCTACATATATTCAACAATGTTTTGACATTGTTCAAAACTTTTTGTCCAGTTCTATATTCTTTTTTCCTTATGTATATCTGTTGTGGGAGCACTGAAACTAAACAGATTATTGATAGCACCATAACCAAATCCAGACAAAAAAACAAACCACTGAGCCCATTATCCTAGTTTTGCATAAAGTTCAAATTCAGTGGCCTTCCATGTAACTCTTACACCCTGAGCATAGTCTTGCTGCTTCACAAAAGATGCTCTTTGTGGAGCACTCTTTTCACAAGTCCTGACAAAATCCTGGCAGTCCCAAAATCCAAGAAAATAAAATATATGAAGCATAAATGGCACACCTCTATTACCAGCAAGCTAAACACATACATACCAGGATGCAATCCTTAGCACTCTTTCCTAGTTTTGAAAACCTTTACCCTCCTGTTTATTTCTAAATCATGTTTTGCCTATAAGCTCAGTGTCAAACTAGACAAGTGTATCTTCTCCAGCTACCTAACTACCAAGTCTGGAAAACAGAGAAAACATATTTACAATTTTTTTTTTTTAACATGAGGAACAGTGTTCTGCTTTGAGGCAGCAGGTAACAGAACAAAACATGATACAAATGCATTTCTGCACCACCTTTTAAGGAGCTTTACAATACAGACAGCACTACCTTAAAAGCACCTTCTATATTGGTACGTAACAATAGAACCACCTTTTCTTCCCATCATTTAAAACTCTCAGAATGAAAAAAAAAAAAATAACAGCAATTTTTTTAGTTCAGTTCCATGAATGAAAGAAAGCCTTCAGCAGCCCCAGATTCCACAATGAATGTTTTGACAACTTCTGACCTTCCCCAAATTCTTTTCTACTCCCTTAAAACACATCATATGTAGTTTTCAAGCACGGAACTGAAGAGTTTTGAAGCCAAATTACAGAACTTATCCTAAACAAAATTCACTTGTGGCTCATTGTAGAAATAAGCACTTACAACAAAAACACTGGAAATCCCACCTTTAAAGATTTAGCCCCCACATTCCACAGTATTCTCTCTCCAGGTTTTAGGAAAGTTCTATTCAGAAACAGGCAAATGCATTTGGTCCTTACCCTTATTCAGGCTTTTCCACAGCTTTTATTTTGTTACATTTTATATATCTAAATCCATTTCCAAGGATCTCTTCCTTAATCATTCCCAAAAACTGACCTACATGCCCCAAACAACAAAATCCCAACAATGAAAGATCTTTTATTTTGCCATTAACAGCTGGAAACATTTCACAAAATTAAATATCAACCTGAGTATTTTTAGTGTTTGCTGTACAATAGCAGAGTTCTAACTGAGTATTCTGACCAAGAACTTATCTCTAAAGCATGACTATAGTAGACAGGATCTTGAAAACATATTTGAATATATAATTCTGTATAGTCCATCTAAACAAAGAAAGAGTAGTAGTGATTTATTATTAAGCATAGACATATGCCTGCTCTTAAATAGTACCCCACATTATTCTCATAGTAACCTGCTCAAACAGGTGCATTATTGGGAAAACTGTATTTCCCAAAGCTGGAATACAAAAGAAACAGGATATCAAAATACACACTTGTCTTTATTTTTCTCTGGTGGTTTTGTAAACAAGTATATAAATCTTTGCTGGTAAAAAAGAAATGCTGTTGTGACAGTCCGTCATTTTACTTTCCCTACCATCACCATAAACCCTTCATGTAGGTCAACAGCGAATATTTTATATAAAAACTGTTGACCATATAAAATAGGTGTGCACATTTAAAAGAAGCCCCTCATATTAAAACAAGGAAACTGAAAATAAAAACCACTTGGTCTTCTGTGGTAAGATCATCCCAGTTTACTTAAAGTAATTTACTCTGAAGCTTTTTACCTCCTCGTCAGATGTTAAGTGTTGAACTGAAGTTTCATGTGGGCTTTGGGATAACTTTATCTCTGGCTGTACATCTGGATGGACAGAGGAGTCCCAGAAGTTGCACTCAGATGCCTGCTTGGTCCAGTCAAGTGCATCCCAAACTATCAACTCCCCTATGTGAGAACCTGTCACAAAAGTCAAATCTGAAGGGGAAAAAAACAAACATAAAAAATCACATGATATTCAAAAAATAAATTCCAGACGAAGTTATATCCCTAGAAAGGGAAGACAGCCCATTTATGTGTAAAGCTTATGCAGAATGTGTGGTACACAACTGACCTGGACAAAAACCTCTCTCTTTGAGTAAATACTCATCTAATTGATGAGTATCATTTCAGATGAGCTCTCTTGAAAATCAGAACTAGGAAGAACATTCACTGGCCACAGTGCACAATACAGAGTTGCAAAAGCAAGGAACACCATCAGAAATGTGTATAAATATTTGAATTTCATTTCTACACAGAAAGCCCTTCTATTCCTTGGAGAAGCAGGCATATAGACATCCCCCAGACACAACAAATTATGTCTCTGCCATAAGCAGAAATAATAATCACAAATTAAATGAATGAGTTAATGGCAATATTGAAGTAGCTGCTCATTAATTTGTTTATCACATGTGGAAACTTCTACAGCAGTATTTACTGCAGGTAGCATCTTCTCTTTTTAAGCCAAACACTGGTTGCCTTTCATAATCAAAAAGAAGAAAATAATGGCAACAGTTAAGCTGAGAAATATGCACCAGAGAATCCAAGTTCTCTTTTTTCCCAGCCTCTTGTTACCTCTGTAACACAGCCCCTTTGTTCCAACCAGGCAGACACAGATACACCCAAGGATAAATACTCTCTATTCCACCATTAATACCTTTCCCTGGTCTGTGGGGGTGCTCCATAGAAAAAAAAAGGGAAGTAAAGTGTAGAAGGCATTGATACTCTCAGCAGAGTAGACAGAATTTCAGGTATTAGTTCAGTATTACCCTAATGAGCAGCACAGATCACATCAGCTTCCAGACCCATCAATAATGGATCTCTACACAGGCTCACATCTGCACACTCAGAACCTTCAGTTACCTTAGGACTACAACTGCCAGGGAAGTGCACTGCATATCCCATTTTAAGAGTAAGAAGTGACAAGACAAGAGAAGTAGCATTTTAACCTTCCCAACAGAATGACCAAGAGTTCCATTTCCATCAATGACATTGACTCTTCCACATTACAACTTGACTGCTTTCATTTCATTGTTAATCCATAAACTAAGAAATTATATTTTGTCATATCACTACCTTTCCAGCTAGACAAAACAGTACATCCACTAGTTAATAAGTTTCACTCCAGTTAAAACTTTGGTTCAAATAAAATCCCCATTGTAGGAAGTCACACCCCTGAGTGGGCATTTCTATATAAGGAAAGAAGTTTCAGCTTACCTCTAAACATTTTAGGAAATTTAACTAGAACTTTCCCTGCCCTTCTCATGACAATTGGCTCAGTGCAGGACAGAAGCACCTGTTGGACCTTCTAGCTGCTCTTCAGAACCTGCAGCCGTTTCTATTGGCAATTTGCTAATAGAACCCTCCTCAACTCCCATGTAGCTAAGAGAGGGAACAAAGGTGCTTGAGGCATTCTCAGGGTGTTTTAGCAGGTGTATGGGATATCTCCCTACACTGTGCTCGGCTTTGTTCTTTGTTTTTTGTATTATTTTCTTCCTTTATTAAAAATTTTTTGCCTTTTCAAGCTTTACTCAATCATGCCATCTTGCTATTCTGTGATGTGCTGAACACCCTCAGAAATGTTGGGTACACCAATACTCCATAGGTGAAATATCCCACTAGTACCTAACAAAACCAGAAACATTATAAAATTACTCTTACCATTGACACTGACTAATGATGAAATGTTATCCTGATGGTCAACAAGGCGCTTTATTTCAAGGATATTCCAACCTTCAGACCCATTGCTAGAAGCACTCAACCTAAAAATTACTTCAAAGACAGAAAAATTCTCTAAATAAACTTTTTCATTTGGAATAAGATGGAGCTATACTTAAATAAAATAACATTTTCAGAGACACAAACATTGTGAGACCATATAAGAGCCAATAATGATAACTCATAACATCAAAAAACAGGAAGCAGTTATTGCAGTGTTACCACTAAGGCCTCTTAACCACAGGAAATATAGGAAAAAACACTCTAGCCTAGCAACTCTGAGAATTGGTCAACACCAGAAGTGAAAACTATCAGACACCTTTATGGATAAGTTACTAAAAGTGAAACACATTTCTCAAGGACTCATCTATCTGAAGCATTAATATTCAAAAACAATGGAGTATCGTCTAGTAAGGCAATCAATATTGTCAGAAATTAAGACTTTATTTCAATCAGTCTTGGAATTTATTTTCTATCTCACAGGTACTACAAAAGCTACTCATCATAGCTTTGGATAGTAAGAGATCATCAATACTTCATACTTCAGATCCTGGAACAAGGAGGCTCTGGAGAATCTGAGTATCTGACAGCTCAGGTAAGCAGTTCCAGACCTTCTCCAGAAGAAAAAATGTAAATTGTCATAATCAGATCTGGACAGGTGGAACTAACACTAAGGGAGCCAACTGAGGAGCTCACCAAGGCAATCTCTGTCATTTATCACTGGTCCTCGTAAACCAGGGAGGTCCCAGGCAAATGGAGGTTGGCCAATGTGAAGCCCATCTACACAACTGGTTGTAGGAAGGAAAGAGGGAACTACAGGCCTGTCAGCCTAATCTCAGTGCCAGGAAAAGTGATGGAACAAATTATCTTGAGTGTGATCACACAGCACACACAGGACAACCAAGGAATCAAGCCCAGGCAGCATGGGTTTAAGACAGCTCCTGCTTAACCAACATGAGCCAGGCTGTGCCCAGGTGGCCAAGGCGGCCAGTGGCATCCTGGCCTGGATCAGCAATGGTGTGGGCAGCAGGAGCAGGGCAGGGATTGCTTTCCTGTACTCCACACTAGTGAGGTCACAACAGCCACTTGAGGCCACACCTCAAGTTTTGTGCTCAGTTCTGGGTCCCTCATGACAAGAAAGGTATTGAGGTGCTGGAGTGTGTCTGGAGAACACCAAGAGTGGGTTAAAGGTCTGGAGCACAAGTCCCATGAGAAGAGAGCTTGGGCTGTTTTAGCATGGAATAAAGGGAGACTTTATCACTCCCTACAACTACCTGAGAGGGGGAAAAGTGGGCACTGGCCTCTTCTCACAGGCCACAAGTCATAAGAGAAAAGGAAGCGGCCTCAAGCTGTTCAAAGGGAATTTCTGGCTGGACATCAGGAAGAATTTCTTCACTGAAAGGGTAGTTAGGCATTGGAATGGGTTGCCCAGGGATGTGGAGAAGTCAGCATCCCTGAAGGTGTTCAAGAAATGTCTGGACATGGTACTCAGTTCTATGGTCTTGTTGGCACAGTGGTGATTGGTCACAGCTTAGACTTAATGATCTCAGAGGTCTTTTCCAATCTTAGTGATTCTATGATTCTAAATATAGAAAAGTTTTGTTTTGCATGCATATCGCTAAAAAATTCTTGAGTAAGATTAGTATTGTCTCCTCTTTGTCAATGGTAAAAGAAAAAAATGTTGCTGACCACACCCTAATACAATTTACTTATCCTGTACAATTCCAGCAGAATGCTCTTCACACATATCTCTGATAAGCAGCAGATATGGTGGAGGATGAACACTGGAAAATGCAAGATACTCACTTAGCTCTTTGCCAACTGCTGCTGCAACACAATTTTTGGGCAATTCAACCAAAGCACTGATGCCTTCGGAAAAAAAAAGCGGGGGGGAGGGGGGGAAATAAGGGAGAAGGATATTAATTGATCACAAGAAAACACAACAAAATGGTAACTCCTAATTAATAGACTTCTTAACAATCTTCTTTCCACTTATCAAAACACAAGTATATTGCCTGAAGAGAAAGCTGGCATCAGAAATTAATAGATTATCTCAGAGTTAAGGTCAGGAGTTTTGGTCCTGAATCAAGTGGATTTCTGAACATCAAACTTGTGGTGAAGCTGAAAGTAAATTACCTGTGGGTCTGATTTTCTGAGTCTGTAAGGTTTTCAGCCTGTCAGTGGCTGATTTTCCTTCCCTTGGGAAGATTTCTTCTTTCAAGGGAAGGAAAATCAGCCACTGACAGGCTGAAAACCTTACAGACTCAGAAAATCAGATGCACAATTACCTTTTTATTTTAAATACAATTAAGATATTTATGTCCTAATGCTGGACATTATTAAAAACACAATGACAGTTATTGCAACTCTAAATATATGCAGTAACGAAATTATTAGATAATGATACTACCTCAAGTATGCACAATTCTAAAATAATGTGCAGAGCAAGATGAAGAATAAAGCATATTCTTTAGACAGTTCATCTGTCTTCATTGCCCCACTCTGTGCTGAAGCACCATTAGAGGAAAACACCCCAAGGAATAAGCAATCTTTTTCCCCACAAAGGAAGTCAGAGACTAGGACAGAAGAGAGGGCTCCTGCCACACATTCCATTGACTCCTCATACCTAAGTTTCAACAGGACTTCATGGTAAGCACCACAGTCCAACTGGTATTTAGCATGATATTTCATACTGAACCAAAAGAAGTATTAATAACCTCAAGGATTCAGAAGGCTTTTCCTACCACTATTTGTCTATTCTATGACAAAAATAAGGCCAATACTGTTTCCACCTTTGAATGTGATTCACAGCTTTTAAGCATCTTGGTAAACATGCTTGGTATAGTACAGCAATAACATGCAACAATTTTCTTCACATGGACAGATAATATAGAAGTGTATTAATAGAAAAGCATGACTGACATTGATTTCTGATTAAGTTTATTATATTCCTATCAAAACATGCATTTTCTACATCAGAAGTACTGACTCTTAAAAATTAAATGTAATCTTTACTGCTCCACTTTTACAAAGCTTCACTTAAAAATATAATAAAACTCCCACTCAATCACACAAAAAGCCAGTCAAAGGATCTGGTATGTCACAGCAAACACATAAATCAGCACCTGAGCTCTAGTTCTGTAGTCCAAAATAATGTACAGTTACTGTGATATTCTAAAATTTACACAGCACAGAACATTAAAAGTGGTCTTAATTCAGAAACTATTAAATCTGACATTTAAAAAAATGAAGAGAGGCTCTAATATATAATGTTATCATTAGAATTAAAATGAATTTGCCAAGTTGGTTTTGCATCATTATACATATCCATTTTACTTGCACTTTAACAGCTGTAATGAGTCATTTCCATTTTTACCTGCATCAGAAAGATGACTGGTCTTACACAAGAGATCTAATTTTTGGTTCCAAACACATAGATCACTCCCTCCAGACAACCATACATTCAGTCTTTGAAGAACTGTCAAACACTGCAGAACAAAAATCAGATATATGTCTCCTGCAAAAGTTCTTTAGGGAATCTCTCAGTGAAATGATCATAAGCTTTAGTTAGGTAAATCTGTAAGTACCATGACATACAGTATCAAGGTCTCTGAGAAATACACATTTAATTACACAATATGCTAAATTTTTCATCAACAGTGCAAAAACTTTAAATGTTGTAGGTCGCCTTTTCCAACACAGTAATAAAACCAAATCACAGCATTACCTTTGTTCTACATCCTTAAAAAAAAAAATAATTGAGGTATTAAGAGTTCCAAAAACTAATTAAGAATTGTGCCCACTTCTCAGCCACTCATTATGTACCTGCTCTTAAACAAAGCAATGCTGCTCATCCTAAGAGACCTGCACACATGAGCCAGACATAACAGCTTAATGTATAAAAGAGAACAGACATTCACAGGGGTTTCCTCAGTACCTTTACAGTAGAATGGAAACATGACACTTTCTGAACCTGTCTGCCACTAGCGCAGTCCCAAACCTGTCTTTATTCATTAAGGAAACGGAAAGGTTTCTATGTATCATAAATGTATATGCTGTGTTGGTAACTAAATTACAGATTAGAAGAGAGGCGCAGAGACTCAGTCTCCCAAACCCGGACAGTCTTTTCAATATTTGGCCTAAGTGATATATTCATAAAGGTCTGTTATGGATTCATTTTTGTGGCACAGATAGTATCTAAATGTGAACAATAACTAGTGTTATTGTTAATCCAATTACACCTAGTGGGTATTGGTAGCCAGTAAGTTTTGGGATAGGCTGCAGCCTTTGTCAGTGTTATCTTTAAAAGTAAAAACCAAAAAAAGCCCATAGAATTTTAAATTCTCTCCAGATCAAAGGATACAATAACTGTTCTATCAGCTGATGCTGTTATAATCAAATCAGTTTTTTCTTCAGTAACATCTAATGAAGAAAATGGTGCTATAGCTGTAATTTTGTGCGTGTGCCCATGAAGTTCATACAGTTTTTCTCCAGTCTGAAAAACAAAAACATGGAAAAGTAAGTTTAAAATAGGAAAATGCCTACTGCACCACAAAGTATGACTTTTTAAAGCAAGAATTTCTATGAGTCTAAAATCTCCTTCCCTGGAGTAATTTAAGGATTTGCTACTTACTGCCTTCAAGTGTTGATTAAGAACTTAAATTAAATAACATACTATGAGTTAAGTTTGAAGAAGTAGTACATAATGTAAATTACTCTCTGAGTAAAAAACCTTTAAAAGTCCTTAAGAACAAAATTCTAAATTAAGCTCATTTAATTTTAAGGCAAATATTGGCTATTCACCCTTCTTAATAAATACTACAGCAATTCAGATCTGTTGACAAACCCTTACTTGAAAATATATTTTTTTAAAATTTTAATTATTGGAAAAGCCTGACCTATATTTATGGCCAACCTCCTGCCAGATTTATTTTGTATGCACTTTACCTATACATTCAAGCTCGTGCTTTNCCTATACATTCAAGCTCTTGCTGTTGACAATTACAGCTACTTCTACTAAGATTTTAGTTAAATTGAAAAACCCTACATAAAAACATGCAGAAGCAGAAAGGCATTTTAAACATGCAGCTAAAATATAGGTAATTTTAATTGCAAACTTCTTGACAGATGTGGAATAATGTTTTATATTAAAAGTACAAAGATTTGCTTCAAAAAACACAATAGAAGTCTTACAGAAGTAGAAAACTGAACTCAGTTCATCAAGCTGCATATCCAAATGAGTTTTATGCTCACAAACTTACAAGAACACTGGGAATATATATTCACACACATGGGTTTTAATATTCCAATCTCTTTACTTTACTTTATAAAATTATAAAAGGCCTTCAAAACTAGTAAAGCACTAATAGAAACTGGCCAAAAGAAAAGTTTCAAGTCCCTCCTTCTGTATTTTAAAATCACACCATCATTAATGTCACATAAATTCTTCAGAAGATTTTAAAGAGAATTTAAAGTCTGGCAATGTAACTCATATACAAGACTCCCTTAACCTATGTCCTATGCTCATTGGTTCTCTACAGTTCTGTCAATGAGACAGGGAAGCAGAGGAGAAGAGCAGAACAGCAGGTGTCACACTTACAGAGCACTATTCCACATGATAAAATTAATGTCTTAGTAAGGTTTTCAAAAGTTGTAAGATTTTTCTCACAGCAAGCACTTAAGGGCCTGCTCCTGCATGACATGCAGTGTTTAATTTTTACTGACTTCGGTATCTTTCCAACACAATTTTGTCATAGGTCTCCATTAATCAGTCATACTAAAGAGGTATTACTAATAGAGCAATTGAAATGTATTTAAATCTTAAGTGTATATAAAAATCCTGGCAGGTTTGGGATCTTGCAACATATTTGTTGAGTCACTAGTGAGCATTTCAGCATTTACAGCAAACACAGAATATACTATCAAAGAGTAATTAAAGCCACAACTTCATACACACTTCTGCTTTTAACCCCATGATTTCTCTAAAATCACTATGTCATCCCAGAACATTCTAACTTTCAAAAATTACCCTTCCCTTGGGTTCACCCAACTTCTACTTTCCTAGTTCTTCTCTGTAAACTAAGATTTAACAAACTCCCTCCACTTTTACATTTTCAAACAGTAGCACTGCAGCAATTCTTATCTTGTCTGCTTTTTTTGCTCCTAGACATTACTACCTC
>WEIU01015975.1:10263-29957 GCA_013389925.1 Aegithalos caudatus
AGAGGAGAGGAGAGGAGAGGAGAGGAGAGGAGAGGAGACTTAATATCTAATTTGTAAATGGAAGGGAATAAAATACATTTAATAATGTGTTAGAAGATAGCACATATTTGTAATTAAATTGTAATTTGGAAAAAAGCACAGTATTTTCATAGTATGGATGGAATTGGAAATCTTATTTATGTATCAGTTGCCAGATTTACTGAGCTATTTCAGAAAATGCTTTAAATTTTATTATAGATGGTACCTTTCATTATAGCATAAAATGAAGTTTAGTGTTTGCAATCAGTCTGATAATGTAGTCATCATACGCAAAATTTGCAAAGTGTGAATCAGCCATGTAAAGGCCCCTATACCTTTCAGTTATTTACCTTCTAAATTCCCATGGAGTTTTTAAATTGGTGTCCAAGCACCAGTTTAGCTCTGTGCTGGGATCTGGCATTCTGGCTGCACCAGGGGAAGGTCCCACCCACGGGGGTCTCACCCTGGAAATCAAGTTGTCTATGACAGAGTTAGGTATGAGAAACGAGAGATGGCAGCATCCTGGACTATTTTTGTTCCTTACAAAACTGACACTGACAAGGAGAAACAGAACTTCTGAGGTAGAAATGCATCTTCAGTCCCATTCCTGCTCCTGGCCTTGCAATACTTTGTGGCCTATACATGGGTTACACTTACGTTTTTATGGATTACAGTTAAGTTTTTACTGGAGCCCTTAAGTTGCATCTCTCCTGAACATGTATTCCTTGTTTGACAACAGTGTAAAGCACCTCCAGACAATGATTTTTGTTAGATTTCTGGAAGCATTTGTCTTTCTTTATATCTATAAAGGCATCTAGAAAGATCAATAGCAGTTTCTTTTAACTTCAGAACTATGCACACTGTCTTTATGTATGAGTCACACAGAGGTTTAGGTCCTTAAAGTCACCTAAAGACACTGCATAGGAGGTCTTGCTTGCAGTCTAATCTGTCATGAAAATCGAGGTTATTAAAATTCTCCACCTTCTTTTTATTAATAATTGTCATTCCACTTTTTTATTCACAATTGTCATTATTCCTACCAACTTTTAAAACATAACATGAACTGAGAATGAACCATGGTCTTTAAAAATGCCAAATATCACAGTCTGTATTCCTAAAGTAATAGCTCTTATTTCTTCAAGGGCTCAAGACTAAAATATTTCCTCTATCAGTAGCATTTGGTTCAACCTGGATGTGAAATTATCAGTTCCATTCATGGGTCACAGTTTATAATTATCTTTTCTCTCTCAGACCTTATTAATCACACAAACCATCTATAACAGACTTTATAAAAAGCTTTATTTTGCCTGGTTTTGCACATAAATACTGTGTTTGTATTTACTTCAGATACAAATGGTGCCACCTGCTCCTCTTAGTACCCTGACATTTGGTTCTAATTAGATGGACTTGCATTATCAACAGCACAGAAACACAGTGCTGCAGCAGGCTTGGTTACCATGGATCCTAATGCACTCAGCATTCCACAGGAAATTTAACAGAGCATAAGAAATAAATCTATTCCCGTCTGAACCTGCACCAGTTCTCTGACACTATTAAGGTACATCCTCAAAGTCTTCTGAATTCAAGGGTAAACACCATTATTATTATTTCTAAACTTTTATTAATACATCTACCACTGAGTCACCATCTAGGTGAAACAAAATTGCAAGTCGATTTTAAACACCCTGACAGTGCTAATGGAAACAAGTCATGCATTCAAGCTGTAAAGTAAAGTCTCTACTGGGGATCAGTTGGCACAAAAGACTACTGGCATCTGTAAGTGAGAAAAGTCAAAACTATTCTTACACATAGGAGTGTCACACTGAATAGCTGCTGTGAAAACTCATGCTATTTGTTCCTTTTCAAGCCTACCTGAATGTACCTATTATACTCTAACACCTAACAAATGGGCTAATCCAAAAGTTGCTTCTACAGAGTGATTTGACATAACTCAATAAACTCGACAGATGAAATTAAATGAAAAGGAGGAAGAATGAATTATGGTGCAAGCAGAAGGCGAAGAAAAGATATAAATATAACAAAGAAATTAAACCATTAAATAAGCAGACAATATAAAAATAAAATTCTTTCTCCCTTTCTCACAGTGAAATGCCTATAATTCTCTCCATCTGTTCTAAGGCCCAACTCTATTTCACAGTTGAGGCAAATTAGCAATTTCTGCTTCAGGCAGCAAACTCTGATGTTTGGGGTTTCTCCTTCATTGTCAGAATTGTCTGGATTTCTGTCTTGTAGCACATCTTTGAGTGCTATGGTGCCAGAATTTCAGTTTCTTTCAGAGTTGCACCCAAACACTCACATCTGAAAGGAAAAGTTCAGCACCTGAGTTATGAATTTCACATCCTCTGTTATCCAAATGGGCTTTTCTAACTGACTGCAAAATGCAAGTTCAAAAATTAATGCCTTCCCCTTGCAAATAGAATGATTTGCAGTAGTATGAAGCAACATGCTGCAAATAAAGTAAAACCAGGAACTGATCCACTTCCCAAAGCTAAAAGCCTACCAGCAGAGTGCTAGGAAGTATGAGGTATGATACACAACCACACAAGGCTCAGGCTGTTATCTCCATGCCCAGTCCTTTAAGCTTCATCATAATTGAGTTCTATTGAAAATATTTAACCTTTAAAAGAGGAAATTCATTTCAGAATCACCTCACAAAGGTCATTTTATGTAAGTGACATAGCCCAAGAGGAGTGGAAGAAGATAGGCCGGCATCTACAGGTCTCAAAGCTTTTTATGGGGTAGTACAATTAACAAACCACTGCATTCAACAGATAAACAATCAAGCGGGTAGGCAACACGATTTGGGACAGGATAGCAGTAACATTTCATCTCCTTTTTTTCTCCTTTTTGAAATGTATGAAATGGACCTAAGTTTGCATAGCATGTTTCTCACAGCCTATATTACTAATTTTAATTAATCTGTATTTTAATTACATTTTTAATTGTGGGAACATTTCTATAACTAAATTATTTACTGCCACAATTCCAAGTGACAGTAAAACCTCATGGCATGAATACAATGCACATTTCAGAAACAAAATATCTTCAAGTTTGCACATGTCCTAACAAAAAGTAAAATATCCTCTGATTGACTGCAGACTGATTTGTTTTGAGCCCTGTAAACCATTCAGCCTCCACAGTCACCAGATGATTCCCCTCCACCAAAGCCTGCCAGTTCACATAATTTCACAGCTGGAATGGTATCCACATAGTTGAGTGCATTCTTACCTCAGTAACCAAGAATTTGTCTGTTGTATGGCAAAGCTAAAAAAGAACTGCTTTAACACGTGGCCAAGAAAAGTCTATTGATCAGAAAGAGGGTCTTGGTTTTAATAAATGTCATGTACCTGATTTAGTGGTGAACATGGCTGTGTTGGACTAGACAATCTTAGAGGTCTTTTCCAACCTTAAAAATTCTATGAATCTTTGAACACAATAGTCCTCATAAATAAGGGAGAAATTAAGATTAAGAAATCTTCTGAACCTTGAAAGCTTTTCTTAAAGATAAGATTTCCACAATTATCAATGTACTTTGAATTAAAAACAAACTAAGGAAATCACATCTTTCTTGAACAATAACTCATCAGGAACCAAATATGTTCCATTTCTGATGTCATCATACTGCCAAGAATAAGTCTTTCAAAAAAGCTGAATAACCCATCCCTCTGCTACATGTGCAGTAACTTATTAAAGTTTTCATCCTACTTTTTTAAAGGGATAATAGACCAGTATAAAAGAAGAGACATAAATGCTCCAATTTTTGGAAATGTTTGAAATAAAAAAGTTCTACCAGAGCATTTACTTTGCATTCTTCACAGTGTTTCATTCTCTTGTAAGAAATGATATAGCTGGATTTCAGGAAATACATAACTGTTAAGTGGTGAGTTTACACAGCTCCTGCCTGACATTCTACTTCTAGAATCATCTCTTTGATTTTGAGGAAGAGGTCAAATGTCCAATTTAGATAGTTTCTGCTGAGAAATAGCCCTACAGAAGGATAAATCCATTGTCCAGAGACATGGAAAACTACTAGACATCAACATCAATGTTTTTATTCGTGTGATTCATCATAATCAGCATGTCAGTCATACACACTATCATTACTGTCTTCATCAACTGTGTGCTAGATAAATATTTGCTGTTTGTGCATGTACTGTACACAATAAAATATTATACACTGCTCGGATAATTTTTTTTTTTTTTGGGTCCCAAATCATACATTTTTGTCCTCATCTTAAGCTATAGACTTATGGGAAGGGCTATATTACAGAGTTACACTCCACTATAGAATGTAGTTCCATTATGGTAAATATGCTTTCTAAAATACCTAGCAACATTTGGGTTGTAGGGAAAATGGTAGATAAAACCNCACTGCTCGGATAATTTTTTTTTTTTGGGTCCCAAATCATACATTTTTGTCCTCATCTTAAGCTATAGACTTATGGGAAGGGCTATATTACAGAGTTACACTCCACTATAGAATGTAGTTCCATTATGGTAAATATGCTTTCTAAAATACCTAGCAACATTTGGGTTGTAGGGAAAATGGTAGATAAAACCAGGACTATGATGAAAATGGGACTGTTGCATTTTAGAACTGAACCAGTCTGAAAGTTTTGGTTACATGCATTTGATTTTTTTATGTTAGATAAAAAACTATAGTATTTTCATTGGATGGAATAAGGCTTAATTCTCTTTTCTTTGAATTGTAAAATGGACTCATTTAATTTCAATTCCAAATGCCAAAATCCTTTTTAAAATAGAAGATTGGTCTGCTTTGCAATCCTGCTTCTCAGGAGGATTCCCTGAATAATAAATTAAGAATAAAGGTTTTGACCCTAATTACATTTTTTCTCCTTTCCAAAATAGGCTCTTAATGTGTAACAGCAGTCATTTTAAATGCCTTCCTTCACCTAAGACTAGGAACAAGGGAGAGGGTAGTGGGAACAGTTCTCCTGTGGCTTAGCAGTGCTTGCCAACACAAAGAAGTCCAACCCTAAGGCCAGCTCCCACAGCATCAGGTTCCCTTTCTCCAGGCTGCCTGCTATGACTTAGTAACTCCCTCAGTCCTGTATCCCTCACTTAGATTTTCTATCATGAATTGAAGATTACTACCAAAAAGATTAGAGATAGGAGAGGGCATTGGGAAAGGCAAAAGATTTTGCTCCAAAAGCATCCTCTGTACACCTGCATACAGATAGGGATTAAGGGAAAGGAGATTTTATACAGGAGATTAATGCATACTGAGACATATGCACATGCATGCTGCAAACCATGTTAATATTTAAAAACTGAATGCTCAAGAGAATAGGTTTGTATGACTGTCAAAACCCAAAGAATAAGGTTATATCATCATTTGATCAGAAAGTCAATCACATAACAGCTGAAGAACATATGACCAATGAAGAGTTTTAATAACACATTTTTTCAAATATTTCTCTACTCTTTAAGGAGGTATGACAAGAGCACAAAGTACAAGCATTTAAAATTACTATTTCCTTGTGGAACTGGCTATGGAACATTTCTACATGGGTAGGAAATATATTTAAGACATTCTTCAGGTAGTCATAATCATTCGTAAGATCCTTCAGCTGTGAAATGCTGTGGGCCTGATATTGCTGAGCCTGAGAATTCCTACCTCGTCCCAAGAGAAACTTTTCAACAGTTTTCCTTGTTCCCAAACAACTTTGTATAAACAATATTTTCTTTCCCATAACAACCTCTCTCCCAGGTGTTGTTTGCTATTTCTGTTACTTAACCAATGGAGAGAGGTGTCAATCCTACGGATCAATAATGTGCCTTTGTAGCACAGCATGTTATAAAAAGACTGGATGAATTGTAAATAAAGCCTTCTGATTCTCTTCTGCCTGCTGACTGGAGTCAAGCATCTTTATTTCATGTCCTACTGAGACAAAATGCTACTGAGTTCAGTGCAGTCCTGCACAGATGCAGAAGTGACACCCATACAGCCTACCTTGCATGACTGGAGCTGTATTTCTAAATATTCCACAGTGATTTATCTGAATGTATAATTACATCAAAAATGCTTGATCATAATGTAATTAATTCATCACACTGAAATAAGAATCAATCTAAACTAGCATTAAAAATATTTTTTTTCAAGAAAAAAGCACTTTGAAAAAAATCATAAACTTCTTGGTAAATGAATCAATAAACTGAGCTACAGCAAAATGTAAATAGTCTTATAAAAGAGTTGCTAAGGACTTGAAAATCATAAAAATATGATAATTGGAAATTTCACATAGCCACATTTCAGGCAAATAAATATAATAATAAAGCATCAGCCAGAGATGCTGTAAATGAGCTAGAGATACAGATAGCCAGAGATACAAGAACAGAGAACCCCAAGAAGAGAAAAAATTCTGGTCTTTATGTGAATGAATGCTCTAGACAGAATTTGAAATATGACTACAAATGAGTACCTTTGTTATAACAACCAATATATGCTTAGATGCACCTTTCTAAAATTGAATAAAATATAAATATATAAACCAAGGAAAAGATTAATATAGTATTTTTTAAAATTATTATTTAAGGAACATTGNTGATGTTAAAGGCTCCAAAAGCAAAAACCAAAATTATTCAATACCATAGGGAAGGAGGTTACAGGAAGTTCTAATTATTTTTTTTTTCCAGAAGAGAGACTCATATTAAATGAGAAAAAAAAATACATATATATTTATATATACATACACTGTGGAGAACAGAACCACATAAGAGCAGACCAAAAAGTAATGTGCATTGTAGTCCATTCTCACAAACAATTTTGCTTTCATTGATACTAGAAAATTTCAGATATAGTATTGCTGAGATCAAATTCTTGGTTGGTTGCCCTTTTCATAGGATGTTCAAACTTCTTGTCTCTATTTCAAGGTTCTGTTCAACTTGACTACAAAGCTCTGCTTATTTTCACCCTACTCATAAGACCTAACTCTTGTTTTCTGAAGTGAAAAGCAGTGTAGCTTTCCTTCTGATCATTCCCTTAAAGCTTTTCTTATCCTACTCAGCATTTGATTACTGACCTCTCTGTGATTTCCACAAAGAGTCAAGTTATTACTCTCTTTTGGGGGGCCATATCCTCTCAAATCTCATAACTCTTCAAGCCAATAAAGCAACACTCATGTACAGCATTGAAGACCTGGCCATTACATATTCTTTTTATTTTATCTCTATGAAACTAAGTTGTAAAATCTTTGGTCTGGTATTTGCGCCCTGTTTCCTTTGTTATCACCATAAATTACATGTAAGATTATTTCACAGAAAAATGGGTAAAAATATTTCAGATAAAATGGAAAGTGACCTTAAAAAATCAGATTTTCATATGCAATATAAAAGGTTATTTCTGAAATTAAAACAACTGGACATGATGCATGTGCACATGATGTTTGGACAAAGGTTGGACTCAATGACTTTAGTGGCATTCTCCAATCTTAATGGTTCTCTAAGTCTAATATATTCCTCACTGTGGTTCTGTGAATTGCAGAGATTATTGTATCACTCTTCAAACCAGCACTTAGGATACTCCTAAAACTGTCACTTTTAGAGACCTGGTCAACTTTTCACAATTTAAAAGGAATAAAATGAATTTGTTTCTTGTTTGCTGTAGTTTCAAAAGCCACAGTCAATTTTAAAAAGTTACCTTGAAGTGATTCTGGTGCTGGAAATTATTTGTTAGTTTCAAGATGAGAGAATAATTGTTGATCTGCCTGAGAGTCTTTGAAGAGCTGTTCTTTCCAGAGTATGGCTCAGGTAGAAGTCTACCAATAGTCAGAATCCAGCACTAAGAGTGAAAAAGCGCACGTATTTTCTGAGCCAAACAATGCTTATGTGGCACTTGAATTCCAGTGGATTCCTACAAGCAGGTAGATGTGCAGATGCCTCCTCTCTTTTCTTCTTCTTTGTTTGAAAGAATAGAACAGGAAAGACTGTTCAACAACAAAATCTGAAAAATTCAATCTCTGGCCTAAATATATTATATTCAAGCACATGGAAAGGTAAAGAACAGATTGGAAGCAAGGAAACCCTGACCTCAGCATAACCTCAGCACACCACCTTCCCCATCACTGCAGAACTCTGAAGGCTTTTGTATCTTCTGATTTTGTGGGGTCAGGTGGAATGCATGTAGTGCAATAGACTTTCCCTTTCACTGTTTGAGATTTTAACAAAGTAAAAAATCAACCAAGACCATTCTTGGCTTCCAAAACTTCAGTAAATGCTGAAGTCAGAGTAGAAAAACCCCAGAGCATTAAATACCCATTGTCTAGTGATACCACCAAAGATACCACTAAAGGAAGCACACCTCATTCCACAGTATTGCTTTAATAAACTGGAAGTATTTTATTTTCCACAGGGTATGCAAAATCACAACACCAGCTGTATTTGTCTGTGTGACAGATCATATACATTATGTAGATTCATCAAAGATTTTAAATCCTTAATTTCACTGTCTCCTGGTATCATCTCTTCACAGCATAAAAGGACTTCAGCCAAAATTATTAACTATTTAATTTTTAAGCAAAGCCTAAATATAAAACAGAAATATAAATCTTTTTCAACAAGTAATTTTAAAATATTTTTGCATAAGTCCACAGAATATTGCATCCTTGAAATCTGTGGTATTATCAATAAGCAAATAGTGACATATTCATACCTGAGGAATATTTTCTGATAATCTCTGTACAGAGGACGGTCATATATTGACTGCCCTTCTGTTTCTTTATGCACAAGTACCTGCAAAAATGCTAAATTATCTCTAAACACTTAATTAATACAGTCATAATTAATATAAACAAATATTAGCATTATCACTGGGATCTTGCAGGAACTGGGAAGGAAGATTGCTTTGTTGAAAAAGTGATGATCAGTTCAACCATGGAATGGGAGCCATTTCAGTTGGTTTGAGCAATCTAAAAGTGGGACACCTGATCCAATTTAGTCATCTAGGACTGTTTGCAATCTGGAAGAAGAGGTGGGCATCCTCACAGGGTAAGTCATACCAATCTAAGCAGTTTACTGAGACATATGTAGGTGGCCTGCCAGAAGTTGGAGAATTAAGTAAATCCCTTCCCATGAGCTCCTTCCAAGTGCAAGCCTGTAAGCCCTAAACATGCATTAGTCCAGAGTCCAAATCATTATGCCCAGTCATGCAGTTAAACCAATGTAAGCTCAATATAACAAATATTTTTCCCCTATACCCTGACTTTAACACAAATTAAGGACACCTCTGCTTCTACCTGACCTTTCATAAGAGCCCTTCATACAAAAACACCTAACTCAAATATTGGAGACAAATAATATTCTGGAAATACTGAGCTATAATTGGTACATTTAATAGCTATACTTGACCATTGAAAGCCAAATTCTGACCTCCTTTCCTACACTGATTTATACTAAAGTTCATTGTTTATGTCCCATTGGTTTTACAGGGACTACTTCTGCAATAAAATTCTACTTGGTAGATTTAAAAGCATCTACATCTATTTACAGGTGACCAGTCTGAACTCCCTTCCACAAAAGATGAGCAATCACTTATGAATCAGGGACATTTCATGGGTGAATAATTACTCAATGTATTGAAAATGTTCATGATATAAAAGCAATCCTAGATATTTCCATTGCTACTTGATGAAATTATGAAATAACTTTGTTTACCCTTACTAATTATAAAATTAATATAATTATTAAAATAGATCGTTTTACTTCTGGTATTGGTGGTATTTAAGATCAAAATATGTTGAAATATATTTTAATATCAAATATAATTTAATCAGGAAAAAGATCACGATAGAAAGATAAATAATTTCATTTGTTTAACACCTGCTTTGCTCTTTTACTCATTTAATTAATTGCTTATATCCTGTAAATCAGGATATAAGTGATAGAAAAAAATATGGTTTTGTGAGAACTTTTGCATCAAAAGTTTATTTTGCAAGTCACTCCCTATTCCCTCAAAGTCTTTTGTGTCCAACTGATGTGTTTGGTAGCAAAGATTCAAGTCAGCTTGGCCACTGCTTATGCTGCAAATCCAACCATCATGATTTTTATGTGAGATTATTGTACGCACACAAAATCACAATAGACATCTCAGAAATACAAATAAAATTTCAACAATTATTTTGTGTTTGTGCAGAAGATACTTTTCAAGTAGGAGTCAAGAAACTGGCAAGCCATAACAAAAAATAGAAAGAGTAAGAATTGCCCTTTCTAACTCTTATCCCTAAACATCTTAGTTACAACTCACACAGAGGGAGAGCAACAGCTATTTCTGTGTTCCCTTAAAGAGTCCCTCTTAAGCCTTAGTGCCTCTTGAAAATTGTGCTAAATTCATGTATCTCAACTGCATCTGTGCTGATTTTCTTAATTTTCTGTAGGTCTTATCAGGAAAAGAAACTACTTAAGGAGTGATTTGATGGTAGTGGAACCATTACTCAAACAAAATAGCAAGTCATTGTATCTCTAAAAGATTCACATTCTGGTTTTCAATCTGCCCTATAAACTTTTCAGAATGTGACTGCATACACACATGAGTAAATTCACTTCTTTCTGTTAATATTTTTAGGGGGAACTGCAATTTCAAAGAGGTTAGTTACAGAAAATAAGTAACATTTCTGCAAATTTCCTAGTATGCTTGTTTTTTATTATACTGCACTACGATTTTTTTTTCAGTGAAACAAACAGCTCATTTTAATAGAGCAAATTGAAATTAGGCTAATTAACACAGGTCTCTATACTTTTGGAAACTCTTGCATCTTTATTTTTAGCAGCATAGTCAGACATTATAGGCAGTTAAAAACTGATTAGGTTTTCAGAGTAGTTAGAATTCTAACCATACAAAACAGGGGGAAGACTCCTTCTGTGGGGATGTACATGAAGAAAATTTATAACTAAGATTTTTGTTGAGGTTTTATGAAAACACCACATTAGATTGGTGTTTTATTAAAGAACCCCATTTTGCTGTTCAAAGACCATAATGGATGCTTCCAAGAGATTCTATGGGCAAAATCCAGAACAAATCTCTAATTGTGACTTCTTTTGTAAGGTTTGAAGCTGAGGCTATGATATTTCCCATTAAAACATGACGTAGTAAGCAATATCATTTCCTGTTAGATTTCGATCTGCTTAGGCATACAAACACATACCTACTTGTATAAGCACACACAAACATATACATACAAATACAAAAAGAGGATTTCAGAAATTTTTGTTAGCTTGAAATCAAATATTAGTCTGTGAGGTTAATGGAAGCAAATCTAAATAGATTTCATGAAATCTTTACCCTTCTCTTTACACTTCATCATTAATGCTGCTTTCATTTACTACCGCTGTTTTGCTTTTCTGAAAGAGTGATGTGTATTCTCTATTCAATGCAATTATGAAAAGAGTATTCTGCGATTTCTTTGATTTTTAAATATTTGTATTCATCCTTTTGTAGCACTCTTCAGAAAGACAAGATATAGAAATCTACATTAAGGTGGAACTGACAGGAGTTGGAGTTAAGAACAAGACTGGTCAGGCCACAGTATTTCTAAGTCATGCTAAATCTTCACTACCAAAAACTGGCACACAGCTAGAGTCAACTGGAAAGCTAAGGGTATGGAAAAAAACAACATGAGGATGTTAACTTTAAAGCATAGCAAGAAGCATAGAGTCTCTGCCATCTCCTGCAAACAAAATGCAAACCCTTCCTCTTGAAGACTACAGGAATCAAAGGAGGAATGAATACTGCCTTGGCCTTTACAGTTTTCTGCTTGGGCACAGGGAGAGAGAAAATCTTTCCATCTGCTCACTTCTCCTCCCCACAGAGAACCCAGTGCTAGAGAAAGACTACTGAAGATCCCTGAAAGGATCACGTCTCACTAAAGACGTTTTTATTGAATATAGAAATCTTGAAGTAAGGCTTCTTGTAACCTCTATATACGGTTTAATCTTGGTTGTGCTCCTTTTTTTTTTCATTTTGTTGTAGTAAGACAAATGAGTTTTCTCTGCAAATACCTTTCTTCTTCCTCAAGTAAAATAGTTTAAGGGTAGTAATTGAATTATTTTTTCATGCTTATTAAGTTAATGGCCCAATTTGATATTTTTTTTAATTCCAGAAAAGTCAGAACAAGAAATGTCTAATATTTTTCAATGTACTATTCTAATATTGAGGATTTGATCAATGCACACTCACATTCAGAAACACACAGTGTTAGCTGCAAATCAGTAGTGGCAAAGAAATTACTTTTTCAAAGTTTAGTTGAATCATTGTTTTCTGTAACGTGGCAAAAATCAGAAAAGAAACAAACAGGCAAATTAAAAAGAAACTTAATACTTTATGTATCTCCAGAGCACCAATTCTTTTAGGAATAAGAAGAAACAGAAACCACAAATAATCAGGATTTTAAAATTCAAATAAACTGTTTGAGTTATTACAACACCATACTGCAATAGTCAGTAATGTATAAGAACAGAAGAAGGTAAGAAGGCTCATGCCCTTGTGTAATTCTTAACTTTAAAGGATGATAAACTCCTTTCAGACTTCCAGTCCTTAAAATGCTGTTGATTTTACAAGGAAAAGAAAAGAGAGAAAGGTTTTTCACTATTAGGCATTTTCTAGTATCTTCATAGGGAAAAAAAAAGATGCTTGAAATTGGATTAGATCAGTAGCATCCTCACTGCAGGTGGCAAAAATTTAAAGCTACAAATAACTTGACTAAATAGAGAACGGGGATATCAGTTTTGTTGTTGGAAATTACAAATGTTATACGAGAAAAAGATTCAAGTACCTCCAAAGTAAGATAAAGACAGGAAGGCCATAATAAAATACATCTCAATCCTCAGAAAACTTTATACCTATCAATCTAACTTTTAATATCATTGGAGAGAGATATTCAAATTGTGGCTGTATCTCGAGCTTTTGGATTTCTTTCAGTGTACTACTGCCTACTGACATCACAACATCACAGAATCACAGAATCATCAAGGTTGGAAGAGACCTTCAGGATCACCTAGACACGCTGTCAACCTGGTACCACCATAATCACCTCTAAACCATATCCCAAAGTGTCACATCCAGACACATCTTGAACACCTACACGGACAATGACATGATTTACAAATTGGACTCATGGGCAAAACACCAAGAGAATCTTATTTTCTGCAGTGCCCAGATAAAAATATGGGATAATTATAATAAACAGTGTTTTTATGTTCAGTCTTCAAGTTCTGTACTAGAAATGGGAATACAGAAGCATAGAATCACAGAATGGGTCAGGTTGGAAGGGACCACAGTGTGTCACCTGGTCCAACCTCCCTGCTCAAGCAGGGTCATCCCAGAGCACACGGCACAGGATTGCCATGTGTGTCCAGGTCGTTCTTTACTATCTCCAGTGAGAGTGACTCCACAACCTACTTGAGAAACCTGTTCCTATGCTTGGCCACCTGTACATGCCTTTTAAGAATTGATCTGAAAATCAGGACTAAGAAACTACACATAAAATATCAGAGAAAACCCACTTCAAGGAAAAATGGCAATGGGGATAGGATGAGGTTCAAGGCTTTCAACATTAAGTTATAAACAACTAAATGTAACATGTCTTATATTATTATTTAAATTTGGGGATTCATTCATTTTTTTCACTTACCCCCATTTTTTCAGAGCAGACTTAGCCATGAGGTAATGTTTTTGGCCTCTCAAGGAAAAGATAAATTCATGGGTGGGATATTCTTTAATTTTTAGCAGACATAGAAGATCACAGTACACATTCAACTGGTTTGAGAGCTGTGGTATGAAGAACCAGCCAGGATTTCATTGCTGCCTCTCTTTCATGCACGAGAGGCCCTGACAAATGAACTGGGGTGTGTCAGGATATCAGTTGCAGTTCTCTGAGTCCATATTGGGCTGGGGGACATTCCCTCATTTTCCACTTCTCATATTCCTTAAATCACAGGAGGTTTATTTTGAATTTATTACCAACACCACGATCTCTTCATTCAGTGTACTTAAAATGAACATATTTTGGGTACTTTTGTTACCCAACCCTTTAAATTTGAGTTAGATAAGCATAGGGATTGTGATGAATTGCCAGTTTGTGTCAGATCTGCTTCTGCGCAAATGGGGACTTCTATTGTGGCAAGCCACTTTTAAGTGGTTTTAGTGAAGAGTCCTATTGCTCATACTTGTATTTTGCAGAAGAATTCATTGTTTTTTCCCCTGCTATTTAAAATTCATGTGCAACTGCCATATGAGGCCTCCCATGTCTTTGTGCCATCACTTGGTAGCATGTAAACTTTCTGGGCACAGAAGATATGTTTTCTTTCTATTTTCAGGTTCAGCAAACACACCATAATTTTTTTTCATAGAAGATATAGATATCTGTTCCAAATTAGAAATTATTTTGGATCAGGATACAGCCTATGCATTTCATACACTTTTCACTTGGTAATTCAGTTTGACAGATGTGATGAGGCTGAGATAAATCATACAACCATCTGTGGTAACATTTAGAGCTTCCCAAACTACAACACATACACCAGTCATTCCACCTGAAGAACTTAAAAAAAAATCCATCTATTTTCCACTTAAAATTATAGTAACAAAATAATCCCTTTCCAGACGTGGGTAACTATCCAGCCATGATTTACTTCTGTATGAATCAAGGCCAAGGAGTAAAGGAGAGTAATGAGTTATCATTTAGCTCAGTGAGGAACCGAATATTATCCTTTTTTGTGAAATATGTGGTAAAAGGCAGAAGACTAGGCATTGCTGAAATGACAGAGTGAATGCATGGTTCTGATATTTCTGTGAGTTGTACCTGTGATTTGTGAAGCCCAGTGTAGTAAATGTTTGAATTGATGGCACAATACACGTACAATAAATCTGATGGTCCAGAAAGTGCTGGAATGCATGTTCTTGGAGACTTCACAGTGCTTCTGACTGACAAGCCCAGGAGAAGTTGGGCGCTGGCATGTAGAAAATTTGGAAGGGCACCCCTATAACAAAGGCTACACAAAAATGTCAGCAAGCAGCCAAAAATCTTGGGACAGGAAGTGAAAAAAGGTTCATGATCCTTGGGAAAATATTACTTGGTGAAAGAAGAGACTGCCAGGAAAACCAAGGCACGTTACAGACAACTTATATGTGTAGTGCAGCAAAATTGTGTACTGCTGCTGGCACTACTCACAGAGGTGGTGGTCACAACCAGCATTGCTGGCAGTGGTGGCAGTAATTATGGAAATGAAACAAGGAGTACTGACATTGGGTAAATGTGTCTACACAAAAAGTAACGTAAGCAATCTGCTGTAGCCACAGAAAATAATACTCTTGTATTAAACTTCCCAAGTAACAGCAAGAAAACAACATCTCATAGAGAAGATCACAGCCAGCTGCTGATGTGTCTGCTGTATTAGGTGTCATGAAAATTGCATCTGGGTATGATGCCTGAGCTAGCAAGTTTGCAAAAACTAGTGACAATTACTTCAAGTTTTAATCAAAATTTTATAGAGGTTTTCATTTTTATGACACAGGATGCTTCTTTTACACATGGGGACAAGTAATAAGAACATATTGATTTGCTTTTTCCTTCATCCTCAAACTCAGTTTGTAAAGTAAATAAGGGGTTCAAGACTTGACCTATGATCAAGACCTCAATAGTTTAAAGAGAAATTTAATTTTCACTGAATATACTTCAGGGTTAACAATATGAAAATTACCATGATGCACACACTTGCTAAAAAAATCATATTGACAACTACAGATGGGGTGAGAGAGGAGGTCATTGAAAACATAAATGGAATTGAACCACTGTCACCGGTCTTTAATAAAATCTGTACCATCACAGTACTTGTGCAAATTAACTACTAAATTTCTCATACATAGTCCAAGATTTTTTCTTCAGATTTAAGAAAAAAATGTCACACTTTTCTTACAACTCAGCAATATGCATTGTAGAATTGAAGGGAGACAGAAAAGTGATGAAAAGAAAGTAGCTCCTTTCCTGCACTCTTATAAACAATTTACGGGTCATTTTTTTACTTTCACAATTACCTGTGCATTTCTTGATATTGCTATTTCGTTTTCCATGTGATCCTAACTTGCATCCAAAATTCTCCTCCCAAAATTCTGCAAACCAGACATTTCTTCGATTGTTAGCAAGTGTTCTGCTCCGAAAATATCTATCAAATCCTACATTGAAGAGAAGTGAAAGAAGCGTTAAAATATGATATGGTATAAAACTAGTAATTTAAAGACAATATCAGATTTTTTATAAATATAAGAACAAGAAAAAGCTTTAGGCACAAACTATTTTATGAGCATACTATCATCTAAGGATTAGATTTAATTTTAAGGCCACATAAAATCATGGGGTGCCTCTTTGATTAACAAGAGGACCTCCAGGATGCCTATAATTCTGATTCTATTTATACTGTTAGTGACACCAATTGAGAAACTAAAGATTTCTACTTAAACCTGATTGCAGCCTTACCCCTGCAATCCAGCTGTCATAATGAAATCATGATTAATACATCCCATCTGGATTAGCTCCTTGCAAGTATTTCCCTGTGGCTAAATTCCCTATGTAACATCAATAGTGTTCATTTTTCCTAATCAATTACCAGTTTAGCACACTTACCCAGACAATAAGAGATGTTACTATAGCCAGTACCCTCACAGGAATAAGGTACTGCAAACCAGCTTCCACTTTATCCACCAAGTAAGAGTCTTTCTTAATACTGTAGCATCTTAAAGTAAGTTTAGGAGCAGAACACAGGGCACAGATCAATCTCCTACCCAGATAATCATTTATCCAATACTCTCCTTATTTGTCCCAGAGAATGATCAGGCTATGGTTAAGAATCTCTTAACTCCAAGTGTCATCACTATTTGACAATTACAAGATTGCCTAATTGCAGATTCAGCATCTCATCTCAACAGATATGTTAAATTATTGTTGGATCAGGCCAACTCATGTAACTTGGTTGGAAAGCATTTCCTGAATTCCCTGTAATCAAGGACTACATGAATTTTAAATTCTATTTAAAGAGACCTAAAGTACTTGAACTTCAACAGAAAATGAAAGGTTTCTGCCACAGGTGTTCTTACCATCTATGGATGTTCTTTTGGGTAGAATGGTTACTGCTCCTTCTGCAATCTCCTCCTGCTGCTGGACTGGTGAAATTTTTGACCCCCAGCTGTCTGAGCCAATCCAGAGGAAATGTCCAGACTGATTAGCTTTTTTGGCCGCTTCCAGTACTCTCCTGAACACAAAAAAGAAATGACCAATTAAACAAATTCCATTTACAAAGAACGTGAGAAATCCAGCATTTATTTTGGTTACGCATGAGCTTAAAATATTTAATCTATAGTTTTCACAGTCTAAGGCATATTCAACAGCAGCTGTAATGAACTCAAGATATAGTAATATACAAGTTAATTTGTTTCATCTTTAGCCATATTTTTCTAGCATTCTTACTGATTTCTTCCTTTTCAGTCACCAGATAACTATCTATTATTGGTACTGCACTCTTAGGAGCTAGAAGTCTGGAACTACACAGACCAGCACAATCTATAATTACGATTCAATTTCTTATAATCAGTTTTCCAAGAATTTTTACAAAGGCTTGAATCTGAAACTTCTTTGTTAGTCTATTTTCCATCAGCCAACAAAGAATCTTTGTGAAGAGGAACATCTTCAAAAGAAAAAATTAGGAAACAGGCACCTAATATCATCTTCATTGGCAAACATGATCACTGCTCGAGCATTTGGAGTTTCCAACAAGCGCTTAATGATCTTTTCAAATTCTCCTGGTCTTGGTTCCCGAGGGATTTTGAGTGACTGAGCAATGCAAACACCTCCTAGGAAAAATTAAAATGGTAAAAAAAGAATTTTAACAGAGTAAATATCCACATTTCAAACAATTCTTAGCTACCTAGGCAAGCAGAGAAAGCAAGGTGCTAATCTGAGATACAACAGCACACCCAAAAGTAACATTATTGATGTGTTTTGAAGCATGCTTTGTACAGGTTTACACACAATGGTGCATTAAAGAGTATAATACAATTATCTGTTACTTTATATTTTAAGTACATTTTTAAACAACATTCTGAGGCCTGTTTTCAAGCACCACACTCGGGCTCAACTGGATCAAACTCCCCAGACCTTCCTAATCTATGGCAACCGAGAATCCAACCTTGTCACAGCACTGCACTGAACCATGGATCCACAGTTTTAGAGTTACCTTATGTTCATGATGTGTCTCTTCAGTATCAGGAACCATCACACACCTCTGCTTTGTCAGCAGAGAGTATGTAGCAAAGAATGCATACAGATCACTTTTAATTGTTATTATGACACATCAATTTAAGTTGTCTTAATTATTTAAGAAGCTGTCACTGAATATTCTAAATTACTAATCAGAAAATGAACACAAACTCAGAGATTATATTTATATTTCTTCCTGAAAGATGGCACTGATTGGAATCTTTATATTTTACCTGTCAAGTAAAGAGGGCTGATTTCTAGAGAAACTTTGTGATTTCTAATAGCTTTCATAGACCAAGGTAATCTCTACTCTCTAATTACAACACTCTTATCTGTGTTTGAGCATGTTTCATGAGTCACTGAGTCCATATTGCTATCAGTGTCCAATACCATAGGTGATCTTTCTGATTGTTTGCTGATTTGCATATTTTAATTATTTTTTCTCTAAAAATTATTGCCTGATTCTCATTACTAAATCTAATGCCCACCAATGTTTGCTCCTGAATGTTGTTATTCCAACTATAAGAGCCTGTTGTGGGGAATCTAATCACTAATAAACCCAGGAAATTAAGAAAAAGAGAAAATATTTACTTCTGACCAAAAGTGACAAGTTACTAGACAAACACAAGCAAATTGTACGTTTTGCATCCCTACATCTAAATTCTTCTACACTGGAGATTGTTTTCAGTGCAAATGAGAATGTGTTTTAAAAGAGATGTTCTATTTTTAATTAGTTTTTAAAGTGGCATTCTGTTGTAATAAATATTGGTATTTATACTTTGATGTATAAGATTATTTGAGACACACAAGTTTCTTTGCATTAAATGCAGTTAATCAACTGAAGTCACAGTTGTAAGGCTGTGCTGTGCATGGAGGGGCTTTCTAACTTTCTCAACCATCTTGTTCCTCCTATCAAAACATTGGAACTCTGGTTTTCCAAAGTTCTTCACAAATTAGGTTGATGCACACCTTCAGTGATAGGATTTGAAAAGCAAGGGTCCAGCCAGGTGAAGCTTGGCACGCAGATTTACATGAAGGTGTTACCAAGGTCCCTTGTGTAAGCTTTCTTAAGTTAAATATATTTAATCTTTAAGCAAAAGAAACAAAATAAAGGTATGTCTGAAGGTATTTTCCTTTACTTTATTTTAAAAAAATTAGTAGGAATGGTTCAAATCTGCCCCAAATCGGTCAGTGATTAAGAGGCACTGAGACAATGCACTTTATGACCTGCTTTAACTTCTTGGTCAGCCTTGATTTGGTCAGGCAATTGGACTACATGATCATCTGAAATATTCCAACTGAAATATTCTATTCTATTCTATTCTATTCTATTCTATTCTATTCTATTCTATTCTATTCTATTCTATTCTATTCTATTCTATTCTATTCTATTCT
>WEIU01015975.1:35827-46355 GCA_013389925.1 Aegithalos caudatus
AAAAAAAAAAAAAAAATTATCCTTTGATTTTTAGTACTATTTGTGTAAATGAAAGCCAACTTTCACAGTCTTGAAAGTGAAAGTCTAAAAGAAAAATCTGTAGTGGAGATGTTTATGAATGGGTAAAAATCACCTAGCTACTCAAATAAAAAAATCTGAAAAGAATGAATCCTGGAAGGTTGTAAGAGAGGATGTTTCCTCTCTATAGTGACTCCCTGGATAATTACTTAATAAAGGATATGGGATGCCCAAACTCTAAAACCATGTAATTGAAACAGGCCTCCACTTACATTTACTGGTCACCTGTTGCAGTGCTTTCATAGCTATGTCCTTTTACCATCACAGTGGATATAAGTATTTCCCTCTGGGGAAGCACTGTTTTTGCTATTTCCAGATAGCAACATGTAGATGGATAATATGAAAAAATAAATACACTGTGATTTTCTGTTTTCTGGCTATTAATCAGATACATCCTTAATGAGGAAAGGAGACGCTCTATATTTTGGGGTTTTTTTCTAAAGATCTGGGAAACTTAGGTTATGAAAAGAAATTTCATAAATTCAAAAATATTTTCAAATTCTGCTTTTAAAGTAACATTAGTTCTGATTTATATAAAAGTAATAGCATGAACTCAAAGCCTGGCATGTGGTTACCTAAAGTATTTTCCTCTAAAAGTAAATTAGTTTAGATATGGCCCTAATTCTTTCCTCCATTTTTTCTACATTTCCTCATATTAATGGGTGTGACTAATTGCAAAGATATGGATTTGATATTTTTGGGTAGTTGAGATCTAATAGCCAATTCAAAGAAATTCTTGAGAAGTTTCAGGCTTAAAAATCATCAGTTTACCTCCAAGTAGAGGTCCCAAGTCTCAATCCACAATAGTTCATAGAAGGTCATGAAGATGACACAGGAGCTTGTGGCATTCCTTCTAAATATGTGTAGGCAGGAAAAGAAAGTTCACCACAAGAAGGACTGATTTTTGTTAAAATATTTATTTCTAAATAAATATAATCTTGCTTCTTTTAGGACACTTTGCTCCCTGCAGACCTCTTTAGTTTATCAGTTTTTATTCCATTCCCCACCTTGTTTAAATATTTTACTGGTGGTATAAAAGACTGTTTTCAGTTCAGTTGTCCTGGGTTGCCTGATTTTAAGAGTAGGTTGCTATCCTACCTCTCCCTCGCATGCTTCTTAATGCTATAATGGTGTTCAGTGATTGCATTCAGTCACCTCCCTTGAACTGAAATTCTCTACACCGGCAGGGGAACCCAACTTTTAATCATGCCTTCAAAGAAAAATAGCAGCTGTGATTAATGCTCTCCTCCTGAAACATCTTGGTCTACTTTGTGAAGACATGCTTCTTCTTTGTGGTGATAAAATAATCCCAGTTTTTTTCTATTCCCAAAAAAAACACAAAAAACCAATAAACAAACACACAAAAAACCCCACAACAAATGAAAAAAAACCCAACAAAACAACAAAACAAACAAACAAACAAAAAACCTTCTGCTTTTTGCTATCTTCAAGAAGATATATAGCAAAATCAATTTTTATCTTTCTTCATGTATTTCTGTAGCTCTAAAGTTCAACATAGGAAATTACTCTTAAAATTAGGTATGTTATTTAGGTTATCTTATCTCTATTAATCCAATATTTCTCATAATTTGATCAAAATGGTTTGAAAATAAAGAATTACTTACTTTAATGAAGATAAGTCTGAGTTTGACTAGTGATGTTTGAGCTTGAGTGTGATAGTCAAAAATGCCTCAATTTAGAAAATTTTTTTAAAAGCCTCAAAAAATATTTTTCAGGTAATTCTTTTTCTGAAACTGGAAAAAGATAAATCTGTGTTTTTCTCCACATGAAGTTATACACACAAAATTGCAAGGAAAATCAAGAAGGGATCAATTCTGACACAGAATCTTGTAAGTAAATCTAATGCCAAGAAAGTAAATATATAGATTCACAGTGTCCTACAACAAAATGGAGATGTACAGGGATAAAATGGATTTTATTGTATAAATTCTCTACATATCTATACTGAAGTTAAGCTCTTGCTAACATTCAAGTGCCCACTTGCAACCTGGTGCTCAAGAGGCCTTGTCTACTTTCATGGAAATTTCCATCAGGAGCCATGATGACCTCAGCCATGAAGGAACAAGCTGAAGTTTCCTTCTAGGTCACAATTATCCTACAGAAATAGTAGCATATATGAGGAGCTCTGTTCATCAATTAGACTATAAGAGAAAGGCCTAAGGGACAATTGTCTCCATCTACTCTGGCCGCTTCCACTTAAGGGCGGTCAGAATATTTTTTCTAAGGCCTAAGTTAGCTTTTGAAAAGGCAGTTTCATTAAAAATAAATATTTTGCACTTGTTTGAAAATATTTTAAAGTACAAAATGATTTAGCGGGTTAATTTCTTATCTTAGCAATATTAAAACATTAAGATAAAATGGGATTACTTTTAAGGATAGTTTTGAGGGTTTGTTACTTGGGGTTTTTTTAACTTACAGCGCTCCTGAGACAAAGCAATTCAATATTTGAGAAATAAAATTTTACTTTCTCTGTGTATTTCTGAAATTTCACAAAACAAATTTCAATATTTGTTTTCATTTCTTTTTAGTATCAGAGTTTTCAATATAATGGAAATACAATTTCTGAGTGGTTGCATAAAAAATGCTACACTGTAATCTCTGGATCAAATGGTTTCCAAGTGAGCTGAAGTGTATATAATTAAAAAAATAAGCATTTTAAGGCATGAAGGGTGTTGCACACTGCTGCAGAAGTTTCTGAAATTATTTATAAACATCTTTACTAAAAAAAAATTCCTCTTAATCACTTTAATTTTTAATGTTTCTTACTTCAGTTTGTAAACAACTTAGTCTGGTTATGCCTTTTTCATCAAAAACAGACATCCATCTCTCTCATTCTTCCAAACACAGTAACTTGTATATTACGTTTGTTATGAAATTACATTAAAAATTAGCTTATATTGGCTTTATTTCATTAAGTATCTAGGCTGCAATTTATATTTTCAAAATTCATATATCTGTATATATCTATTTTGATGTTAGCCCCTATTTGTCTGACTTCAGAGATCTTTGAGTGCTGGACACCTGGGTGAAAACACAATTAGGATCTAAAAATATTAAGGAAGTTTATCTGCTGACTTCCCACCATTATGGGTAATAAAAAATTGAGAGAATAAAGCTACATCTTATATATTGCTTCAGGTCTTTATGTTTCTTTACACTATTTGAAAATACAGTGATATTAATCAGCAATACTTCTGTAACACAGCAGTAAAATGAAGGAGTTAGTGAATCTGCAGCCATCCAGATAAACAGAAGTCTGCCTTAATTTTAAAAATTCTGTAGATTTAGGAAAGTTTGCTTCACTGTCTGTATGCATTTAATACCAACAGCCTTCTGCCTCTATGCATTTGATAACAAGTGGTAAAATGTCTCCTGAGAAGAAGTTCAGGAGTGAGAAGATCAGCTAATTGGTCATTTCCTGAAGCATGCTGGGATAAAGGATTAACTGAATTCATAACAGTCTAACTGAATCCATAAAAGTCTAGAGGAAAAAAAAGCCTTAGGACAAAAATTACTAACCAGGAGACATCCTCAGACAGCTGCAACAGGCCTGAGATTAAAGGAACCCACTGGAAAGTGTTTAGCAGACCTGTGCATGCCAGGAGAGGTTCCAAACTTAACACAGGCACGTAAGGAATGTAACAACAATGTAGAAACGTTGGGATGAGACTAAAAGCACTGAAATGGTTTTAATTGGGGAGTATAATAAATGCTGAGAAGATACTTGCCTGTTCTTGGACAAAAGATACTATGTACATGCATCAGTGCAGGTGGCTCCGTGAGAAGCTGCAGAGAGAGCTTCAGGTTGAGCTCTGGGGGCTAGGAGCCTGAGGCAAGAGGCAGTGAGCTGGTGCCAACCTTTTGCACAACAAAGGGCATGGGGACCTGTGTCACTGCCAAGTGACTGGGCACACAAAATACAAATACTCCGACTGTGGAGTGAGCATAGGGAGTGAAGCAGGGTATCCTGGAGCTGCCCACAGCAAAGGCATTTCATACCTAGCTCAGGTGGTCTGACAGTGACTGCCGGAGAGGCTCCAGGATGGCCAGTCAGGAAAGCTTCCTTAACATACAAAATAAATTGCTGAAATACAGCAGTGTTTACTCTTATTGAATAACTAATTACTCATGTCTGGTTTTTGTTTGAGGACACAAATACCAAATTAATCTTCTGAATTAATCCTACTTTGTAAATTATACAGAAGACATATACTAAGGATTCTGGATAGGAGGTCTGATGAGTTATCTGATACAGATGACTCTTTCTGTAACAGTGGGGATGTATTTGCCTTATTGAGAAAGGACCAGCAAACAGAATCAAATGTTATGTAGACTGTCAATAGTTGTACTAGGACAGGATTAAACCCTGCCTATCCTTTTTTCAGATGCTAGAAACATGGCTTCATTTTCACTAATATCATCAAAGGAACAAAGGCTCTACATAACATCAACATCAGAAAAAAAATGGCAAGGAAGCTGCTATGCATGCAGGGAGAAAGACAAAAACCTGCTCTTTCCATGCAAGTGCACAGCTAATGTAAAATCCCCTGGAAAGAATGGCAGCCAGTGGGAAGATGTGGAGGCCCAGGGGGCTTGCCACCATAGGGTTTATGTGCCTTTTATTATATGGTGAGAAAGGTTTTTCTCCTACACATTCTTGCAGCACTTGTCAATATCTTTTAGGTTCTGTTACTCTGTTGGTTTGTTAAGATGATGTAAGTTTATGTCACCTCGGTTCAGCCTGTTTTCCATATATGTATGTTCCTCAGAATGTTCTCCCTTCCTTTGGTCCTCACTGGTTTCTGTATCCCTGCCTATCTACCCTGGCATCCTCTATTGGTTGTTACCCTTTACCCCACCCCTGTACCCTCAGATCATTGGATCTGCTCCACCCCCACTTCTCCTGTACTTAAACCCATATCCCCCATTGTTCTGGATCTTTCTATCCCTGGAACCCTTCGGTGTAACTTCAATAAACCCCACCAGAACCCCACACAGAAGACCCTTCCCACCTCTCATTTGCTGACCTCTGCCTGTTGTGTGTGATTGTGTGGATAGAGTGCTTGCTTGTGTGCCTGCTCCCATGACTTCATGTAAGGAGACACTTTTGGGAAGGTTGTGGCATTTACCATCTGCCCCTACTGCCACAACAGGCAGAAGAGGTTTTGCTCTTCTATTCCAGACTTGAAAAGTCTCAGCTAGAATATATGGATCTCACTCAACCCCAGCCAAGATTCTCAGTGACATCAGACAAATGGTTGCAGCTCTGTTCAGAATTAACACTACAGTAAAAGGGAAATCCAGATACTTCTACTCATGTAGGTATCAAATGGAAGAAAGGCTTAAGACATGGAAGGCAGATCAAACACTGGGAAGGTGGTTGGACCACAGTTTAATCCTTGCCACAGAGCAGCACTCTTCTTTGTTTTACCAGAGATGAAAACTTGCAAGTGCTCCATAGTTTATTTCCACCTGATGTAATATTAGAATACTCCAGATCTAACTCTTTTCATGCAAATAATACCTGTACTACAGTAAATCCTCATTAGCTTTGAAAGAAATGGAAGGAAGTGGTTGCTTTGTCATAGATTATGTATTCATGGTGTACAGTAACTGACAAAAGATGTCTGCATTTCACCCCCTTCTAATACAAGGTTTGATAGATCCACTGCATTTCTGAGAGAATGAGACAAAAAAATACACCAACAATGACATAAAATATAGTCACCAAGTATAAAATTGCTTTTATGAGCATTGCATAATAGTGGACACTATTATGCTGTTAATACAAGATGAAATAAAAGCCTATTTCAGTGTGCATCTAGTCTCCTCCACACAGACCTTTGCTCAGCAAACTATCTCATCAAAGCCTGAAGGATTTTTCTCTGTCCACACTACTCATCTGATCATGTGGTTTCAGCAATTTGAGACAATTCATCACATGTAACAGTTTTATCAAAAATTATATCAGACAAAAATCTATTATTCATGGAGCACTTATATCTCACATATTATAATACAGAAATACATGATTTAAAAATTAATTAATTCTGAAATGTAATGTCCATCAAATCTGTCAAAAGATGTAATGGGGAAAATTAAGGTACTTAAATGTACTCTGGGTTATATCTTGAATAAAGATATATGATTAGCCTCATGGACTCACAAGAAAGAAACTCCACCTTGCAGCAACAAAAAAATCCGTTCCATATTTTTTGACAAAACTAGCAAGTGAGGGTAAAAAAAATGAAGATAACATAGAAGGTAAAGAGAAGATAACAAGCAAGTAAGGACTGGAGAGATGTGCTACAATCACTCATTGTTCAGCGTAATACACAAATAATAGTGCTGATTCTAAAACAAAATCTTTGGCAAATGCCTACTGCTAAAATAATAACACATCTTTGTTTGAAATGCTTTATAATTAATCACTGTCAAGTTTTGAAGTAAAAAAAAAGCAATACGAACAAATCCTTTATTCTCCAGACTACCAAAGAACTTTGTTGCTCTTCTTATTTAAAGAAGTTTCCCCAGTGAAATACATACTTCTGCTGTAAGAAAAAGTAAAGGAATAAAGGTCTTCCCAACCCTTTATACTAAACTTTCTATGAGAGTTTGCATCGAAATTTTCAATTCAAATGCATATTTTCAAATCCCAGAATAATTCAGTAAAAGTTACCAGAAATTTAAGTTTTAAAATTTTTACTTTTTCATATTCCGATTTCTCTTAGCAGCCAAAATACTACAACTTTGAGAATATTTTTCTCTATATTAGAAAGATCACAATCAGCCAAAGATGTACAAAGTTCCACTGGATTCAGTGTTTGAAGAAACCTTCTCCCTTTCCCACCATTTAGAAAATTTTCATTGATGGAAAGATGGAAAAGTAGGCAATCAGTTTCAATTGTATGCAGGTTTTAGCTGGAATAGAGCTAAATTTCTTTGTAGTAGACTGTGCTGTGCATGTTTTGGATTTAGGACGAGAATAATGTTGATAACACAGGGATGCTTTCCTTATTGCTGAGCAGTGCTTACTCAGAGCCAAGGACTCTCCTGCCTCACACCCCAACCCCACCAGCGAGGAGGCTGGCAGTGTACAAGGATTTGGGAAGGGACACAGCAGGGACAGCTGACCCCAGGTGACCAAGAGGGTATTTTAGACCCTGTCATATCATGCTCAGCATATAGAGCTGAAGGGGAGAAAAAAGGGGAGGTCACTTGGAGTGATGGGGTTTGTCTTCCCAAGTCATTGTTATATGTGATGGGGCCCTGCCCTCCTGGGGATGCCTGAACACCTGCCTGCACATGGGAAGTGGTGAATTAATTCCTTGCTTTGCTTTGCTTGTGTGCATGGCTTTTGCTTTACCTTTTAAGCTGTCTTTATCTCAACCCATGAGTTTTCTCACTTTTACGCTTCTGATTCTCTCTCCCTTCCTGCTGCAAGACTGAATGAGCAAGAGGCTGTGCAGGGCTTAGCTGCCAGCTGAGGTTAAATGACAACAAATAGTAAAAAGCAAAAGACAGCTCTGAAGAGCACAAATAAATTCTGCCCTCTTTTTTCTTGTGCTTGTTTCTTGCAGAGGGACTAACTTATTTTAGAACAGAGTAGCCAAAAAATGAAAATAAAAGGAATATGGGAGAAAAAAATATTAAAAAAGAATATATTAACTGCAGAATACCACTCCTGATAGCTTATCTGAAAATAAATTTAATTCCAATGAAGAAAGCAACATTATATACATGTACCAGTTTAAGACACCCAAGCCACTGTGTAGAACATCTGTTTACAAGAAGGCAAGTCAGGAGTGACCTTGATGTGCTCATGCATTTCCACACAGTGGCAAGTGCACAGAAGGTCTACTGGAACACATACCAGGCTCCTTGGGCAAATGCATAAAGATTTCAATGTCCAAATATAACTCATCTGAGTTTTTGTAAAACTATAAAATGTTTAGCCTGAGTTAGGCCTTTTCACAATGACAGTTTTACTTCTTGATACATAAACTAGTCATTGGCAGGTTTTTACCAACTATGTGCATAGCTCCCATAATATCCAAAGTCTAGATATTTTCCACTCAGACCTTCACAAGTTTTCCTCTCCTGTGAAACTTCTACTCACTTGACTTAAGATTCATCTCTTGCATAGGAAGAAAAACAAGAAGCATGAGATTACAGTTGGTAGGGAGGAGAGGACCAGAAAAGGGACTCTAAGGATCTTCAATTCCTCTCTTAGTCTTCTATCTTCAAAAAATACATTCACAATACAGTATTATTCTCTGGAATCTCCCTCTGGATGAGAACACCTACAAAAGTATTACAGTGCTTCACAGAGCCTATGTCTGTTTCGCACCATAACTCCCCCTGTCCCATGAGAAATACACTGTCCTGTGCTGTCACATATGAAACAGAACAGAATGCTTAGTCTCCTTGCCACCATAACTGTAGTCAAGACCAAAAGTACTTAAGGAAGGAAATGTATCTGTCATGAACCTAAAGAGATTCCAGCAGCAAGTCTTCATCGTAAAATCCTATCTGGAGAAAGGCCATTAAAGCACTACACTATGTGCAATAAAGTTAACTATTGATCAGCTTCTTTTGATGCTGATATACAATATACTAATATCCTAGAAATCACCTTTAACCATCTGTGTGGCTATTAGATTCAGGTTAGTCCTTTAGAAGCTGAAGGGCAATGTTGCAGATGAGAAAAGTCCGGAGGCAATTCGACATTGGACTTTCTAAATTGAATTCCTGCTCTCACAGTGTTGCTGTGCTTTCTTCCAAGTTGCATGCCAAGCTCGACTAGGCCACAATGACAGCCTGATTTAAAATCAAAGCCAACAGATGATTTTTTTTTTTTTTTTTAACCAGACACAGTGAAATTATGCCTATGGCATTGGAGAATTTACATGCAGTCTAGGTACATTAGACAGAGGCAGTGAAATTAAACAGGCAACGGCTTACCAAAAGCTAACACAAGGACCTGCACATAGAGATGCCTTCTGAAGTTGTAAATTCTGAGAAATTATCAAGATCACATCTTAATAGATAGCTTAGATTTTATTCTCAGAGATAACCAGGAAGAATCCCAGCTTCTCTCAAGTGCTAAATCTAGTGACTAGCAATGGAGGGGATAAAACAATATTTTAATTATACCCCAGACTCCTGGTATTTTTCCATTGAGCACCTTTAAACTATTTTCAGAATATTTGTCAAATTCTCTCTTCAATTCTCCTCAGATTCTTCTGTCTACAGAGCCAGGGTCATCCTTTCCAAGAATGAAAGGATGCTTAAGTCCCAAGTACAGTGGGACTTAAATGACTCACGCAAAATCAGTTTTCACAGACAGGATGTAACTGGAAAAAACTTACTGTAATGTAAGTTTGGGTATGCAAAGTTCCACCCCACTAAGAGATGGATACCAATACACTGGCAGAAATAAGCCCTGTTCATTACAGGAAAACAGCATGTCCCTGGGCAGTGGAATTTGAACACAAGTTCATTCCTTGGCTGATTTCACAGAATCTTCAGAAAGAGATGAAAACTCTCACCATCACATCTCAGACCATACATGGGCAGCATTCACCTCTACACACTTTGTTGATAATTAATAATGAAAAAGGAGAAGTTCAAGGAATAAATGATTTGTTGCATTTTGTCACCAAAAAGACTAGGGAAAAGGCCTATTATTAAAATATTAAAATATTATTATTATTATTATTATCATCATCATTATTATTATTATCATTGAGGTCTAGAATAGACAAAATCCTTTCCTTCTAATAAAATTTTATATACAATAGGCAAGGATACTTTTTTGAATCTCTGCCGAAGGATTTAGTTCCATATTTTTATTTGGAATAGTCTTTCTTTTTCTGTCCCACATTTGTGGCTGAAAATTCCCTGCCAGCTGTCATTTAATTAAATTTTGATAACTGAACTCACTGGATTTCCAGTTGCAAGGGAATGTCTACTGGAGAACAGCCGTTAGGGGTCTCACCAAAGGTTCATCTTCCCTGATAGTCCTTTTCTGGCTATGACTCATAGTGGAAGAGTGGAAGAATAAACATATGTGCTGACACATTGTTCTAGCCTTCGATAATCTCCAGCTCAAGAGCTTTTTGAGAGAAGGTGCCCTTATGCTCATCAAAAGCCCTTGCTTGAATTTTTCTTCACTAGTACACTTAATCCCCCTGAACACAAGTAAAACTGTGGTAGATGGTCCAGGGGTTCCCTCAACCTCAATAAATTTAAACATTATAATCAATCTTCCTTCTACTTTTTTCATGATTACAGTCTTAAGCTCTGAAAAACATAGTCTAATCCTAATGCCATGGAAAAGTCTTCTCAACATTGTATGTACTTTGCAGCTTTGCCTTCTTGTTAAGCTAGGGGTCTTATCATATATATCCATCACTTCCCCCCCCCC
>WEIU01015975.1:46369-63328 GCA_013389925.1 Aegithalos caudatus
CCCCCCCACTTTGAGGAACATATCTGCCAAGTATATTTAGATACATTTCTATGCAACTTCCCAGAATATTCTAGTATCTAAAATGGTAGATATATTTTTATATCCCCATATGTGTGTCTGCAGATTTTTTTTCATGAACCCCAGAAAACTGGCCAAAAAAACAGCATATGCAAGAATCTGAATGTACAGGCGTATACACACATCTCTAAATGCTTCATGGAAGTCTTTTTGAAGTAACAAGTTCTTTAGTTTCTAGGACAACTGAAATCAGGGACCAGATATATTCGACAAGCAATTCAGTGCTCTGGAATCAAGAGAACTTTATTCTCTTTTTTTTATGAATGACTCAAAACACTAATTACAGAATAATCCCAAATATATTTTCTTAGTGATTTTTTACAATAGCTTAGCAATTATCTGGTATATACTGAACCCCTTCTTGCTATATATTCATATATTGTGATTTCCTACATGTATTTCTGTTTGCACCTATCCAGTAACTGCAGTGTTTTAAAGTAAAGTTTTCATATTAGATGCTGATTTTTTTTTCCCATGCATCTAAAATAATTGTATTTGTAACAATAAATTTAACAAGACACAATTGGTTACTGATTTGAGTTCACCAATTTAATTAATTTTGCTTCTAGAAGTCCTATTTCATACTGAATATATCCCTCTGAAGTCACAAAAAGGGCTTCATTTTTCATAGTTTGGAATGTTCATTAGATATTTATATGAAAAATGAGAAGAAACTATGCTACAGTAGATAGAACACAAACAATTTCATAGGGCAGTAAACTCTCATACTCCAGGGTATAACTCTACCAGTAATTTATAGGGTTAGGCAGAAGATTTGTTCATGGACAGATTATTTTGAAGAGAATACAATTAAATGTTAAGTATCTTCCATCAAACAACCTGCTCACTCATCAACTGGACAAAATACGTTACCACAATTTTTTTGTATCTGTGAAACCAACTCCCTGCCTACCACCCTTGCTCGAATGACATCCACAGCAATCTTTCTCAGTCCAGACTGCTCTCAGTACAGTTCAATAGTCAGACATCAATTGAACTAGAAGGTTATATTTTTTAGGATTTAAAATGTGTTTCCTAGCCTACTTACTTCTTTGTTTTACTTTTATTCTATTTCCTACACAATTTTTCTTTAAGGTATGAAATTACCATCTTGTTTCAGGTGAGCAAGGCAAAGCCTCTATGTATTGCTTTCAAACTTTATGCACCACCCTGACATACACCTATATTTGAAAGCATAAATTATCTTCTTCCCTCATTTTCACATCTTATGTACAATATCTATAACTGTAATGATGAAATTGATGAAATTTATCCAAGGCTTGCATTAAATGAAGATAAAGAAAAATCCTTTTTAAATATAGAAAGGTTAAACATATAAAATACATACAATTATCTACCTTGATATCAATACACTTCTGAAAAAAATGTTGGAATAAGCAAAACTATTTGCTCACTGCAACCACTGATAAAACAATTTTTACAAGCCACCATATTTAACTGTCTCTAAAGAGATCATTATTCTGATTGTCCTTTTAATTCAAAAGGTGCTTTGCATTTGCTTAAGCACAATTTGCTGTCCAATTACCTTATCATTTAACATTATTACTTTTTTTGTAACAATTTTTCAGTGAATATATCTCACAAAATTCATCTATAACTTTGGGTTGTACCATACCTCTGTTAAATAGGTTCAACTTCATATGGTGGGAAAGGAATAAAAAAAAAAAAACCAAAGAAGAAGTGCTTTAAACTTTAAAGTTTCCATGAGAATCCAAAGTAAATGCACATAGTAACAAAAGGGCCTTTCACTCAATATAGTCCGAAACCACAATCCAGACCCAGAGTGCAGCACAATGGGTCAAGGTTTGGCCATTAGAAGTAGAAATATTCACCCTTCATTTTTCTCCTCATTTCTTTGAGAAAAAAAATGTGTTTTTCCAAATTCAAACGCAATAAATAAGGCAGGGAATTTCTTCTCATCACTCCCTTCCATCCAATAGCCACACAGTAACCACTGCAGCTGGCTTTTACAGATGAGAGGGCTAGAAGCAGGTCCTGTGGACCATTTCATCAGCATCAAAATGAGCTGGTGTCAGCTCCTCATGAAGGGACAAGTGTGAACTTCCAGCAAGACAGAGCACAGGGGCAGCCTGAGGTGTCAGGAGTGACAGCCATACACTGGCCTCCTCCCCGCCTCCCCAGAAGGCACACACAACAGTGGCAGGGGACCTGCCTAGCAAGCATCCCAATCCTGTCCAGAGCCAGAAAATCCACCTTGTCCAGGTGGGTCGAGGTTGAGACTGTGTCTGCAGCCTTCTACTTACCTCTACAGAGGTAGAGATTCCTCAGAGAGAAGAAATAAGAAAATTTGGTTTAACAAGTCCATCAGCATAAACTGCTTGATAACTTAAATCAGGAAGATCTGTGACAGTAAATTAAGCTCTGCCCAATAAGAGAAAAAAATTAAATAAATTCTGCACAGACACAGAATGCATGTTTGATTAACTGTGATTCTTGCATGGTATTTAAGAAAACTGTGCTTTCAGAATGACGCAACATGATTTGATTTCTGAAATACCCTTGTGTTGAGATACCCACTTACTTTACAAGCAACTACTCTACCTCATTGGTATACAGTGTGCAACTATACATCTCTGAAGTTAGGGCAAAATGTTACCATCTGAACTTCAATCCAAAAAAATCAAATAATGACAGAAAGCATTTGCCATAGAGCTGAATTTTAAGGAAAGGAGGTTCAAAGGCCCTTCTTTAGGTTCACTGTGATTTAGAACAATTCATGATAATAGCAAAAAAGAGTTCTAGTATGATGACAAATTACAAACAAAAGTTATTTGGTTACTTTTTTTTTGAAAATCCAGTATCAGCCTGCCTATGGCAAATGGAAGGAAAGCACAAGGAGAGGTATTGACATTTTGTATTTCTGAACTCTTCCTTGGGACAGAAAATTCTTTCTTTGGCATTTCTTTCACATTTACTTAGAACACGATAAATATATCTATCCAAGCAACTATATCAACACTAGGAGCTTTTTTTACCTAAGTTCAGGCGCCTTGTGTTGTTGTGTAGGTGGAAAGGCAGATTCGTTTCTCCTTCCTCGAGATGAGTAGGTGTGTGGAAAAATGCCACATGAATCAAATTATCTTTGATTCATCATTATAACATTCATACAAATGATTTGTGCTTAGGAACTCATTTTTTACCCATGCATTCTTGGCAAGTATACAGTAAACAAAAGAGAAGACAAAAACCCAAAGGCTCCACTATTTCAAAATTCAGTTTATCTCTGCATTTGCTCACATTGTTTTTTTACTATTCTTTGAGCAACAATTTGTATAATAATAATTATTAAAATCCTATTGCAGTCAAATCTGTTTGGAAAATGCCTCTTAAAGGACTTAGAATCCCTTTCTTTGAAATACCTACGGTTAGAGTAAATCACATTAGCTATGGCAGCCAGCTGAGCTCAGTTCAACTGTGAATGTTCTCTTTTAATCCACCTGGATCTCCTCTACTCCTCCCTACATGTTTTGTGGGCAAGGAAAACCAAAGGCCTTGATTACACAGAATACCCCACAGTATTTTCTCCCAGAGAATTTAAGCATAATATTAAGGACACATTGCACCACTCCTTATGAAGTCTGCAGTACTGGTATTATCATAAATCTCAAAATTACTTCCTTATTTGATCTTTTCCCAACATGTGAACGTGCAGGCACTGGAAGCGTCTGTGGGACTCTGAATACATCTGAAGTAATGTGCACATCAGTCACCTGCTGAATGGGTCTTAAATCTACAGCTTCTATTGTTCAGGTCATTGCTTCAGGTTGACTTGCAGTGCAAGAGGATTCCTGCAGAGGCTTTATTAAAGTCCAAATTCTGCAGTCTGACACAAACAAAATGCAAATTCTCAGCTTTTTAAATGCAAAATATATCTGCTAACAACCATCTCTGATTCATGAGACATGCAAAACCAATTGGGACAGTGATCTGTGGTGGAAGAAATTGTTTTGTCATATCATTCCAGTCAAAACACTGAGGATGTGTTTCTAGCTGACCCATAAGCAACTCTCAAGAATCACATCCTCTTCTTCCTCTGTCTGTGAAAAAAAGATACTTCCTATTTCATTTGTAGACCAAGCAGACTAAAGTTTTGTTATTTCTGATGTTATAGATGTGAAATAGAATATCCACAATGAAAACATTACTAAAATGGCTTCTTCATCTGAATTTAAAAGAAAAAGCAACAACAAAACCAAACCCTGTTTTCCCAGGCTTATTCTGTCCCACCATAGAAACCATCTGAGCATTGCAAAATAGCAGAAAGGTACTGGTGAGCTGGATTTTGGAATTTCAAAGGGGTTTTGCTTAATTATACATACAGCAAATTCAGCGAAAGGTATTATTAGTTCTTTTTTTCCTCAGTTCATTTAACACAGCTCTCTCTGCTTCTTCACTTAGTGTTATTATTTCTAGGTGTGAATGTCTTTTCTGTCATGTGAAATTGAAATCCAATCTCATTAACATACAATTTCTTTTTAGATTGCATTTCTCTCTTGTCTATAGCTAGTATTCACTATTTTGCTTTTTGCTTTCTTTTTTGTTTCTGCTCTTCCTCTAGAATATCTTTTGGAATGTAGTTTACATGAAAGATGTTATACAGAAAGCAAAGGATAATCTAATTTCTTTTTATCAAAGAAAACAAAGTCCACTTCATGCAAGACTTATATCTATTATTGTTGTTATTCAGGAAGGGTAGGTGATGAAATTGTCAGAATAGCTAGTGAGGGTGTATCCTGCATTATTGCTGTTCTGTAATGGAACACAAAACATTGTTTTGTTTGCGGTCATTAATTTCCCTGCTGCAAAAAAAGTAACACTGAGCAGATGCACCTTTTTTTCTGAACAGAAGTGTTTTCTCTTCCTAATTAATTGGGGACTTATTCAATACTGGCTCAGCAATACAAAATTGACCTTTGAAGATCAAAGTGAAAAGCCATATGGGGCTAAATCTTGTCTCTCTTATGCATGCTAAACTCTCAGACATTTCAGATGAGTTTGCATCAGAATTTAGACAAGTGATCATCGTACACCATGAAAAACAGCTCCTGGGACAGTTTACAATTGTACATCCAAAAATTTTGTGTTTAACTTTACTTTCTTCACCCTACCCTCTTTTTTGGGGTTTCTTCTTGGAAAGTTTTACCCCCACTCACATCTCCCTCAATCATCCCATTTTGCTTTAGCACAGTTGGCAAACTTCTTACAACACAAAATCTTGGGAGCGAGAATATTAGCACTGCATAATTTAGGAGAGCCTCCTCATTACACTGCTTCTTCATTGCAATTGTTTGAAATTCTTTTGCACCTACAGGCATATTTAGAAGTCAAACCAAGATCCAAATGTGCTTACACTACATTACTATTTCTTGAATACCAACAGCCAGAGGGTTAAACTAGTAATTCAGAACAAATCAAATATTTTTTTTCCAAAATACCTTACAAACTATACTGACTATACACTTTTTAATGCATAATATAGTTTATATTTTAAATCCTTATTACAATAATACGGATCTGCTGCCGTACAGATTGTTTTAACGTTTTTTCCTCTGAGATACTCTTAAATTTAAAGTAAGTCCTGCTGGTGTCAGAAGGTTAAACTTGTAAGACCTCAACACCAACAACAATAGCCAAAAATATTTTAGAGATTGATATATTCAATGTATTATACTTCTTTCTCATTACCAGAGTTGCATTTTATGATGAGCAACTATCTAGGCACAGAATACAGTCTACAGTCTACAGCTGTTCTAGCCTGGTCTACAGTCATTAAAAGGAAGTCTAAACAGGATTCTGACATTGTCAAAATAGACAAATAACACAGGCTGAAGATGTTTAGAGTGGTATAAAAATTCTTTAAATGTATGATTACTGCAGGATAGCCACACTCATAGAGGGCTGTACTGTACCAATCACAGTCTAAATAGGGGATAAGTTCTTTATGTTTCTAGCAAAATCCTGCACTGGTATTGCTTAGGCAAAATGGGAATAAACCCTGGATGGTGTCAATCAACATAGTTCCTTGATTGTCAATACAGATATGTTTGATAACACAATTGTCAATATAACTTTTTTAGGCTGGTTAAAGATGGAAATAATAATGCAATCTCACTGTATGCCATCTTAGAATCAAATAACAGCCTTAAAGAATTTGATTACATTCATCAAGATGTTTTTAAATTAGGAGATGGAAAGACAAGACAGATGGTAGTTCACCTGCAAAAGTGAACAAAGCTTTTTAAGAGTTCTCTAATGTCAGGTTTTTATTATTTTAAGACATTTTTTTGGATGCTGAAAGTGCGGGCAGTAAAAAAAAAAAAACTACCCAAACTCCCAATCAGTGACCTTAGAAGGTCATATACTACAGGAATAAAATCAGGTACAAAATGATATTCAAATCTTCTACTTTGTTATGCTCCTAGGTTACATATTTAAAAACCCAGCACATAAAAGTCATATATGGAAGGTGTCTCTAGGGTGAGATGCAAGAATGCTGCATTTGACCACACTCTATGAAATGGTAAAACACCTACCAAAGGGTGAAGCTGACGGGATATCCTAATATTTTTGAAGTACATCAGATCTCTGTCTACACAAATTCTGCACATAATTTGCAAAAAACAATCAGGATGAAGTTCTGCACTGAGTTATATTCACATATATTCACTACTATGATAATCTGGTCCTCTCAGAAGTGACAGAAAAAATATTGCAAGACAAAAGAGCTACTTACATAAACGATAATGTTAAGACATGAAGAAAAGGAGATATTACCATGGTTAGGCTAGAAATTAGAAGCTTCTTAATTAGCTGTGAAAGGGAGAGTACTGTTTTAGTAGAGGGAGAGTAATAAGGGCCAGAGGTTTTAAGAGAGATCTAAGCCACTTTTTGCATGGGATCGTACATCCCAATCACTCGAATCAGGGCCCACTATTCCTCCAACCAGGTACATGCACAGAGTTGAGAGAGGTTCCCAGAGCTCATGTCAACATTATAAGCAGTAAGAGGGAACTGTAGTCCTTCACTGCAGACCCTGGAGGACTTGTGATGCTGCAAGCAAACAAAGGCCATGCTCCTGGCTAGGGAGCTGAGCTGTGACCTGGATTCAGTTCACTGCTCCTGCTATTCATCTCTCATGTTTCCTCAGGCACATCACCATCCCAGATGCCATTCATCTGGTACAGAAATAAATACTTATCACCATCAGAGGTAGGTACAAGGATCAATACTGTATGGATTTAAGATACCAGAGTAACAGCAAACATTCAACTACCTTTACAGAGTGCTTTTAATTCCAAAATCTCAATTTTTATGGGCACAGTCTCCTCAGCTCTGGTAGCACACCCATCAGGCATTTGCATTTCAGGCCAGGTGACAGAAGCACTGTTAAGAGGGCAGAGACCAGCAAGTGAGGCAGCTCACAGGAGAGCAGGAGGCAGCCAGGGATGACACACTGCCTGTGGTCCTGCTGCCTACTGAGACCAGCCTGGAGCCTGGACTTCGCTGCAGCTGCTGCACTGAGGGGAAAGGGATTGTGTGTGTGTGTGTGAGTCTGTGTGGGGGTGTTAGGGGGAAGGGTCAGGCTGGAGGAAAGAACTGGACCACTCTGAGCAGACGGGATTGCTGTCCTCTGCCTCCCACAGCCCCCAGCATGAGAAACAAGGATACTTCTCTGGGTCTTTCTCCTCTGCCTCCTGATTCACTTCCATCTTCCTCCGTTCCTACCCATGCCAAGAGAAGAACAACTTTGGCCAGGGCTGTTCTGTCATCTCTGGTGGAACAAAATCAGTTTCACCTGCTCTCCTGGGAGGCACTGAGCTGCTGTTGGCTGCTACATCAAACAATGGCTCTGCCACTGACACCGTCACAGCTGTTTTTAGTTCAGGTGCTGGCACGCTGCATGTCTGCTGCTTTGTTACTGCCTGGTGGATGCTGTCTGATGACTGCATCCCCAGAAGAAAGTGCTGGGATTAGTATGCAGCTTATCTGTATTTAACAGTCAGCCAAAATATCAAAAAGCTATGTATAAAATTGTATCTCTGTTGCTACCCAAAGGAGTCTATACTCTTCTCTGTTTTTCCCATGAACATTGATTTTATAGTATGTGCTTCAATTAAGACTTCTTCATACGTATCTTGCAGTTGAAGTCATACATCCAGCTTGTTAGCCTAAAATTCACAGATTGCCTCTAGTGTTAATCTTTCACTTTTAACAGGATACTCAGATTTCTGTTTCTAGAAAGTGAACTTAAATTACAGCTCCCTGTGGGGCATTTCAGAGGATGACTCTAAATAAGCAAAGGCAATATATTAAAGAACAGATCTTTATTATAAAAGCTTATAAATTCACAGTAACTGGCAAGAAGAGAAGGCCACAGAAAATTCAAGAAAATAGACTAAATTCAATAAATATGCTTTATTGATGAGTTAGTGGAGAGTAGACAGCATTGCAGAAACAACAGCTTAGAAGATAGATCACTGTCTGGGCTAATAAGAGTTCACACCCATATCTGGCTGTAATTCTCTCATCCCCATAAAGAAATCAGGTCTAACTCAAATAATCAAAATATCAATGTAGGATTTGGACTCTAAGACCAAAGTTGCTAAAAGTCAAGAGTATAGAAGGGTACAGCTCTAACTAGCAGTTGAGGATCTCATTTACATCCACAATTTCTGAATGTACATAACAGCCGAAAAGGAACACTGACTCACTGGATTGTTTACCTTGAAATACATCCTGCTTCAGGGCTTGTTTAAGTAATTCTCACTACAGAGCCTCCTCGCCTGCATAGAACTGAAGTTCAAGTCTCTTAAATGTTATGTGATCCCATGGCATCAGTATTTTAAAATCCTTTACCCTCATGTTAAATTAGTAAAGTTTAGCGTCTTCATCATGAAATTGGTCATTTCATATTTCACAAGGGTCTTGTATTTGGCAAGGCTTTTATGATTTTTTTGTTGTTTGCTTTTGGTTTTTGAGGGGGTTGGTGAGGATTTTTGGTTAATCACTTGGGCCCCATCAATATGTTCATTTTTCTTAAGTAAGCAATTTCTTTTGAATAAATTCTGACTAAATTCTTTAATCAGCTTTTGCTCAGAAACTGTTTATTACCATCTGCATTACAAATGTAGGATTTAAACAACCTATCACCTCAGCAAAAGCAGCAAGTCATCTTGTCAGTCTGTCCTTTCCTCTCAGGGATGAAACTACTGTATTCTGTAGTTCTGAAGAAAGGAAATAATAGGATTAGAAAAACATTGATGAGAAGGGGAGGATGTCGAACAAAAGAAAAGCATGCTATGGTTCTAAAGCAGTCTCATCTAGTACTGGGAATTGTAATCCATTTGTGCTAAAGACTTTGCCTCTGCTAATTAAACAAAGAAAACCATGAAAGACTTATATAGTTTGATACTGTAGTGTGGCCTACTGGGAAACATAATTAAAACACATTTGAGTGTGTTGAGTTTGACTTGGATGGAGTTAATTTCTTTCATAAGGGGCTGTGGTTTTGGTTTCTGATGAAAACAGGGTTGATAAAAGAGTTATTATAGCTATTGCAGACTGTACTACATAGAGTCTAGGCCTTTCATACTGTCCTGCCAGAATGGAAGCCAGGGGTGCATAAGGTGGAAAGCAACACAACTGGGACAGCTGATCCCAAATGACCCAAGGGATATCCCAGACCATATGGCATCATGCTTAGTAGTAAAACTATGGGAAGTTGGCTGAAGGGCCACTGTTCAGAGACTGTCTGGGCATCAGTCAGTTGGTGCTGAGCAGTTGCTTCCATTTGTATCACTCATCTTTTTGAGGTTTTATTGCTGTCTCTTTGTTATTTTTCTTTTCATTACTATTACTATTATTATAAAAAAGTAATTAAACTGTTCTTATCTCAACCCAAAACTTTTCTCACTTTTACCTTTCCAATTCAGTTCCACCTGTCTTGCTGGGGCAGGGAGTGAGTGAGAAGCTCTGTGGAGCTTAGTTGCTGGCTGGGGTTAAACGACAACAGAGTACATGCAAATTTAGTCATCAATAAGCAATCTAAAATACAGTCAGTCATACAAACACACCATTATTTAAGGATTACAATGTGTGAGAAAACCAGCAATCAAATAACCTTATAGATCCCATACTCAGTATGCTAAAAAAATGCCCAACTGCTTTAGAAAAATTATTCCGTACATCTTTGAAGAAAATGCAAAAATGTGATCCAACAGGAATAACTAACTTCTGTAAGCACTTTCAGCTCTTATCCTTTGCATCACCATTAGACAGTTTTATTAAAAAAAGAAATACTATTTAAATAAGTCAATGTAACATCAGATATACAGTGTAATCTTAAAAGAAAAGCTTTGCAGCCTATTTTCTTCATCTTTAGAGACACAAATCACGGGGGGGGGGGGGGTGTTCATGTACTCCTGTATTTCTCAGCTTCAGATACTAGGCTAAATAAGCATTCACTTAAGACTTAGTTGTGTTGAGTGAGGGTGGTATTGAGGAGAGTGACCTTCTCTGCATATTAAAGTTTACATAAGAAAGGTGAAAAACTGGTTTTGACCTTGTAAAAGGCCATTCTTTCCATTTAAACAGAGCTGCAGGCAAGCAAGGAGCATCCTGAATGGTCTTAGGGTAGTGTGCTAATCATTGGAAGTCTGTAACTGTGAATGAATAGCATCTGAATATTAGTCAGGAAAACACACAAAATTAAAGATGATACTAACGTCTACTGATAATCCATCAGCTTTAAATCAAAAACTATCTTGAAACACAAAGTTAAGGCTCAGGGTATTTCTTCTATCAAGCCCAAACAAACATCAGAAAAAACAAATCAAACCAAAAAACAAACCATACCACACCTCCTCTCGGCCCTCCTCGCACTCAAAAAAAAAAAAAAAACAACCAAAAAAACCCACAACCACAACTGAAAACAGACAAAAAAATCCCAAACACTTTTTGCCCAGAATGTATTTTCCTATTCCTGGAATATGAGCAAGACTCAGAAAAGGAGACAACTGGGATTTCAAACACAGAGTCCAATGAGATTGTGAGACGTGAGACATCAGTCTGTCTCACATGTAGATCAAGGTAATTCAGATGAGAATTCACTGTTTCGGGGATGAGCTGAACTCAAAGCGGAACGAGAGCAATTTGACATTCCCACTTGTCACAGTTTGCAAAGACAATCAGTGTTTACAGAAGATTGCTTATTGTTCTCACAATGCCTTTTCTTGGCCAATTCTTGTGTGCAAACACCATAACAACACAGTATAATAAGCCCAACCTGCTTTAGCCCCCTGCATTCCCCAGTGCACATTCAAACAAGGCATAAGTTTGGCCCAGATGCATGCAGGTTTCCACGTGTTGAGGTAAGCAGAGAAAAAGCCAAGATCAAAGCCTCTTCTCTCCCAGGTGAATCACAGAACTCACCCTCCCACCCCGCTGAGCAGGGTAAAGCTGAGAATGAATACTTTGGAAAATGCTGCTGGAAAGTACTGAAAACAAGTACTTGTAAGTGTCCCTCTGCTCTCTACAGAAAACAGGATGTTGAAGTGTGGAGATAACACAAACAGAGAAATACAAGTTACTGGTTATTTCTGACCCTCTTGGCTGCTGAATAAATACTAGCAAAAATTATGAAGAGTCCATAAAGCTTTACTTTTTAGAGCCATTCAAGCTTGCAACATTTGTAGTTTCACTAGCCAGCTCCATCACTGGTCTGATCAAGCTCTGCTTCATACGATTTCCACCAGATCTGATCAAGTTTTGCTTCATACAATTTCCACCAGACTGCTCCCTCCTCGAGTATTTCCAGGGCTAATCCAGTAGGATTTCCCTGATGACTAATCTCCCTGCTTGTGTTCCTGCGTTAACATTACAGATTATCCCTCAGCTCCACCAGCCAGTTGTCTCCCCAGTTTGCATGACAAAAAGACAGGAGAGCTATTCCACAGCCTAACCATATCACACTGGAGGTATTCAACACATAGAGTTAAAAGCAAAACTACTCTCTATGTAAATACAAAAAATACATGGTTCTGGAGATGGGTAAGTCTTGCAAACATGCAGAGCTTCTCATCCTTTTGAGCTGTACCTTAAGTATCTTCATGACATTTCAGTGCATCTTGAGCTGCTTCTGAACCCTGGAGCCTTTTCAGTCCAGCTCACCTTAGCAAGACCAACAGCTAAGCCATGTACATACAGTTCCTCTCTTCTTGCCTGCAGTGTTTTGTGACAGGTTTTCTAGGTGATCCTGGGAGTTTCTCTTAATTTAAAAAGCTTGACCTCTTTATTCTGTGTTTAGTCTTATTCCACCCTCTTCCTGCAGATTGTGTATTCATTTTTGGTCAAGGGACGGTCACTAAAATTTAAGTATTGTCCTGAGGCTGAATGGTATATGTTGGAAAACTTGTCAGTAAATGTAGATAAATATTTGCCAAGAAATATTCACAATACATCAATTTTCCAAACTATAGAATAATTCTGTAACATTGATTGGAATTCATGTAACATCAGCAAGCTCCCCTAACCATCCTGTGTACCTACTGGTGTCTCTTTGAGCTGCTGCAAGGACAGACAACATCCGCAGTAGTTGCAAAATGTGCATTTATATAACAATATAAATGTATCTACTCTAATTTTAGCTCCTGCCGGCAGGGGAAAGTGTTTGCAGCTAAAATACAAAGTTTGAATTTTTCTAAACAATTTAGTCTTACTTACTGTACCACCAACCATACACATGAATAAAGTGCAAGGGATTTTTCTGTTAATATTTTCAGTATATATTTCAAATCTCAAATCTGTTCAATTAGAGCTTAAGTTAATTTTCTACATTTGTCCTGATTGTTCTGCCCCTGCACTGTATGTGATGACAAGCTCTCTGCTGTGACTGCAGTACAGACCTTTTCCTCTCACTATTAATAGTCCCATTGAGAAATACGAAGCAGCCTTGCAAGATTTGTTTAAGCTTTATTATTTTCTTAGTTTTCCAAAACTGAGTATTTCCATTGTTACTACAAGGATAGGTTATATTGAATATTGCTCCTGTCAATTAAAATATATTTTCATATTCAGTAATATTTTCATGCTATACAGTAGCAGAATAAAGTGGCAGAGGAGGATGGACTATCCCTCAAGATAGACACTAAATTCCTCTTTCTTTCCTTCAGTTTATGTAATGTTCAGGTTTGGGATTTTTCTTTTATTTTGTTTTAACTGGTTGCCATGTGAACTGGCAATAAAGTATGCAGCCTTCTATACCTGTTAATGTCTTCCCATTTTGAGAAAAGAGAGGCAGCTTTTAATGTATCTCTCTGAGAACAGATTGTGTTGCAGACTCGACCTCATGAAAAAGGAGAATTCAAAATATCATAAGCAATTCAGTAAAACTACATCTTGCACCCGGAAAATCTGCCAACGTGCAGATTTGGGAGCCGAACTACTGACTTTATTATTCCAAATACAAAATCATCTAACAGGACTAATAGCAAGTGCTATCAATGGAATAGCTCTTGAGTATTGGGATTTGGTTAGTCATCTGAACTTCCTGAAAACTGAGCATTTATTAATGAAAAACTTTTATAATTAGTATTCAACCTCTGCACAAACCACATTATCTTTTAGATCAAGAATTAAGTAAAATGCATAGGAATATAAAATCATTTGTGATAGAGATGGAAGAAGGAAAAAAAGAAACATTACTTACAGGAAAACAACACTTAGATTAATGCCAAAAAAAACCCCCAGGATTGCTAAATATGATGGGAAGGAACTTGTACATTCCAGCCATATGCTGAGACTAATCTCTTCTAGAAAAACTGCACTCAATACAAGTGTATCTGGAGAAGAGCTCTTAGCTGGGTACAAACCATAGACACTTGTACTCAATTTGTAAGGGGAGGAAATGGAAGAACAAGAGGGAGAGGAAAAGCTATATTAAGAAGTCAAATTGCAGGAGCCCTTTGACTGCTATTACAAATTGAAGAACTTCAAAACTCAAAACCTGCCATTAATCCCTTATTTACATGGAAAGCACATGCTTCTTTTTATCTGGAATACTTACAGTAATGACAGGAGCTGAGACTAGACAGATAAACACAATATGTCTGGTTATCAAGAAATTTAAATTTCTTATCTAAATTTGGGGTTGAAGCTGATATTTGCTTACTGTGAGCAGATAGTGCATCTGCTCACTGAACTTATGTTCCCATCACTTTTACTGCTAATAGCAGTAGTGAATCAGTATTTTCATGGGGCCCATTTTTTGAGGAACCAGTCATTTCTAAGGGAGAAGAAGTCTGCTTACTGAATTGGTCCCAAAATCAGAGATTATAAACCCCAAAAGTTTAAAGTGATGAAGTCCAACAAGAAGCTAGGCACAAATCTATAACATTCACTGAGAAATTTTTAAGCTAAAATTGTTCTGAGGGGAGCATGTGAGCTAAACAAACAGACATTTTATGATGCAACTGTTTTGAGGAAATTTCCAGGAAGGAGTGCTTTTTTCTGCATTTTTAATCACACTTGGTAAACACGGCAGCTGTATACATCTGCTTCTTTCTATGCATGTCTGCTCTAAAAGTGAGTGACTGTGAGTGGCCATGTTTATTTATCAGTTTATTTAATTTTTTAAGAGTTCTGGAAGCATGTGTGATCTTTAACAGAAAATCGTGTGGTCTTTTCAGCAGCTGTGCTGCATAAAGCAAAACAACAATATTTCTGCTTTGCTTAACCAGCTAAGTCAAAGCCAGGGAAAATAAGAGAGCATGATACTATTCATGCAGAAAGATATAAAGACATCTCTAGTTATTTTTGGTTTGTTTTATTTTTTTCATTGTACTCTGCCATGTAATTTGTTGGCCTTGTTATATGCTAACATACAAGACACACCTTTACTTTGATTATAGCACTGATTTTGGTGGTTGGCTTGAAGTCTCTGCATGGGTACTCATGGTGTCCAATGCAGCACTTTTGAAAGATAATGCAGAAGACGTACAAACAGAGGAATTCAAACTTAATCACATAATACATTTTAAAAACTGGGTTTTTTTCACAGTCTGCTATGTGTCCATCTCAATCTCTCTCTTATTTACATAAAACTCCCACTGATTACACAGATGATGGTAATTACACTAAATCATTCTATGAGGGTACTGCCAAAGACACATAAACCCAGGTTCTGCTGTACACGTGTCATATAATGGGGATATCAATAACAGTGCCCAAAATTGAGCACGGAGTTTATATTATTTCGACATGCACACATACTCTTACATTTATGAATGATTAGGCCACAGTTTATCTATTGATCTACAAGCAAATTCATTGCAGTGGGGTAGCATTAAGTACAACTGCTACAGAAGTGTTTGAGCATATCTCAAGATTTTACTCATTTGTTATTTTTACACCACAGAGTTATACAACAAAAAGCAGTAGATAATGTCAACAAAATGTCTTAAAGAGTCAACACATTTCTATTCCTAATACATGAACAAAACACATTGATTCTTAAAATAATTAGTTTTGTTCCTTATTTTGAGAGCACACTCCACCAACAGTGAAATGTCATGAGGCCTATGAAGGTGCGAGTCAGGATGGACAGATGGACTGAGTGACTACCTACCCCTCATATTTTGAATGCAAGACCATTCTGCCAGCTGCTCATGTCATTAAGGTGACATTGCACCTCTGAAACAAGTTGGTTTATATTTTAATGGTACCCTACTGCTTGACCCCAAATCTTACATTTGCTGAATCAACACTATCACAAGACAGTGAAGTCTGTCTGACATAGCAGTGTTTTAATACATGATGATTCATCATGACAGGACACTGAAAGCCCTGTGGCATGTGCAGAAAAGCTTTAAATAGTACATAGTTGTTAACTTATTTTAATTAAAAAGGCAAATGCAAGAGAGAAGAGAACAATCCTTCTGTATCACATCACTTTTATTTGCTCCACTTACCAGCACAGAATTGTTTTTGTTCCATTAAGAAATTCTATTTTAAAAAAATGTCTTCTTCCCTGCTTTCATATTTTCCTTTCTTTTCTCCATGGCATATCTAAAGGCATACAGCTCCTGGCTGCAAATACTACAGAGGATCACTAAATATAGGACAGCATGAAAATATGTTGAATACATTTGTCAGCACTGTATTAAAACAGAGCTGCATAGCAGAAAGATTCCCTCATTGTTAATATATACTGGCTTTATCACCTTTCCAAGGTGGGAGCACCCACACAGGTATCATAATAAGTGATATTTTTGCAAAGTGCTTCAGGATATTTTATTTAGTTTCTTTCCTCCATAAAATGCATGCTGAAAATGTGCTAATGAAGGTTACACTATTTTTAAAATTTTATATTATTAGCAGAAATTCAGTATTTCATTTCATGCTACAGAGGTCTGAATCTCTCTTGTTTGAAGTGCTGCCAGGACAGCTGCAAAATGCATCTCAGATTCATGGAAGCCACGACAAACTGAATGAGTTAACCCAGTGCAAACTTTCCATCAAATATGCACAGCAGGTAAACAATTGCAAACTTCCATATTTTCTCTGCACTGTGAAGTCATTGCAGATGACATTAAGTTGTTATGTAGCAGGGGACATCAAAGCAGTATGTCACATCAGCAGAAAAAAACAGAAATAGCACAAGAAATATCTCCACAAACTATTTTCAGCTTTCTCAGGAAAACTACTGTGAAGCTGCATGGTAGAGCCAAAAAATTATAAGTTTGTAGAAAGGGACCAATATTTCTTAATGAACAACCTTTCAGCTTCATAACAGCTCTGCAAAACAGAAGTGCTATTGAATTCTCTATCAAAAAAAAAAAAAAA
>WEIU01015975.1:63352-81954 GCA_013389925.1 Aegithalos caudatus
AAAAAAAAAAAAAAAGGGAAATTTTTTTGCTAATAATACAACCCCATAATTGATCTTTTATCTTTGAACACAACTGTGAGATCCACAATGCCTCCTGAAAATCTCACATTAAGAGCAAAAGTGCCAGAAATCATTCCTTCACCAGACTTTAAAATAAATTAGTTACTTTTGTTCCTTACAGGTAACAGAAGCTCCACTGTGCAAGCTAAGTTGTGATGAGGCATGTTTTAGCACCATGACTGCAGGGGAAGGCAACTCTTGGAACACACATTTAATCTTCTCTGTGCAATCAATTGCTGTTCCTTTAAAATCTGTTCCAGAGACTGGCAGGATTCACTGTCTGCCTACAACGTGTTCTATAGCCCTTAACAACTAAGAAGCAGTATAGGGAAATTATCTTACTGATATTTTTGAAATCACTACAAAGGAGGTTGTACATTACCAGTGCCAAATAGCTCAACTATGCTCACATCAGAAATGGCAAATTTTCATTATGATTTTGGTAAATGTACTTTCACTGTTGGAAATACGTAATGAAAGACAACTTGGTCTGGTTATAGTAGAACACTTTATGTCTGAACATCTCAAGTATAATCAAATACAGGTATATTAATTTGTTTTCTTAACATTGGCTACTTATTGAAGACACATATTTAGTGGTTGTAATAACAATTATATATATATATATATATATATAAATTATCTTTCCCTTCATGGCTGGATATTTGTTTTGACTCTCTCCTGTTCCCAGCAAATTACTTGGGTCAAGTACAAGATACTCTTAATAGGATTTGTTATCATGCAGACTTCCGTCAAACAGCACTATCTTACATTTCCACTGGCATTTCTTATCATTAAATGTCCATGTAAGTCTCCTGGTTTTAGCAGATATCTTGGCTACTGTTTTTTCCTTCTGACATTTAAATCAATAATTCTCCAATCAAATTAGTCATGCTTAGAAAGCTTAAACCTATCTACTAATTCACAGTGCTAAATAACAGATGAAATGCAATGTTATATGAAATATCTTACACAAAAGACAGTATGTTCTCTACACCCATGATATAAAAGACACAAAGTAATGAGATTAAATTGCAGCAAGAAAGATTCAGGTTAGAAACAGAAAAATGATCCAAAGATCTAGAGCACTTAAAACACTCAAGCAGGGTGGTTAGGGGTGCTGTGACAGGTAATACCTGTCATTAGAAATATCTAAGAGCATGAACAAAAATCTCCCTTGAAGTGTTACATATCTTGTCAATCTTGCTGTGGGTGAGACAAACTAAGTAACTTCTTGTAGTCCCTTCTACCCTAGACATTCTAGAATGTGCAAGAGGCATGGAAAATATGAAGCTCAAACATTGGGCTAAAAAACTTTATCCTATCATCTAAATTACTGTTTAAACTTACCTCTAGAACCAGCTTTGTTCTTTAAACACCTGTTAACAAAAAGCACACCCCTCAGGGATGGATACTTCTTAAGTAGAGAATGCAGGAGAAAGGAAAAGTATCCAACATAACCAGCTGTACAACTGATGAGACATTCACTTTTATTCTTCTTGCCCAGTTGGGATTTATAAACTCATATAAGGTATGAGTCACATGGCTTAGGTGAGAAGAATTATAAAGAAAATGTATTATTTTCATTCATAATGTCAAGATCTCATTAAAGTATTAATGAAAATGCCTCTGACATACAGCAAAGTGACTTAGACATATCTGCTGTACTCATAGCTTCAATTTCTCCAGGGATTATCTTCATACCATTAGCTACATATTTTGATATCAGAAACATTTGAAATATAGTAAGACAAGAACCTTGAAAAGCACACACATATCCAGGAGGAGAAGTAACCCAAAGAAATCTGTCTCTATGCTCCAGGGAGCCAAAGCACCACAGCAGCAATCACACAGCTTGCTCCCCTCCAGCAAAGAGGATCAGCATGTGTAGTGATCCCCACATTCACCCCTTATATCTACACTGCACTTCTGCAGTGTAGATATACTACACTGCACTGCAGCTGCCAGTGCAGCTGCTTCTGCAGTGGCACCTTAATTACTCAATCCAAAGGCATGATCCCAGCTACAAAAACTTCTGTAGTCATAACTCCAGTGATGCTATTTACTACTATCTGCACTAACTAAGCTCAACCTGAATTGACCATGGTCAAGACATCATATCATAAGCAATTGAGTTTGTTACACGAAAGGATGAAGGTGGAGAATGACCCTGGATGCAGGGCTTATAACCCTCCCAGCTGGCCCAGCAGCAGCTGAATGAGGATGTGCATTCAGGTCTCCAAGGAGCAGGGAAAAGTGATTATGCTCTTTTGTCCTGTTAGCAGAATGCAACCTGGCATGACACTTCTGTGTTTAACAGTACCCCTGTCTTGTAACATTTTTTTCTGGGCAGATAAAAAAGTCCATCCACAAAGAAATTGTAACCCTCTCCCACACTGTGAAAAGATAAATGTGGGTACAATTAGAGGAAACTGAGAAGTTACATTTGCATCCTAAGAAGTTATAACAGTATGGAAATTATAGGATAAAATATAGTTGCTGTTTCCTGGATGGAATGTGGTTCTCATACTCAAAATCTATTCCACAATGATTCCCCATATACACAATCTGCAACCGGGAGCACATTCTAAGGGGGATTGAATGGAAGGTGGAGCAGAGTGGAGAAATCATGGCCAGGCTCCACTGAAATCCTTGCAGGGAGGGGAACTTGATGGTAGCTTGCAGCTGATAAACCGTGTGACACCAGTCAGCCAGGAAGAGAGGGGAAGCTGTCCTGCTGCTGAGCCAACAGCTGTGTGGAATCACTCTCCCCACAGGAACATGTTTCATTAAAGCCTAACAGTAATATTAACACACACCTCCATCCCAACATTACCCATCTCCAAGGTACAACCACCCCTCACTGGGCATGTGCTCTATATTCTTTTTTATCTTTAAAAGTGAAGGGAGAGAATTTTACACCAATCAGTAACAAAGGTGCGCATGACTAGAGTCACTCAAGCCCCACCTAAACATAAAGAAATGGTATGAAATTAAGTCAAGAATGGGGAAAAGGTCAGGAAGACTCCATGGTAACTGCTGGGATCAGTTAATGAGCTGAACCTCTCTTGTGCCCCATAGGGATGTCTATTTGCTATGAATCACACTGCATGTGCTGAATACTTTTTGGGGATTAGAGCTTGCTGTGTGTTATTTTGAGTATGTTTTTGCACTCAGTACTATCACCAACAATCCCTGAACCTTAACCTGTCACAATTTCATATTAATAAAGAGTGCTATTCCATCAACCATTGGTGTGAGTCCCTCACAGGCACTGGCAGTTGCCTACAGCAGGGAATATGCACAATAAAAGGAAGACCTGCTGAGGTGTTTCCCTTTTGCTGTTGGTGTTTTTCTGTCAGTCAGACAAATCACCCTCCAATCCAGCAGGACTGCACACTGACGAGGTGAAGAGTCCCCATCACACACTGGTCAGACACAAGGGTCTTTTCCAGCTTTCCTGGGGTGCTGAAACCCCACGACAGGCAAGTTAAACACTAAGGATCAGATAAATCTCCCCGCATAAAAAGTGGGGGAAACCTCCCCTACTCACATGACACACACCCCTTTTTCTTTATTCTTTCATCACTTTAGAATATTTTACTGAGAATTATTTGGCAAAGAATAATTTCTTTTAGTCTTTCCTAGCCCCTGTCACTTAAAAGCTGTTATAATCAAATTCTAACTCTATTTTCAGGTTACAAAGTAGTCCATAAGATTAAAAAGTTGAGAAAAGACATCTAACCTCTGTGCTTAAAAAAAGATTAATGGAGACATTGCCTGCTTTATGGGGACAGGAAGCTAAGTTCTCTGATGACAGTTACAAAAGAAGCAAGGTTTCCAATCTTCAAAGCCACATGGAAAAGATCAGTAAAACACTCTGGTATTAAATACTTTAATGTAAGCCTCTATAATTAAATGTTAGATTTTCTATTAGAGAAATGATCAGATTAAGGATGAGTTGATCAAAGATTCAAATTAATTTGGCTGCTTTAAATACTCTAATAAAGATGTTCTGTTGATTCTCAAACTAGCAGCACTCACATTAAGAGTATTTCAGGGAATGCTCATCACATTGTGAGCTACAGTATGTTCTTCTGTACTAAGCATAAAATTCTGTTCTTCTAGGGGGAAAAAAGAAAAGCATACAAAGATTTTCTGCTGATCTATGCAGGCTAAAAATGTAAGAAAGCTTATACTTCACTCTATCCATTGAATTTTCTCAGCTTAATTGTGCACTATACCCACAAACTCACTTTCTTAGAAAATGGTATTTTAGTAGACTTTAACCCATACTTCTTCAATTGCATTTTTTATTCATTGTCATGTTAATCATATTTCTCAGCAGAGGATCAAACCTGAATCAGCAATGCAAACTTCACCTTGTTTCCCACCATGTGTACTATGTGATGCATAGGCCTATCAGGACAATGAGGGCATTTCCTTTTTATGTTAGAAGGGGAGCTCCTTGGACATCATAAACAGCTTACTTCATCTTACCCTGTAAATGAGTAAACTACAATAAATAACTAAAACACAACAGCTTTTGTAAAACAACAATGCAGTAGGTTATATTGCATAATTCATTAAAATGCTGAAGGTGTACAGCTCAGCTAATGGATAAGAATGAAACAAGTAACACTGAAATTTTGTTCCTGAACACACTAAAAAGACTCTTTTACAACAAAAAGAAGATTTAAGATAGTTAGGTATGATACTTAAGACCTAAAAATAGTACTGTGGAAAAGACAGACTCAAACAATTTTAGAGTTTTCTGAACAAGCAGAAAATATCAAAAGCACAAGTAGCTTGAAGAAGAATAGAAATCTCTGGAATCTGGAATTAAAAAAAAAAAAAAAAAAAAAAGCGGTATTGTGACCAGATGGGGAAAAGAAACTGTACTGCTTTTTCAAGTTCTGCAAAGTATGGCAAGGAGCTCTAGCAGAAGGTAGATGCTTTCATCTGCAAACATGTACTTTACTTAGGAGTCCTTCAATTTTTAGTAATTCCTAATGCTCGCAGTAGTATGATTAATGCTGGGAGGTTTTTTAGGGTTGGGATTTTTTAGTCAGCTGTTCATTATTCCCTTTGTTAAAATTTTGGAGGTGTTTTACTTCAAAATATTCCTATATTTCAATGTTTTATTTCTTTTTTCAAAATTTTTTCCATTACCATTCTTTGAAATGCTTTTACAATTTCTATCATTCCTCTTTCCTCCTGTTTCCACTTGCTTGTTTTCTAGACAACTGTTCTAAGTGTGAGCTCTGGAAATGTGAAGAGACATCCATTGTTCCTTCCTCATGTGGCAGAGCCTTGGGTGGATCTATCAAGAATTTTTCCATATTACGGGGTTATAACAAATGAATTTACATCTCTCAGACTCAAAAAGGCCAGGATCATTAGAAATTCATCTATTATAATTAACTCTTTATAGAGAGAAAACTCAAAGCAATCAGGTATCACAGCGTAGAAAAAAAGAGAGTTTTTAAAGAACTTCCCCACCAGCAGGTCTTTGATGTTGGGTTTGACTTCAGTTTGCTCATGAACATAGGAATTCTGCAAAATCCCTGATAGACTCTCAGAGGTCTTTCCCCAGCCCACTGGGGCTGATGCAGGTCCTGGTGGCACTCAGCCTTTGGGTAGTATCTGGATCATTGTCTCCCTCAGCTCTCAGGAGCCAGCAGTGACAGATGTGACATCCAGTGAAAGTTGCAAAACACAGAGATTTCCTTATACCTTGCTCTGAACTTTCTTCCATGAAATTTTACCTTGAAATTCTATAAATATATTAAATCAATATTTGACTATGTAAGATATGTCACCTATTCAACATTTCCCAACATGTAGTGTCAGTAAAATCAGTATTTTCCACCCACCTATTGACAACCATGTCTGTCATTGCTGATCCACCAATTTGTGTCAATCTTTTTGGCTGAAATTGCTGGTACTAATCTATTACATAATTAATCACTAATTTTGAAGTTTCTCTCTATTTTCTTTAGGAAGTTCTATGAATGCATTGAATACCATAAAGGAATTGGAACATTTTCTGAGAAATTCAGAAATCATTATATAGTATGGGTTTTTTTTCCTATATTCAGTGGTTCATAATAAATGAATAAACCTGATTTCAAGCTTCCTGCTCAGGAGGAATATCCTGTCACTCAGCCAGTGACCTGTTGCACTATCTATTATTAGATGCACTATTTAATTAGGATATACACTCAGGAGATCTGCTTAATCAGGATGTCTCCCAGTGAACCCATTTAGGTCCACTAACATTCATTGGCAATGACTTTCACAATGGGGATAGTAACTTCCCTTAATTGGGAAATCTTAGTGCTAGTGTGTTAACCTAAGTCTTGTAGTCTTCTCTAATAAGAGTTTTCAGATTTTCTCATGCTGTGACAGAAAACACATGAAATATGTATTGCCCTGGTTTTGGCCATGAGAGATAACCTCTTCCTAGTAGCTGGTATAGTGCTGCATTTTGGTTTTAATATAACAATAAATGTTGAGGACACACGGATGTTTTAGTTGTTGCTAAGCAGTGTTGACCCTAAGTCGAGGACTTTTCAGTTTCCCATGATCTAGCTCAGTCTCTCCTTCTTTTTGGAACAGGAGGTTGAGCAGTTGACACTCAGACGGTTTTCCTTCTACCTTGCTGCTGCTTCCTGGGATAACTCTTTTTACCTTCATGGATAAGCATGTGAAGATTTTAAGCCAGCTCACATAATGCACTGTTACTTGGTTGCCTTTCTCTTCTACACTGTTTAAAAACCCTCTTTTCCTATCTTGAGAACCACTTTAGGGTCATCAACAGGGCCCAGTTGAGACAGCTGATGATCAGAACAGACCAAAGGCCAAAAGCCATAATTTCTCACAGGAGGTCAGAGTTTAGAGCTGGCTAGAGAAAAACTACTCTGCATTCACACATTAGAGAAGAAAAAAGCAAGCAGCTGTGTTATGTGCCTTGATTAAACTGCCTCTTTATTCATCACCAATTCTATTAGCCTCAGTTGAAGAAATCCTACCAACAGGCAATTTTAAAAAGAAACAAAATCTGCAGCCTTTATGTGCACATATTCAAGTTCCATCTCCAAGAACATCTATTGAAATATTTTGAGCTAGAAATTTGCTGCTCATTAACACTCTAAGATAACCAGGGCCTTATTGATCTCTCCTCCTCCACTAAGAGAAAGAATGATAAAAAGCTGCTGGTGAGATAAAATGCACCATACTTAACATCAAGTGTAATGCACAAAAAAACCCCAAAAATTTAGGAATAGCTGAGTTACTGTCAGCACAATATCAGTGAATGACTTTTTTTTTTCCTGCCCTACCTTTTCCCCCTAAATTTACAGAAGATGGAAAGAAAGAAAAAGATAGGACCTTCCTGGGAATGCACAAAATCCTGTGAGATTGTACAAGCATATACACAGAAGCAGATGCACTTGTTCACTTGAGGTCTGAGCTGGCTGGATATAGGCCAGCTCCAGTCCAGAACTTACAGAACCATGTTACCTGGAAACCATTTTAGGATTAGTAATAACACATGGTGCTGGCTTGCATTCAGCTGTCTGAGAGCACAGATGGAAGAGGAGCACAACTGTCCAAACCTGTACATGTAAACATGGTCTGCATGTCACTGGAGATCTTCATTCAAGGAGCTAGGACAGGAACTCCATGGGCTATACACAATGAATCCAATTCTCCTTTCCCTAACATCCACATAGAAAGTAATGACAAAAGAAATTGTTCCCATGAGCACAGGTACTAAAGCAATGAGAATCCAGCTTACAGCATCTCCAAAGTATACTAATTCTACCCACTTATCTAGTGCCAAATTGTTTGCTTTTCCGCCTCCTGAGGGGTTTTTTCCTTGCATTTTAACTATGTCCAGGATAGATTCTGCTGCCACAATAGGTGACCAAATACAGCACTTCATGCCTGGACAGTTAATACCTGGCAGCATATTAAAGCACCACTTCTTTATTCAAATATCCCTGAATAGAAACTATGTCACTAGAAATTTCTTGCCAAGTAACTGATATTTGGTATGGAAGTTCCCCATGTTGTGCCGCTATCTGGCAGGGCACTTGAGGAAATTCTGGATGTAAACAGCATTCTGGCCTCTTACAGGTAACTGCAGAGTGGGTGGAAGTTTATTTAGAGAACCTACTTGACCAGAAAATCTTTCATGTCTGATCTCTGTCCTCTTTCAGCAGCCAGTGTTGAATGTTTTGTAAAATGAAAAGGTTTATATGACCTTTTTCATTCAGTTCCTATTCTAAGATGCAATTCTTTTATTTTAAAGAAAATCTAAAACTTATTAACACTCGGTATTATCTCCTCCACAGGATACTCTACATCACCTAAAAGTTTCCAATTTAAACCCATAACTTGAGGTTGAAATTATGAATACTATTTGATTTTGTTTCCTGCTTAGCTTCTGAATTCCCAGATACAGAAATCATCTTTTTGCACATCCGTTACCACACTACTAGCAGTCTACAGCATTCAGTAAAAAAAGTCCAAATATGGCCAATAGTATTCAGCAGTGGAAATATCTTATATATGTTGTATTTTTCATATCTTAGATAATAACAGTGATTTTTAAAAGCCTTCCTGAATTTCTGCAGCACTGTTTTAGCTATTAAATAATGCAAAGTTTTTTGTTCTACAAAGGATGTCTTCACTCCCTGAAAAGAGACACACAGACTAGTCCAAATCACCTCTTGACATTCTCTTCAGTGAGCTCATGTTTCCCATCATAAGATATATTTTCCAGCTCTTAAACATTTTCCTTCTCTGAATTATCTATTTTAACTACAGGACTCAAAACTGAAGACCCTATTTCAATATTAGTCTCACTAGCACATATAGTGGAATTCTCTGTCTGCTATTCTAATACTTCATTTATATACCTAATGATGCCTTTAACCCAGCTAGCCAAAGCTCCTTACTGGATATTGTTCTTCTTGTACTTCCCTGCATTTAAAGGTCTCAAAAACATGTGGCTTACATTTTTTCTGTTTGATCATTATTCTTTATTGGTTTAACTTGTTCTGAACATTCTACAATTTACTTTATTTTGCCATTTCATTATCTTTTGCCTATAAACATGAACAGCTCCCTACCCAACAAGTCCTGCCCTTCTCAATCTTAATATTTTATATTTATACATGGGAAATACACCTCTGCTTCTGTCCCAATAATGCATAGGACCTTCAGAGCAAGTTTTCAATGGCTTATTCACTGAATTAATTAAGTTATAGCCCTTTCAGTTATATACTGGATGCCTTCTGTAATGTCTGAGTTTACATACCAGTGCAATGCTTATATCTAGGAGGCTAAATTCTCCAAACTGAAAACAGAAGACCTTTCAGAAGACACCAGATTTTTTCCAGATTTTATAGGCCACCTGAACAGATTGCACCTTGACTAAGTAAGATGATGAAAGTCAGACCACAGGATCCTCCTTTCTTCATCCTACCTCCAATGCAGTCTATTTCATGTGACAAGACATCCATAGAGTAGAATCACAGTTCTGTGGCACTGTCTGCACTCTTGGTTCTGCAGAGCTAGATGAGAAAGGAGTTAGGGTTCGTCTGGAAGAGACACTGTGAGATGCAAAAACCAACATCAAGCATAAAAACAGCTAGAACACTAAACTGGCTGGCCAGACCCTTACTCAATTTTGCACAATTTATTAATTAAGACAGATCTCGGTACTTTTTCTGACTTGAAAAAGTCTTTAAATGCATCACATTGGAATGAAAATTCCAAGTTCAAGCCCTGATTGGTATTTTTGAAGAATGTTCTTGTAATATCCACACACTCAAAATATCTGCAAATGCCTATGCTATGCTATGTACTTATGTGCACAAACACAGAATAGTAACATCTCTGTGGAATTTGACAATTAAGCTTAAGCAATCACACTGGAGGGTCGAGGTTATCTACTATAAAACATTTATATACCAGATTATAAACCACCTTTTATATATCAGATCATTAAGCTGATCAAAACAATGTCAGCACCTGCAGGAAACATCTTTGATCATATCATCAAGTGAAAACAGCTGAATTAGATTTAGAAAGAGAGGTTGCCTGACAAGTTCTCCCAGTTCTAGATTCTTATTTTAATTCTTTAAAGATACAAGTCTACTCATTTTGAGGAACCTAAAATGTTGCTTAGATGATGTTCAAGCTAAGAGCTTGAATTAAGAGCTACTACATGTGAACATGCAGGGAGACATGGGTTTTCATACATTCTACAAACATGCCTTCCATCCCAGACCATTTTTTCAACCACAAAAAATTTGGAAAGACATAGAAATTGAGAACTTATTAAGCAAATAGGATTTTGTCTGGTTTTATTCAAAGATGATAAAAAGTAGTGTTAAAATTTCCAAAAAAACTATGTTTCTCAACATCTTCCTAGCCTTGCTCATCACAGTGATTCTGACTGGTGACATATAGCATTTTACAGTTTTTCCTGAAGCTGAGAAGCTTCCTGAAGCTGAGAAGATGTCAGTGGGAGTTGATGATGCTGAGTGATCTTACCAGCACCTTAAATAATTGTATGCTGCATTGCAGATCTTAAGTCTGGTGTAGTTACATAAAATTATATGAACAGATTGTGAATAAATTGTAAGTAATACAACAGACTGTGAAAAAAACTGTAAGTAAAATGTATTTATCTTTTGATATTGCTGTGCTGGGTTTGGCTGGGATAGAGTTAACAACCTCCATAGTAGCTAGCATGAAACTGTTTTGGAATTGTGATTAAAACACTGGTAACGCAGAGATGGTTCTTTTATTGCTGAACAGAGCTTACACAGAGTCAAGGCCTTTTCTGGCCTCACTCCACCAGTGGGGAGGCTGGGGGTGCACAAGCTGGGAGGGGAGAGAGCCAGCAAGCTGACTCCCCCTGAATTGAGGGATATTTCAGACCATATGGCATCATGCTCAGCTCACATAAAGTTGGAGGAAGAAGAAGGAAGTGAGGGGGACATTTGGAATTCAGTCTTTCCAAGTAACCATCGCTGTGATGGGGTCCTGCTTTCCTAGAGATGGCTGCATGCCTGCCCATGGGAAGTGGTGAATAAATTCTTTCTTTCGTATAGCCTGTGTGTAGTTTACCTTTTAAACTGTCTTTATCTCAACCCATGTGTTTTCTCATTCTTACCCTCCCGATTCTGTTCCACATCCCACTGGAAGAAAAGGAGTGAGCAACTCATTGGTGTATAGTTCTTGGCTGGGGTTAAACCACGACAATTGAACAGTCTGATTATATAAACAGCTCATGTTGCACATTACAAAACACAGAACCATTACAAAACAACTGTTTTTCCAGTTGTTGTCATGTACATGAATGTCGCCCTGTTCTTTTCTGTTCTTTTAGCCTTCTGATTGTTTACATACTTTAGAGTCAGATTCTCACACATTTTCTATAAACAATACTATTGTTTACATTCCTCCAGTTAGGAGGGACAATTGATAGACACCTTCTCAGACCAGTGGAATTGAAGAGGTTGAACCTCTATCTTCCAATGTGGTCCATTTCTGTGAAATGTATATAAGGTGAAATCAAAAAAGTAAACTCTCTTTTCCTCCTCTCGCTCTGGCTCGGTCATCTCTGTTGTGTCTCATCGTGGCGTTCCTGCATCACATGAAAACTTTTAAAATAGAGTAACATTCCATTTTGTTACAAAACCCTTTGCATTTTACAGTTCAGTTGGGCACCTTGTCACAATTGATCATACACCTTGATTTTTTTTTATGTTTTTTAAATCAATGTGAATATTTCTTCCTTGCATTAATAGCATTTCATGTAGCAAAATTGGTAAAGACATTTCTATTTTCATCATAGTTTTTTCCTCTTCCCCAGTCCTCATCCATGCAAAGATTCATTGGCTGGAGAAATATTTTTCTGTTAAAGATATTTAGCAGATATGTCTCCTTTCATCCAAAGCACACATGCCACTGCTCTTTAGTCTAAATAATTTATATGATAATCATTTGCCTCAAGATTTTCAAGAAAACAAGTTTATATGCTGCTAATATTCATTTACTACCTTTCCTTCAGGCACCAAAAAAAAAAAAAAAAAAAAAAAAAAAAAAAAAGTCAGGATCAACTTTAATTCCCTTTAAAGCAAAGAGGACCAAACATTTGAGGGTTGAATACTCACACAGAGAACTCAAGTGGACATAAATTACATACAGAGAGAGAAAGAAAATAATTTGTTTCTCAGAAATTCATTCATTTCTCAGAACATTTTTCTTTGTTGATGCTATCCTGCTTTTTTTTAACGGTTTTCCAGAAAACCTATGTTCTTAAATTGACTATCTTACATAGTAGATGGGTTGGGAGGAAAAGGAAAAAAAAATCATATTGTCTCTGCACATATAATCCTTTAACTCCTTCCTTTATCACTAAATTCCTGGTAACATTGTTACAGTGTCTAACCTTCTAACACATTGGAGTATTACAGATACAGCAGTAGGGTGGTCACTTCCAGTCACCCAGGAATGGCTGGCAAAGAATCAGTGAACAATATTCCAGATTTTCACAGGTGAAACACAAGGGCAACTGTAGATGAGGTGTCTAACCTCATCTTGTCTATCACTTTGAGCAAGATCCAGACTATTCTACATTATCCTACTTGGAAACACAGAGATTTTAGGCACTTAATATCTCCAGTACGAATACCTCAAAAACAACCAAGAAAACCAGTTTACTTGGACTCTTACACCAAGTTCTGTAAGTGTACAGAGAGATCAAAACTCCTTCCATTTCTAAAATTATATCCCTCTTGATCATGTTTATGCTCAGCCATGGGATACCCCTACTTCAGACCTATTTATGGCTCCCAAGGTCACCTTAAAGCAGTAGTAAATCCAGCTTTGAAGTCTGCTTTGGGTGGAATGCTCTAAACCTATCATGGAAGTATCAAGTGAAACATGAAAGAGTCATTTAATTCCAGTATTTCTTCCATGTGATGGTTGAGCAGCTAACATGCAGGGTGATACTCTAGGAAGGTGGGAAATCTCTAAAGCTATCTGAACAGTCATCAAAATACTTCTCAACTCTTAGGCATCCTAAACAAACTTTTTTGGTTCTATGTTGTATTCTTAACCTTTCTTACTTTCTGTATCTTTATATGATTTTGTTACATTTCTATCAAAAATAGAGACAAATTCTGCTATTGTAGAGGGTTCTTTTTACCGTCTTCTCTGAGAACAGAAATTAAGAAAAAATGTGAATAAATTGCAATTATTTAATTAAATTGTTTACATAGAATTTAGTCAATAAAAATGCACATCCAGAGGACGTTTAGGGACTGCAAATGCCTCTTGTCCTGTCGGCACAGCAGTACCTGAGGTACTGACTCTGACCATGTCTTTTGGGAGCCACACCTGGAGGCACAATCACCTACCCAAAAATACCTAAATGTCTCTAAGTACCTTTCTTTCAGCCACTGAATTCTGCCCTTTTTCTGATAATAGGAAATCACTGCACAGAATAAAAAATGGTAATGGAACAAATAAAAATACCACATATCAATGCAATTTCTATTAATGTAATAATAATATATATGACTTAAAATTAAAGTATAAAGAAGCAATAAATGAAGGAAAATAAAAAATTCAATTTTGATAAAACTAAATATTTTTTTAATATCATTTTTTTTCAGTGTCTATAAAGCTATTTTGAGGGGGGTGGGGAAACATCCCCAACAGCCACCATAACCACCACAAATAAAGTCCAAATTTTCCAGTTGTACTAGTCAAAAGCAAGTTTCTGTCTTTAGTGTTCCTTCCCAAGGGTTGGGTTCCTAAAGACCTTGGTGGCTATCCACATCACTTTCCTGATTTTTTTAGTGTCTTTCTAGTTCCAAAGCACCCAGAACTGTAACACTTTCTCTAACTGTATTGTTAGCAGCTCTCAGAAAGGGGCATTGTCACCTCCTCTTCTAGCTGAGATACCTCTAATCTAAATGGCTTTGACTTTTTGCTGCCATATTTCACAACAAACTTATATCTAATTGTCTATTATTGCCCATAGGTCTGCTTTTCAACGTTATTGATTTCCATCAATCTTCTTCCTGCTGTTTGGGATTATTTTTTCCCCAGATATAATCAATCCTATTTCCTGCCCTTTCCTTAAATCTTCTCTAGTATCCTGCCAGTACAGTGCTGTGAAATATTTTTTCAGTGCTTTCACATGAAAAAATACTCAGAGATTGTGTATGTATAATTACCATTTTTTCATTCTTTCCTGGTAAAATAAAGATGATTCTGTCAGCAAGGACCAGAAAATCATGGTTCAAAGGCATAGAGAAGGATTAGAAAGTCACCTGTCATCAGTGTCACCTTTTTGAATTCCAAAAAACAGTGGGATTGCGCCAGTGGTTTACACACCCAGACAAGTTCAGGCTTAGTGTGAATAGCAGAGTTCAGCCCACACTAAGGCTGCACTATGACATTGTCCCTCCCACCAGGTCAAGTCAGGCACAGCACAGAGTGAGCAAGGAGCTGAGAAAGCCACACCAGAACCCACAAGCTTTTGAAATAACAGCAGGGAATTAGGGGAGACAGTCCCTTCATCTCTGGAACCCTCCTACTCAGAAATTCAGAAGTTATAGAGAATCCCATTTAACCCCATGAAATACAGAACACATTAGTTTTTTCATGCACATTTCCATAAAGACCGGCTGTAGTTGCAATGTAAAAATCAGTCAAATTTTTTACTGTTGTAAAACTAATTTTGAGTATTTTACATTTGGAATGTGAAAACCTTTTATTTTTGGAGACATGCATTCTTATACAATAAGAAAAAAAGATCCAAACTCAACCTACTCTAGGAAACAGATTTATAAGATTGGAGGTTTTAAGTTGTTTCTTGATGTGGTGATATTATTATCAAATGTATTACCTTGACAAATCTCTATGGCAAGGCAATTTTAATTTCAAGCTTTACTTTTCTAACTTCTCAGTGACTTGAACAAACAAGATAATTCTTTCTCCTTTATTTACTTGTGATTCCCTTTCTGAGCTTGGTGAAAAGAAATTATTTTTCTGTATTAAAGTTTTTTAATTTTCTACAGAAAATCATATATCAATTTTTGTCTTATAATGCAGCATAAAAATGAATCTGAACTAGAGTTTCCTTACAGATTTCCACTACAAGACCCTTGTTGTGATTCAGATCATCCTGAGACTGTAGTAATGAGAGCAAAAAATGGCACCATTTTTGCTGGATAGGTTTAAAATAAGACAGTGACAATATGTACCTTCTGAAAAAAGGGCATTGAATATTTTTTAATTTCTCAACTCCAGAAAGACATCCAAATTTTTCTGTTCATTTTAAGAAGACCCCTCTAAAAAGTAATGCTTTAGTCAAGTTTTATTATATTTTTTACTCCTCCATAAGGCAAGAAAACAGATAACTTTCTCCCTTTTCCCTGTGGAGGACCTTCTCAACATGAACTTTCCTACAATCCATGTGAAATCATCTGTTATTTGATTATCAATGCAAATATCAGTAGAAAGGATTATCTAAGTATATTTAACTAAAATTAAAGAACTGAAATGCAGTGACAGTGATTACACTTCTCAATATTCATTATCATAATTTATCCAGCAACAATTTATAATAATTCACTTCATATACCATGAAGTCTTTGGACAGGGACATTCTCTGTTCATCAATACAGTGAGAAATATGTGAGGAACCTAACTTTTACTGAAAGCTGTGGGAGTTACTAGTAGTAAAAAAGAACTAAAACTAACGCATAGAATTAAGATAGAAAAACCCCAAAACTTCATTCTTATGAAACAACACAAGAAAACCAGCTGTTTGATTATACCTAAAGACCATAAAAACGTATGAAGATCTTGCTTGGGTTTGGATGACTTAGAAGAGGCTCAGAACAGACTGAAGGAAAACAACTGGTAAGTTATGATGCACTTTGCTTCCCAGACGACATTAGTCATATCTTCCATCACCATCTTTTTACACAGTATATTTCATACCTGGGTTAAATGTGTTAATACGAAATATGATCCCTGAGCACATTTGCAAATGGAAGCCAGAAACACTGCAACTAAGTGTATGTCCTAAATACCTTCCAACAGAACTCAGAACAGCAATGAAGTTTGTTATCCCTTGTTTCAATGTCTATTTTATCAATTTTTTAGATTCTTTTTAACTTCACAGTCTTTGATCCCCCCTTTTTTTTTTTTTTTTTTTTTTTTTTTTTTTTTTTTTTGTTATCTGTCTACAGATTCTCACACAGATGCTATCAGTGCTCCCCAGTACAGGAGCAGAAGGAGAATGAGTGTTTCTCACCTCAAGAAGAGAACTGTGCCAGGCAAAAATTAGAATGCAAACCAAGCCATCATGACACTAAAACCAAAGGAGTTAGAGCAGTGTGAAAAAACAGTTTCATACAAAAATTCAGGCTTGGACTGTACAGATAATTTGGTTATCTATGGAACTGCAACACAGACAAATTACAATCAGATATGTTGGTACATTAATGTAAAACAATATTTTCCACTGCTCTACAACAGATACACACATACATGCTCTGGAGACAAGTTACATCACGTTAGGAGAGAAGCACATATCCAGGCTGATGCTGTAGTATTGTAAGTGATGCATTAAATTTATGTCCCCTCATAATTTGTTAATGTGCATTTACCTAAAGTGACATCTTGTAAATGATGAAATTACAAAAATGGAGACTCTTGCTGGAAAGCTCACAACTCTCCCGAGAGGAATTTCATCATTCAAATCTTGAACAGGAAGATTAAGAAATTTGGACAGATCTGAAGACAGAGCTGGGAAATTTGCAGAAGTAACCTAAGGAAAGGTTGTCAGATGTTTTCAGTTTCCAAGTACAACCCAAGAGTGATGTCCATCATTCTAAGAAAATGGCTCCTGAGTCACATCAACATCCTGTAGCTTTAAACAGTAGATTATTGATAAAATGCAGACCCTGTCCCACATGATGAAAGCAGTTCTTTTATCACTATTCTTCAAAAAACTAAACTCTAAAGGAATAAACAAAACTAATGACTGACACATAAAGGAACTCTGAGAATTTCAGGTCTCTGAGGATTTTCAGATATGTTAAGTTCTATCACTATTAAAGGCTTCATTTGAAAAATCAGGTTCTCAGAACTGAAAATCAGTCCTGCAAACCCCATTCAAAGGTCCCAAACTGCTCTAAAAATGTTATGATTACACTGAAAAAAACCAGTAAACAGTATGAAGGTATACAGTCCTTTGTTACAAGAAGTTCACTCTCTTCCTACACTGGAAGACTGGAAAGTTACACAACATGGTTGACAGTTATCCTGGTAGGAAACTGGGACTGATAGGCTCTGCTGCTGGCTAAACAGGACAACTCCTCCTACACAGGCAAACTCACAAATAGCTCAGTGACAACTCACCACACTTTACAGCACCACTGTGCATATCCTTCTCATTCTTTCTCCAAGATGCTTCACTGATATTTCTTGACAACTTCTGACACTTGATAAGAGCTACACACACCACTTCCTGTCATCTTTTACTAGCCTATTGGATCTCAGCGTGATCCTAGTTCCCAAATTTAAAACACATAATAAAAAGGTGAAATATCAGGTTTTATCCTCAGCTTAAATCCACAAAGATAAAAATCATTGGCATAATTTGGATGCAAGCCTGCCTGTCTGATTGGGAGGTAGCCTCCCAATCAATTTCATCTGTCCCACAGGCAACCCTGCCAATAAACTGACTGTGTTGTTACTTTAAAACTTCATAATAGGGACTCCTTAGCAGGTCTGTTTCTTCATGATTCACACTTTAAATATATTTTAAAACTCCTGTTTTGATGTGCCTACCTTCTGCTCTCTCTGGAGTCCATTAGAGGCCATACTGTGCTTTCCACTAAGCAGTGACAGGTCTATCACCTTGAGATTACATTGCTCAAGGTAGTGTTTACCTCAAATAAACAGGAGACAATTTCTGCATCTAATGAGATCAGCAGAACAGAACTCTTTTGTTTCATGAAACCATCAAAAACACCATGAAGGGCTCTGACAGACATCCTCTAGAAGATCTTGCTATCAAATTTTAAATATTTTATATCCACTACACCAGTAGTCTCCAAGATTTTTTGATCATGCACCTTTATCAGTAAAAAAATTTTCAAGTGCACATCAATACATATTTATTTATAGACTATATACATGTACTACATGTACATTTGTGCTTTGCATANTCTGCATGTCCTCTGTGGTGTGCAAACCCCACTTTGGAGATCACTGCCCTTTGTCTGCTAGATAACATGTGTTTGTGCTATGGTTACAGCACTACAGAGATAAGATAGAAATGACAATGCATATTTATCAGAAATTTATTGATATGGCATCATTGTACCCCAGAGGTTACTGAGACCCAGAAACACAACCCTTTCTATTACCTTTCTTATGGGTACTCTGCTGTAGAGCAGTAGGCTTGGGCAGACAGCTGTAGAAAGCAG
>WEIU01015975.1:84994-96372 GCA_013389925.1 Aegithalos caudatus
TTACCTTCCCAAGTCACTGTTACATGTGATTGTGCCCTGCTTTCCTGGGTATAGCTGAACACCTGCCTAATAAGAACTGGTGAATTAATTCATTGTTTTGCTCTGCTTGTGCGCAAAGCATTTACTCTACCTATTAAACTGTCTTTATCTCACGAGTCCTTTAACTTTTATTCTTCCAATTCTCTCCCTCCATCCCACTGCAGGGTGGGGGAGTGAGCAAGGAGCTGTGTAGGGCTTAACTGCAGGTGGGGTTAAACTACAACACCCTTCTTTCTCCTGCTAGGAGTACCAATGAGACAAAAAACAAGGCTATCCCTATACTTTTGTCACTGTCATCCTTTTTTCATATAGTTTTCTATTATAGCTCTTATTTAATTTTGGCGTTCAGAGTACACTGTATTCGAACAGTATCAGTACCCAGACTGATGTCCTGTGTATTCACAATGATCACAGTTTCCTGACCTTTGGACAAGAACTAGAGGAATTATTATTCAAGTGATTATTTACATTTTGGTAATATGTACAGGATTGCAGCATCTTACTGTATACTTTGGACAAACTATCTGTCTTGTCAACCTCTGAGCCAAAAGAAAACCCATGGAGAATTTATACATCATGCAAAAGAGCTAGTGGTGTATCAACAGCCTTTGGTACACCAGTCAGGAGAAAAAAAGGAAAGTTAGAAGGAGAAAGCTAAAGAGTGGGGAAGGAGGTCAAAGAGGGAAGGGAAAGAGCAAGGACAGGCAGTGAGAATAACAGGACAAGACAGCCCATGGGAATATGTACACATTCTGTCAAATGAAAACAGCAGTTTTCACTGTTCAGTGCATCCAGAGCAGCCTCTTACCAGCAGTGGAATGAACGGTCAGTGGACTGAGACAGTGGGTTTCTCTATCTCACAAAGACTTTTATCTACAGACAAGACAAGTTCTGGCACTTCCAGACATCAGGTCTTCTCCAGGAAGATGTGTGGAAGACCTTTCTGTTAATATGCCTGTGATGTGAGTATTAAAAAAAGGGATATAAACTCAAACAGGTCTTTATCTACTGTCAGCTTGGTCTACTGCCATTCCTGCTACTCTCAAGTACCCCCTGAACATCAGGATGACCATGTGTCCATGCCATTGGCACAGACAAAACATGTCCCTTGGGAAACAGACCTGTTTACTATTCATATTATCTAAGGCATCTTTTCCTCTTTTTGCAATGTAAAAAATGCCTTATCTGATACAGACATTCTCAATACCCACAGCAACTCATTTCTCATTTCACTGCTGCTGACAACTTTTCAGGTTTTGGCCATTTTTTAGTACTATTAACACAGTGAAGCCAAAGTAACAAAATTAACAAAATACCCAAATATTAAGGAAGAGAATAATTTTGTTCTTTTTTTTTTTTTTTTTCTCAGCTTTTAATAGATCTATCACTCTGCAGCCAGTTCACTGCCATGTAAATTGTATTACTTGCAGTAGTCATGTACCTAAAAGGTCAGTGTTCTTTTACCTTAGACCTTTAAAAATAAAAGCTTCCTCTTATTCTTTTATTTTTATTAAAAATCTCTCTCAGAAATAACACTATCACTCCTCTTTCAAAAGGTAGCTTTTATTTTATACTTCTGATGTATGCTTGAATATATGCTATTAGGGTACCTATTTAAGAAGTAGTTTGGCCAGATTTTACTATAGCACCTCTCCCACTGCTTCAGGAATTTTCTCATCCCAGGAGTTTCTTACCTTTTCCTCCTAAATCATTGCTTTAGGTGTTGTAGTTATTAAAATATGGCAGATTCCACTCCTGACGTATCTGCATTCTGGAAATGTAAAAATTCTCTCTCCCACAGGCAAATTTCTACCTCTTAAAAAGACTAAAACTTTCTAGAAGGGAGACAGCCCTACATATGATCATGAAACATATAATAAATCAAAATACTTAGAAAACATTTAAGGGGCTTCCTTTTGAAGAGAAGATATTCTTAAAACTGATTATCAATTGGTTTTGCTTCAGGAAACTTAAAAGCACTGTCTTGTGTTTAATTTTCATGTGTCACTTTAAAGGTCTACAGCCAGGGTCAACAGAAGTCATTCCAAATGCTAAAACTTCCACTTGAACTAGACAGGTAAGCTTATGCTTAGACAGCCTCATTTTTTTTCTTCTTTTTGAAACCATTTATGATTAACTTTTCATGTTCTTCAATAATTCCTATCTTTGTAGCTTCCTGTAACATACTACAAAAGATAAAACTGAAATAACAAATCCCTTAGGTTTCAGGCTATATTTTTCTGTCAGACAGAATCTTTGTAGCATTTGTTCATTGTTCATCTGCCCACTTTAATAGTCCTCTTGTTTAAAATAGTTTTAGCAATATTAATAAATAAAATTATAAAATGAACATATATCACAGGGTTTTTTCAAATATATTTTAAGAAATCAATCAAATAAAAAACATACTAATGAATTTAATTAACGACAGAGGTAATTTTAGGCTTTCACAAAGACCACTATGAGAAGATTTCGTATTTAGTGAAGTCTCCAGTACATACTTCACCTCTCCACCTGCAGACATTTTAATCTGCATCTTCTAGCAATTTGGTTTTGGAGAGACTATCTTCAAAAGAACAGTTACCCTATCAACAGATGACGTACTGTAAGAACACATTTATGGTCTGTTCTTCAGAGAATTTGAGGATTTTTCTTGCAAATATTAGGGCTTTCACCCTAATATTTCAGTATTTCAATTTCGTCACTTTCAAGTTCCAATTTTCAGTAACTGTAAGAGTGCTTTGTTCTCATTTAGAGACTTTTCTCATCTCACAGAAAGATTATCTGTTCTGTATTATCAAAACATGACAATATTTAAAGTACAGTTTGAAACCCTGGCTTTTACTTTGCAACCTGGGAAAACATGAAGTAACTACAACAGGCACAACTTATCTGTGATAAGTTGCAGTTTCCAAAAACCTTATACAACCACAAATATCAAAACCACCACTATTTCCTACACTTAAGGGTGTTGCCACTTTTTCCTCTGAGTAAACAATCAGAATGTAAATATTCTCAGTAGACCAAAGGGATGTAAGCTTCATTTTGTTAAAAGCCAATAGAAGAGACAGAGATGCAAAGTCCAGATGGATTGTCTCCAGAGTCTAAATATCATCACACCAGCCAGGGGTTCTGTAATCCAGAAGTTAAGGAGGAAAAATAATCAAAACAAAACAAACACAAAACAAAACAAACACAAAACAAAACACCCCAAAACAAACAAACAAACAAACAAACAAACAAACAAACAAACAAACAAACAAAAAGGGGGGGGGGTGGTTTTTGTAGTAAGGTCCATATTTATTACCCTGATACAGGCCAATAATCACCAAAAGATTTTCTGAATTCAGAAAAAAATGTGCAAAGTTACTTCTTACCCTTGTAACATTGCTGATTTATGCAAGCAATGGATGAATGGCTCCTAGTTATTTAAAAGAAGAGAAAACATGAATATGCTCTACATACTGATCCCTCTGTTCAAAAGATTTTCTTCAAATTTAGTAGGGGAGAGTTTGGCTCAGTGACCAACAAACAGAGCTGCAGCTCAGATAAGCCTTTGGGTTATTACTGTGCTCTATGGTCATCCCAGTGGGCCTGACAGATGGGCACCCTGGCTGATTTCTGCAGTAGCAGATATGACCTCTGTTTTACACAGTCAAACAGTCTTCAGCATCTCTTAAAATTCACTCCCATGAAGACTTGTAGTTCTTTAACTATGACACCTTCTTCCATAGTCTTTTTTATGGTTCAGTTTAGCTGTCTCAACACAGATTTAATACATTGTCTCCATTTGTTCTTTATATCTTAACTGCAAACTTAAACTAGGATTTAAAATGTAGAAAATGTAACTCTTTTCATCATAGTCCGTAATGCAACTAGTTCTACTTCTTTACTGAATTGTTCCAGGGACTGCCATAACAGATTATAAAGCTGTAAATCATCTCTATGTAGTATATTCAGACAGCAATTTCAGTTTGAATTAAGATACCAACAGGTGCACAATCCCTTTGGCTGCCAGAAAGGACAGTCCAAATAGATCCCAGTTTGTATTTTTCCAGATACTCAGCTCCACATTTTCTTTAGCTGCAGTTCATGTTCTACAGTGAAAGGAAAATTTGTTCCCAATGATATTGTGTGACAGCTGCTACACATGGCATCACTGCATGCACTGTCTGTTGTAATCACTAACAACAAAATTTAATGCTACAGAGTGGTACACATTTGAAGTGCATGTAGTTTTTTCACTTTTTTTCAAATGACAGCACCATTAAAGACAGTGAAATATTGGAATTTGCAACATTTCTGTTTTGTAACCTTGTACCTGCTGTCAAGGAAGGGCCTTGAGACCACTTTACATGAATGCAGAGATTTCAAGAGCAGAAGCTTCATAAATAGCAGGAATCTTTCAATTAATTATATAATGGTAAATAAATTAATCTCTACAAAGACACAGATAATGTTCCAATAACATTATTTTAAAAAGATAACTCTATGAATTATTTTGTAATGTTGGACACATAACATTAGCATCCCATAATTATGAAAAACCCATTTCTTCTCCCACATCCACAAAAATAATGCCTTCAGCTACATTGCCTTGGTTCTGAAGGCATGAACTCCTAACAAAATGGCAGAAATGTCTCAAGAGTGAATTTGAAACAACAGGTGGGCACATTAGAAGAAACGAAATAAAGTTGGGTGAGGCAAAAGAGATCATTGATTTCAGAGAATAACTGTGAAATTTAGATTGAAAAAGGCTAATGACAAACTTCTCACAAAAATAAACATTACTACTGCATTGCTGATGAGGCCTACACCTAACATTCATGCAATCATCAGGGACACATTCTTTTTTATCAGATGATTTTTGGGCAAAGGTTCGTACATCCCTATTATACTCTGAGTGCCCATGAAATGGCTGTAATTAATGATGAATCATTTATTCATTGAATTTTATCTCTTCTTATGCTTGAATACTGACACAATTAGTGTGCAGTTCTTAGACTCATGTTTCAAAACTGGTGGTTCCAATTATATTTCATGAATATTTCTTGATAGGCAGTTGGAAAACTACTTGCTCTTACTGAAAATATCAGAGCATCAGAGTTTCAACAGGCAGATGGAACAGATTATTTTCAACAAGCTTTGAAGGAAAATGTTTCCAGTATGGTCCATTTCATTATGTCAGATATCCTAAACTCCAGTGTTGAGTTAGGTCATTCTTGCTGTCATCAAGAGGTCACAATCCTGAAGAAAGCAATAGGTGATTCTGCACATAATATTATGAGCCTCTGCAGGAAGGAAAATGAATGTCACATGCTTTCTCTTCTTCAGTTATCAAGTCAGGGGATATCATTATTAACATTTGCCATGCTGCCTGTACGAGGCAATTACAGGATGTGCCTTTTAACTCAATGCCATGCTTGGATCCCATCATGACAAGCTGAGAAAGGCTTTTAGATATCAATTTTCTCCTCTCATTTCAATAAGGCTCAGAAGGCCCTTTTGATCACACATTGCTTTCTAGAGAGTGACTATTAGAGGTGCTTGTATCTAGTTTGGAGCAGCACAAGAGTGCATGTGTCTCTTGTTCTTTACACTATGAGAATAATTAGTCTGAAAAAGTCACCAGACAGCTGAGCATCAAAAACTATCTTAATTAAACTAACTAGTACCTAGTTTTATACTGCAGCTCTGCTTTCTACTAGCTTCTGAAAAGAAGGATATACTTGCTGGTCTACACAAACTGAGACAGACATATCCAAGTTGTCCAAGCAATTTCTTCAGTGTTTCCATGCCTTGGGATCCTAATGCAGTCAACAGCAAGAAGTACTTGAAAAGCCTATTCAAATATGTATACCAGACAGTCTGTTTATGACCCAGATTCCAATCGTAACCTACAGAATACCATAATGTTACTTCTGAATTGTTTATTCTCTCTCCATCTGTCACCTTACAGTGATCATCAGCCTGTTTCCTTCATGACTTCCATGTATTTTATTAAAAAGAGGTTCTTCTAATGCATCATTTCCATAATTGAACATGAGTGCCTAACACAACGCAATGTGCTGAAGTCACTGGGGCAGAATTATAATGGATGTAAATCCAAACTAGCTCTTTCTCTTCTACTATGGTGTAAAGAATTGAAGATGTTCTTTTCTTTCTAGAACAACTGATTTTGCTATGGGACTAATTCAAGAATTCATTTCATCCACTTACAGATTTCAGCTTTTTTTTTTTTTTTTTTTTTTTTTTTTTTTTTTTTTTTTTAGTACAGTCAGATGATGTATAATGCAATTAAGAGCTCTGGAAAAGGAGTAATACTATCACTTAAATGTTATGAAAAATCTCATAAAACGCTAACTTGAAAATATGACCAACATAAGTATTTCTTTAGTCACCTATAACAGACTAATTCTCTTGAGAAATCCTAACAAAGCTGGAAAATCTCAGCTTGCCTAGAAAAGAACAGATTTGCTATATCTCTCTGTCATTCAGAGGACACTACGCTCGAGTGCACAAGAACATGATATTAGATGGAATTGGATGGGTCCTCAAGCCTATTCCCAGTGACAGCAAACTGTCTGGCAAAAGATTCACTGAACATCACTTTGGGCCCTCATTCAATAACAACCAAAAAGTTTAAGGGCTATCTCCAAACGCTTTCAAAAAAAACCAGGAAAATGAAGAAATGACAGCCAAGCATTACAGCAATTCACACAATGCAACAGAATATAAAATGCTTAGAGCAATCTTGCTTCTGGAATTAATACCTAAAACCTACTGACAGGACTTGAGAGCTTACAGGGAAATTTTTTTCAACAGCACAGTGGCAAATTTGCTTCCTAGGGCATCTTACTGCTGAGGTTCAGGTGTGGGGCTTTTTTTACATGCAGAGCTAACCTGCAGCTCTCTATTCGCGTAACTGGGAGATATATGCAGGGAGAGAAACACCCTCAAGGGAGAAGACCCAGCTCTTTCTCCCTGTGTTGTGTCACAGCAAGGAGCAAACACAACATACACACTGGTGGTCCACAGCTCAACACTCAGAATCTTACATTGGAGGAGATGAGGCTATATGTATGAACTGCTACCACAGGAACACTGGACAGCACATCATGGGCAAATGTGAAGGAGAAGAGGGTTAAGCATTTTAGCCCCTCAATAAATATATATGAAGACAAGATCAGTCCAGAGGAAAACCGTTACACTCCCTGGTGCTGGAGAATTAAGGAAAAGTCATAGAAGGGTGCTGTAAAAATGACTCAAATGAAAGATGGTTTTCTCTTCTAATCTGTGGTGCCAGAGGAAGGAGATAGCATTGAACCTGCTGCAACTCCACCTCAAGCACACCCCCATAATGAATGCATCTTGGGCATTGATAAATAGAGTGGATGAATTCATGTGGAAGCTTGTGCTTAGCACATCACTGAGACCTTTTACCTGCCCTAGTCCAAATCAGCCAGTTCCTCAGGCAGGTCTTCCTGGAGGCAAGGGAGCCTGCCCCCAGGGCAGTTATGCCTCTACCCTGGAGGGACAATGCCAACAGGGAGAAACACCCCTATAGATTACGATGAGAAAAGCCTCCTTCCCATGAGCCTTTGCAGCCACATGATAATATCTTTTAAATTCTGTTACGTTATTGATTAGTTAGTTGATGTTACCCCTGTTCAGCCCTGTATACAATTTATGTTCCCTTTCCAGAATGTTCTTCCTTCCCTTAATCCTCACTGGCCTAATTTTGCCAGACTACTCCACCCCTGTTATCTTACTGGTTCCCCCCAGTTCCTAGCCATTCCCCTGCACCACTTTCCTTTCTCTCTATTGGCCCTTGACCCTCAGAGCTGCCCCTTTTGTCTCATATATAACCCTGTGCCCTCAGCCCAATCCAGTTCTCATTCCTGATTCTATTCAAAGCTACTTTTGTCCCTGGATCCCCCCACTGTTCCCTGTCCCTGAATAAACAGCCTTCAGATATCCAAATGAGAACCTGTCCCTTCCCTTTGTCATCAGGGATAGTACAGCAGTGTGCTCTGGGCTCAGGGATGGTACAGCAGTGTGCTCTGGGCTCAGGGATGGTACAGCAGTGTGCTCTGGGCTCAGGGATGGTACAGCAGTGTGCTCTGGGCTCAGAGACACAGGTCACTCTCTATGACTGTGTTATGGCACACATGCAGTAACAGGTCATGGTTATAGAAAACACTCTTAAACCAGCTGAAAATAGTGCAGAGAGTTAAATTCCTTCACTATTTGTTTCCATCTGCAGTCTTTGACAGTGGCCTCTTTATTTATATCCTGCAAAGGTTAGGCAGCACCTAGGCAAAAAAAACATATTATGGCACTGACAATTTATTTAACTATGGTGATATTAAATTGCTGCGTATGTAGGAGAGACACTAGCACAGAAACACATTTCTCCTCTTTTGTTTTCTCAGGATCTCTTTTTTACAGCCTAAAGCTACACTAACCACTCCACTCCTAGAGCAGCAGCAGGTAAACTACGTTGATGAATCCCTTCATCAAGTAATGTCCTGGGGAGATGCTCATTACATCCTTTCTCCAAAAAAGCAATAAGAAGCCTATGGCTTAGGTGCAATTAAAATCTTGACATTTACCACACACAGTACTTACAGTTACTATGATCTTTGCAGTATACCACAGTGAGTTCTCAATATTACAAATACTATATGAAGGTAAATATTTCCATGTATGGAAGTTGTAGGCACTGCTGGTGTCTAATATACAATGCATAAATCACAAAAAACAAAAGCCTTTACTTGATGCCTTTCCTTTTCTCTTGGGCAGGAGGGGGAGAGCAAGGAGGGAGATAATTTTGGGAGAAACCTCTTTCCTCTTTCTATTTCTAATAATTATTAAGAGAGGAAAAAAACAGTGTTTACTGCAAGAATCCTGATTTCAGAGGCCATTCATTTAAAACCCCAGTCTGAGTTCTGACCAGATTATCACCATGCTTTGCACATTCCAGATATTTTTGTCTTTGTTTGTTTCCTAAAGAAACAAAACATATACAGTAAGTAGAGTAAGGCTATGGTATTCTGTGTGGATCAATGTACCCTCTTTCTGGTATATTGCAAGAGATCTACCTCTGGCTTTTTTCACGGTTTTGCCAAATTTGACTGAGAGGTAGAGGTCCAAAAACTTATTAAGTACATTCATCTTTTGTGAAAGCACAAAGGCTGTTTAGAGATGAGATTCAGTTAGGTGGTCTCCCTCGGGGAAAGGCTAATCTCAGTTTTTGGTAGACACCACAGCATCCACAGAGGACAGAACCACTTCAAATGCTCCAACAGATAAAACTTAAATCAAAGTTCTCACCCAATTCAACCATAACATATTAAGCCATAGTTACAAAGAATACTTTATGGCCCTGCTCATCGAAACTCTTAGTTCTTTAATTTTAGAACCAGAGATGTTTGAAGCTTAGAAAATCCCAAAGGCTTTTATATGCTCAGTCTCCTACAAAAAAAACGAATAAATTCAGGAAACATGGGTTGATCAAATGGCTATTAAATAAAATGGGCCAACTACACTTCATGGTCTAGGAAATGCTGGTGAATCAGTTTCTATATATATCTACATATATAAAACCTTAGAGATTTTTTCCTGCAAAATGCCTTTGCCACAGACAGAGACCTGGGATTTCTGGACCTTTTATTAGACCCCATTCAGGTCCATTAAGGCTCTTATGTTTTGTGATTTATAGATAATTACTTTAATCATAATTAATTTTCACTTACTGCTTTTACAAGAAAAATTGAGGATTTTGCTACCACATCCCTTAAATGAAATGGTGTCCACATTTCATAATATTAAATAAGGGATTGCTCAAAACTCCCTGATTTCCTTCCTATAATAGCTTTTCTATTGTCACAGAATACACATGGGAAGAAATATAATCCTGTTAATGGGATGATCAAGTTAGGCAGTGTCTGACTGAAATTTTAAGTTTCTGGATCCAAATGGGGACTTCTCAGTCCACTTAAATTGACTCTCTAAAGAGTTTAGGAAGTCAATAGAAAAATGCAGAGGAAGAAGTCATTATCTTACCACACCTCCCTCCTTCTGCAACAGACCACTGATCCCTTTTTGTTGACATATATAAACCTAAAACCACTTAATTTGATTCAAATGTCAGTTTTCACATAGGTATGGGGTCTGTTCATGGCAAAATTGAGAGAAATGGGAAAAAAGACATAAAAGAAGAAAGAAAGGAAGACAGGCATGTGTCCCAACACCAAGGACCTCGATTACTTTAACTGCAAAAATAACCAAGAGGAATAATTCCCCTTGTTTTAATCACAGACATAAAAGAAGCTCTTGCTCCCACACAACCCCAGTCACACTTTTTCATTCTCTTTTCCTAATACTCTCACAGACTTCTACCTTTAGTTAATTGTCTTTATTTTAAGTTTCTTTAAACTGCTATTGGACGATCTTCCACATTTTGGGCAACTCCTTTGCCTCAGGCAATCCTTTTTCTTCAGGAAAAGTCCTTTTTGATGAAACTAAAAGCTGCTAAATTACCAAAGGACTGAACACAGATGTGATACTTTGTTCATAGTGGAAATCCGTTTTAAACAGCAACTATTTTTAAGGCATGCTATGAGAAAATAAGTAAGTCTGTAGGTTCATATTCTTGTATTTTATTTTCTGCCAAAAAAGGTTCTGAATTTACAGAAGTTGTTTTTCTGTTTGTATATCTGAGTTTGTGGGTCTAAGCCTGCACACCTGCTACTCTCAACCTCAGAGATTTCAAATTAAAAGGCACCACTTGAACTACTTTCCCAACATAATCTTTAGGGTTTGCACCTTTTATGAGCATGCATGTGTAAAGGCAGGTAAAGGCACCCTCCTGGACAGGTAGGCTCTGGCTGCAGTCAGCCTGGGAAGGTCATTCACACATCTCCAAAAATCAGCATCCACTGGTGCTAGAGTTACCCCACAGATGATCACAGTATCAAATGATGTAAATCAAATTCCTGATCACAGCCACTGTTTCAGATTTCTCTGAGGATTTTTAAAGTGTTGAGGACATGGCAGGCTTGCAACTAGAAGCCTCAAGCAGGAATTTTCAAAGGAATTCATTTGGATATCTAAGAGTTAAGTTGGAAAAAACGACAGCTGGAAGGCCATCTGGGGCGCTGACCTCATGTCATACTACAGAATTAATTATCTATTATTCATCCCTAATTCTTCTTTATCATCAAGGAATTGCATATCTTGTTTTTCCTCTTCCTCCCTTTCTTAATCTGAAAGGCTGTCAAAAGCAAGTTATGAGAAGTTAAAGCATTCCCCCCCCCCCCCCCCCACCCTCCCTC
>WEIU01015975.1:104254-115194 GCA_013389925.1 Aegithalos caudatus
TCCCCTCCCTGTTCATAGGACTGTGTGAAATTTGGTCAGAAAAAAATAGAATGACTAGATTTTGATTTAGACATTTCCTAGCTTTGCTTTCACATGAGTTTTTTTAATTATGTGTGAATTGTTTGCTCTGGGACTCCCAGCAAAAGAAGTCACAAAGTCTGTGATGAGCTACAGGCTCAATGGTAATACATACCAATAAACAGAAGAGCAACACTTGAGAAATTCTATTTCTGTCATCTCAGTGATCAGATGATACATTAAAACCTATATATTTATCTTCCCTTTTTTTTCAGAAATTTTAATAACAGTTTATACAGCCAGAAAAGATCCTTCATAATCACAGATGTCTCAAGCATAGTATAGACCACTGTTTAAGCAATGATTTCTAAATTTGGCCATTCCTTTTAGAAAGATTTTACTTAATGATTTAAACCTCAGATAAATATACTACTATCCCTTAGTACTTTTAAGATGCCTCTTCATATCTAATATTAAAAAGCATACCTTACATCTTATTTGAAATGCTTTCCCTATAACTACTGACCTCAGTTTATAGACACTAAGACTTTCCAGTCTGCAAAGAGGAAAATAATGTTCCTCACGTGAAAAACCAGTTTACTTCATGAAAAAGTATGTTCATTATGGGCATCACACACTATATTTCACAAAAAATATTTTTGTTGGATCTAATTTTTAATCTAGTAAGACTGTTTGCTTAAAATTACCACCATCACATGTATAATTTTGTTTGTATTTATACATTTTTTAAAAATTTAATTAGATATCATGACTAAGTTAAGAGGTTTGAGATGGCTACAAACAAGTCATAGCACTAAAAGCACGGATGAAATAAACTTTCCTGGACATCTTTGCTATTCTTTAAATGTGTGTTCACAACCAATGCAAACATCTGGTGTTCACATGAAGCAAAAGGAAAAAAATCCTACTATGGAGACTTCTATAGTACTTATGGTACTACAGCTGGTGAGCTTCCTATAGGACATTTTAAAAGTGCCTTAACTAATTGACTGAAGAAACAGCATCCCAAGGGTATCAAAGTCTCTCTTCCTACAATTACTGGAGTGTCAGACTGCATACATAGAAAGTATGCTTACTACTCTGAGATAACTCCCTAAAACTAAAGAGAAAAAAATAATTATAGCTAAAGAATATCACATTGATCAGCACCACTGAGAGAAATTAAAATATTCCTTCATTTTAAATCCCTAGAAATTATACTTTCTTTATCAGGTACTAATTGGTACAAATATTAAAAACTGCTGGAGTAATTTTCAAGCTTTTGCAATATTAATACACCTACCATCTGATTTTGTAATTTTTCAACATTACTTTGAAACTCCTGTAGCCAATTATATAGTGTTATTATTAATTACAGTTTGCAGCTTGAAATACAGTGCTATCAATAGAGTTTTATCTGCATAAATATGAAAATAAAACTTAAAATTGAATTAAACTGTTTACCCTTAGCGAGGGTATGTTAGAATATTATTAGTTGTGAAAATTAATTTGTTATGCCTGAAAACAGACTTTAAAGGAGAAATATCTCTGGGGAAAGGGTTACATTTTATGTATTGTATTTCTTTCATCTTCATGCTGCGAGACTTTTTAATCTTCTATTAAACACTATCTTGGAGGTGTGGGAGAAGTCCATTCATCTTACTTAACAAAATACAAAAAGATTTAGCTTTATATCAAACACATCCAGAGATTACTGCAGGAAATGTGAACTAATCTTAACAGCAACCCATCTTATTTCTAAATTATCAATCAAAGTTTAAATGGAAAGGAAATGTTACACCCCTTAAGTTTTATTTTCCTGCTCATATCTCCCTCCCCACTTCCCAACTGACTTCCACTTTCTCCACTGAAAATTTGAAGTCCAAAATTTCCAAAAGGTATTTATGCCTCTCCAGAGATATTCAAAACCCACCTGGACCTATTCCTCTGTAACCAGCTCTAGGAGACCCTGCCTTGGAAGGGGGCTGGACTAGATGATCCTCAGAACCACTTCTAATCCTAACTATTCTGTGATTCTTCTGTGAAGAAGTAATCCAATAATTTGGATAAAAGTAGAGGTACAACGCACAGCTGTAAACACCATGAAAGAACTAACAAGAGACAATCATGAACCATATCAAATAAATGCCACAGACCATTCCCTACCTAATAGCTACCTGTGTTGAAGTCTGAAACAAAGTCACTCGAGCATTCATTCAGCACACGCATTCATTATCATTAATATATAGTTTTCATTGTCTTTGGTATGATACAATATCATGAAAGATCATGAAGTAATGGTAGTCCCTCCTCAGAAAAATGCTGTTAACTGCAATGTACCAGTATAAAAGGAGTAGGTAAAACTACAGAGCTATGTTCCTGAAAATGTGTTTAAGGTCACACCCTGATATTAAGTGCATCATTCTCTTCTGATATAAAGCTGCTATGAAGCTATTATTTTTGACCAAAGATGTAGAAAATGCTCTTTCATTAAATGCTCTTTGCTGCCTTCTTTACACCTTTGTCAAGACATGCAAAATCAACTTACAAGCAAAAAGGGGCAAGCAGTGCTGAAGTTTCTCAATGTTTAGCTCTGCTACATGCCTTTATGATTTTTACATGCTCTTTTAAGAGCTTTGTAAGTGTTTCACTGGCAGTACCTATCAGCACTTGACCAATAGTGGGGAATAAAATCTGCCATGTAGCATTTCTTATATTATTTGTAGATTTGTTACATTTGTTAAATTTGTTACAGTAGAAACATTGCTCTGAGTAAGTATTCTGAAATCAAAGAGATTTGTCTGAATCAAGTGCTTTTGTATTTTTGGGGGAAAAAAATAAAAGGGAAAAGCATTGCATGATTTTCTCTCTAATGGTAAATTCATTTGGTTTCTAATAACAGACAAAATAAACCATTAGAAGAAAGTTGGATCAGAAACTTTCCAACATTTATTTGGTCAAAAATAATGAACAGAAAATAAATAGAAGAATAATATCTAGCACGGCAGTTTAATGAGGACTTGATAAAATGTGCTTCCTTTTTTCCCCCATTTTAGTTTGTATCAGTGAGTCAAGTTTCAGTTTAATGCTTAAACTCTTAAGCAATGAATATGAATTCATTCCTTTGGCCAATGTACCAAAATGATTTGATCATGATGTCAAATTGATTACAGTGGTATCATTAACTTTTTAATGGGAATAGAAAATTCTATAAATTTAATCGTCTTCAAACAATGCACGGAAGAATGAGCTGGAATCATCTCCTTCCAATTGTTGTCATGTAAAATATTTAATTTCCAGTTCTGCTTTGTCCCAGACAAGATCTTTGTCATTAAAATGAGAGCAGATTTTGATATGTAATATATTTGGTGACATGTCAGGGTGGCACCATTTTGACCTTTTCAGTATTCCACATTTCATTTGGGAGCCTGTTTCTTCCTTTTACTCCTATTACTGATCAAGAAATAGAAATTGAACAGAGGGCCAATCAAACTGGAAATTATAAACAAAGGCTCAAAATTATATTAAATTAGTACATTAAATTAATCTGTCTATTAAAATTAGGTAAAACCCTAGCCCATTTTCAAGTCTCCTTTAAAAAATACAAATAATAAACCAAAGAAACAAGCTTTCCTATTTATATTTTCAAATCTACTAATCTCACATGTCCTCTCATGCTAAATTTTTTTCAGAAATGAATATATCAGTATTTTTCACATCCTTTCCTCAATTTTTTTGCTTTTCATTATGCTGATCTTCACATTCATTTTGCTTCCAGTTGTTGGCTACTTATCTTAAGCAGGACATTAAGTACTCAGGAAACTGAGCTGCCCTGTACATTTGTATGCCAGCTGCACGAGAGGCACAGTGTCCCAATTAAATTCTCTTAACACAGTGTATTAACACAGACCTGGCAAGTTTTGCTGTTGTGTGCAGTCTTATACTATGTGATGCTTTTTGTAAACCTACATAGACTTTGTAGTCTCAGACCTCATAGTTAGATGCTATTCAGTTTCCATTTTAAATGCATTTCCAACCCTATGGCTGAGATGAAAAGTCTGAAGACAGTGGATAATAGGATCAGGCTGGAAGGGACATTAAGAAATCCATTCCACTTCCCAGCCCCAAGCAAGACCTAAGTACACTTATATAATCACTGGGCAGGTGTTTGTCTAATGCATTCTCGCAGATTCTTATCAATGGAGGTTTCAAAATGTCCCCAAGCAAGCTGGTATAATACTTAATGTCTTAAACATTAAAAGGAGCTTTCTCCAAACCCAGACAGATTCATTCTAGATATTAATTTCATCATTTCTGTTTACATACATTGTATTTGGATGAACAAGTGGTCCTCTATCTTTCTGCAAAAGCCTCTATTTGAAAACACTGTCTTCTATCACCTCTTAGTCAACTCTTCTTCAGGTGAACTACGCCTCCCTGCTCATCTGTTTTTCACAGATCACCTTTTTGAGATTTGTCTTTGTTCTTGCTTGAGGAGTTTCATCTTTTCTGAAGTGAGGCACAAAACCTGTACTGAGTCACAGTGACATTCCACAACTGACAGACAAATTGGAGGACTGCTCAAATTTTTTTACAGAAGATATGCCCACCTGCACATTCCATTAAAACATAAGGAATATAGGTTATAATGTACTATCATCGCTGCATTATTTTTTAAAATAGTATTTTCTGACCAGTCTGTCTGAACTCCTCATTTTAGAGATCCTTCTTGCAGAACCCCAATGCCTCTTGTATTTGTCCTTTTCTGGACAGTATTTTCAGATTTGGATTCTAAGGATTTCTTCTAGATGTCCTAGTCCTAGTCTTTGTCCTTCAGACCGTAAAATAATGTCCAGATTTTACAGTATTCTTCATTCCAAGTCCATCTGGGTTAAACATGAATATGTTGGCTAGTACCTGATCCAGCTTAAACAAGTAACACATGCCAAATAACACATAACACATTCTTTCACTTAAACAGAAATCATTGCTAATTGCTCTCTGAGAAAAGTTTTCTAAATAGGTCTGCATCCAGCCTATTTACACCTAGATCACAATTGCCAAATTTGCTCAGGAGAATACTGTATGTGACAATTGAGATAACACTACAAAATTTGAGAGATGTGACACATCAAGTGCTTTTTCTCCAGCTATAAGCTGTTATCCTGTCAGAGAAAATGATTAGATGGATTTGATACTATTTGCTCTTAACAATTCTGCACTGGTTATCAATCCTGTGGTTACATATCATTTACCTGTTTGTTCACCTGAGTATTTTTCTAGGAAATAAAAATTACTTGTCTGTCCTGCCTCCCTCTGCTTTCCCTCTTCAGAATCATTAGAGTCCCTGATACCCACAATAAGTTGATGGGAGCATGGAGGTTGCCAAAAATCAAGAGTTCTAATAGAAAACATAAGTCACAAGCGGAAAAAAAATTAAACCACTAAACACGACTTCTTGGTGCTACACAGATCTTGTAATGTTTAGGACACCTATTCATGATTTTAACTGCTTTGGATTGATAATCCTGTTAATAATATTTATTTAATTTATCTTATTCATTTTAATTATTTATCAAATTACAACAGTCTTTTTTGTTCCAGGATCAATGAAGATCCAGCTGACACAAACTCAAGTAATTGTGATTATAAGGTAATTACAGTTTTTACTTGCACCCATCTGAAGTTCCCTTATATTCCTGGAAACGGGAAACAGTAAAAAGTCATGTATTTTATTTGTTTGCTTTCAGAACTCAGAACTAGCTGTGTTGCAGATGGTTTTAAAAAAAAAATTTTCAGCCAATGTGAGTGTCTGGGGAAGCCAATCTATTTGCCATAGGTGAACCATTTCTTTTAAATATGAACTGTCAAAGAATTACACATGCCTTTGCTAACCCCAGAACAAAGCAATGTACAGAAGGCAGCTTTGGCTTTCCCATGAAGACACCTAGGAGCAGATAGCAATGATCAGAAGCTAGAAACATTAATCAGTTAAATGAGTGAGCACATTACATACACTGGTTCCCTAATGTCAAGAATGGCTGTAGTTTCATTCTAAAACCAGGTCCTTGCAAGTAATCACTTACCTTTATGGTTCAAGCATAAGTACCTGAAACACGCATGTGCCTTCCTATATGATAGAGATGCTCTCTACATTCACATGCAGTTAGTGAAAATGGGAGATGATATCATATTTTCTCACCCAAACTGATTCAAAGGAATTGGAGTTTATATGTACATGCCCTGAAAGTCAATTCTAGTAGATTAACCCAGGCTTTCTGAGGAAGGACAGGAAAATTGTTTGGGGGGGTGGGGAGCTGTTTGTCATTTAATGCTGTACTTTGTGAAAAGACGAATTCCACACTTTTTTAAACCACCCACTACTCATCATCTTATTTCTTGGTGTCCAAAACTTACTGCTCCTGACAAACAGCCATTTTTTAAGGGAAGAAAAAACTATGAAGTGTGAAAAAGAATTTATAAGGATCAAAGGGATTTAAATACACTTCTCATAGTGCCCGTATTTGTACAGAACATTTTATTATGAAGGGAAAATGGTAAGGTTATGTCTTTTACTTCAGAGTGGAAGGGTTTTGTTGCTTTTAAAATTCATCAAAATTAAAATCTCTAGGTTTACCTGTGCTGAAACATGGAATAAGCTCTCACTGGACCGTAATTTTCCTAAGCTGAATCAAAACTGGCATTTCCTCAAATCTGGCTGTAGTTCAGCATCTGGTTGCTTTTTGCCTCTAAGTCATCAAGGAGCTGCCCCTTTTGAAAAGGGTCAAGAGATATATATTTTTTGCCTCTCTTCTTAAATTGCTGGCAAAATTGCCACCTTGGCAGACACGCGAGAAGCAACATCACCCACTTGAGCCCAGGTAACACACCCACGGGTGTTCTGATCACACCTAATCAGAACCCAGAGATGCTCTGCAACCCGGCAGCTATAAATTCCAGACCTGATAAACATGCACTCACCAATTTCTCTGGAGATCTGGGTGAAGGCCTCCACACCACTCTCTCCATAGTTGCCTTCAGAAGCCAGCGTTGAGACATAGTTCCAGCCAAGGGCCGTGACGATGTCAACCATGGCCTGTGCCTGGTAGGAGTCTGGAGGCACCACGCGAGAGAAGAAGTCGTACCTGGTGTTGTCACTCAGCTCGGGAGCTGTAGATGCATAGCTGATTTGAGGTATCTGCAAACACAACAACAAGTCATGCAAGCCAATCTAATAATGTTTTACAGTCCATACTTGTACCTTTGAAAGGCTTGTAATAGATTATGCACAGGCATTGTGCAGAACCAAGTATCTTGTTTTAATTAAATCAGCTGATCAGAAAGCGTCTCGGATTTTGCATAATGTCAGTCAAGCCTTATTGTGTAACCCTCTCACCAAGAAATAATGCATTCAGCTTTGCTCCAGATGACATGATTCTTGACATGTAAATGTAACAACTTCTTTTCTTATTCTGGCCCTAATAGAAACAAGTGAAGTAAAAAAAAAAAATGGGGAGAGAAAAAAAAAAATGGGGGGGAGAAAAAGGAAGAATTGTTACTATTACTACAGACAATGAAAAGGTCACTTTTGAAGACTGTGATTCTTGAAATTTGACAAGTGAAATGTGGATTATCTCCATCTCTTTGTTTTATTTATGTGCATGAAAATGTGTGTGTGTTCCCATTTTATAACTATTTTTCAAGCTTTCTCTGCCACAGGTTTTTCATTTTCCAGTTTTAATAGTTCATTGTGCATGATTTAAGAACATGAAGGCTATGTATTAAATAGCAAAAACTATCTGATTAAAAAAACCCACACTTAGAAAAATTACCTGTATATGATATCCATACACAGAAGGAGTGTATATGATATCCTTATACAGAAGGAGAAAGGTTACAAGGATGGTAAATTTTGTAGAAAACACCTCAACATTCTTAGCAGAAACAAACCTAAATAACTGGAACACATTTTAAAACACATTATTATTCTATTGGGAAATAATTCTGGTCTTATACAGGTGGTTCAGCAATGTCCAGAAGAGACATTGTAAGCAATACTCACTTACTTTGGAAAACATTTTTGGTGCAAGAAAATTTAATTAACATGCTAACTTAGAAGAAGAATTATTTTCTTATTTAAAATGGTAAAACTGATTAAAAAGTCATTACTTGAAATAAAAGATACTCCAAATATTGCATTGCATTGTGATGCATATTAATAAGAGGTGCTTAATTCATGTCACAAAACACATAACAGTTTTCAAGAAAGCACTCTGAATGCAGTTCCTACATTGATTCAGGAGAGAGCCAAATTGAGGAGCACCAGGCAACAAGTGTTCTGGTAAATACTCTCTGTCATAGTAGATGATTGAGTAGAAGGTTTCAGTGCAAGTGTTATGTCCTGTTTGGTGCTTCCTCATCAGTACAAACTAAAAAAGGGACTTGGGGCAAATGAAAGGAATTCAAAGGGTCTGGTCATTAACCAAACCTGCACAGACAGTGCAGATACAGCCTGAATAAACAGTTAATTGCCTAAGGGTTGGTACAATCATTTCTCAGTCAGAAACTAACAAAATAAACCCTTATGTATCTTGGCTGTATTCTTTAACAGATTTTCTACCCATGGAAATGCCTCAGAATAAAAATCTGAAATGTTGTTATAAAAACAACTGAAGAGAACAGAAAATAAAAGGAGAGGGAGGATCACAGAAAAAGTTAGAGTTTATATTTCATGGAAATCAATATTTCCAAAAAAAATACACCAAGTAAAACTAAAAGATAAATTGTTCTTACAAAACTCATCTTATATAAATTCCCTATCTTTCAGAAACTGTTTGAAACATCTTTACCTTTTAACAGTCAAAATATTTTTGGCCTGCAATAATAAACTATGCATATTCAGAGCACATAGAATTATGCATATTTAGAGCCTTTCTAAACTTGTTCTATTACTCTCTAAAATAGTCTCTTTTTTAACAGATATAAAAACAATAAAGACAACCTTTGTAATTTTACTCATTTTGCTCCTTGGTGTTGCATTTTATGGAAATATTATGCAAATATTATGTCATTATTCCTTTGTTGAAAGTTATTTAATCAATAATGTCAATCCACACATTCAACACCAGAAAGAAATCTTTTAGACTGATACTTTGGCAGTGAAAATCTTGAAGTCTAGACCACAGACTTATATCCATTAACTCTCCCAGTTCATTTTTCTTCAGGCATGAGATGAATAACAAATCCTAGATGTGTGTTTGCAGGAGAATTGTTGGTTCAACCACAGCAATGAGACATTTCAGAACAAAAGTGATATTTTAGGTGCTACGAATATCACTTTTTTAGAGCACTGGAAAATGTAGAGAAGAGATGTTCCTTTCCTACTTTTCAGTTTGCAGTTCAACTTCTTCCCTAGAGTTATTTCTAATAACATTGGAAGAAAACAGAAGGCAAATACAACACAAACACAATACTCAGAAATCACTGGACACACTAATAAGCTTAAATCACCACTATTCTATAACATCTGCCACCTTTTCACTGGCAGGAAAGAACAACATGCCATCATGAATGTAGGGAGAAAGACACTCCCTACATAGCAAATCTCAAGTTTGGAGAAAAAAATGGTTCTTGCAATGAAATATATAATTCTTTTCCTGAATTCTTTTTCCATATATCCCTCATGGTTGTAAACAACACCATGTTCAAGAATTTTCTCCCCAAATTTGCAGAACTCCCACGCAGAAATGCTTCATGGACTTCTTTTTTCGAAAGCAGTTTATGCAAAAGTAAATAGTCATTTCCTTCCTTGTCTGCTTTTAAATGTACAATTTTATACAGGGGAGCTCTGAAATATATCTTTAAAATTTGAGAATTTGGTTTATGCTCCAGTTACATAGGGAGTGAAAAGACTCAGAATGAGATTTAAAGAAACTTTTTAGCATGAGGTCAAATTCTTTGGATTTAGTAGTTCAATAATCCATGAATGAAAAATATATACATTAAAATGTAACAACTCTAGTTATGGACTGTAGGTTTAATAAAGCATTTTACATTTCCCCAAGTACATTTTACAAGATGGAGCATAACGCTGCCTAAGCAAGGGAACTGTTATGCTCTATCAATTCAGTAATGTGTGTTTTTAAAACTCTAAATACAGACTGTATTTCTACTTTAAGTTCCACTGGTCTCTTGAGACATAAATTTGCATTTTGAAAGAAACCTGTAAAAAAGCATCTTTATTTATCATTCTAGATTTCTCAATCTAATTTCTCAAAATTAAATACAATACCTGTAACATACACATTGTATTTAAGTCGTATATATCAGTGTTAATGTTGCATTTCCTTCTCTTTGAGGGAAAAATTGATTATATAACCACATTTGAATTGGTTCTTGCACAACATCTGTCACATTCACTGACAGTTGCTAAAAGCATTCATGTTTGACTGTTCATTGATACAATTTTTCTGTTCTTTCCTACCCTGTGGTTTGCCCACTGTCTCCCATTAGCCTATAACCTGCTGATAAACTAAACTTCTAGTGGGTGACAGACTTGATGTCTTTGAAATTATTATATAGATACATTAATAGGAACCTTATTTTTATTCTTTTTAAATCTTAAGCTATCCATTAAATGTTGAAAACCGAAAAATTTCAGTGTGGTGTTTTGAAAGAACATCCAGTTTTAGTTTCGTACTGGGGTCTTAACACTGATACTGAACTACTGCTGAAACTATTCAGGATCCCTCAGTCCTTTAATCTAAGTCAGTGGTGGCTTCTTTTCATCCTGTTGTTCAGTCACCGGCACCAGAAAACTATTCAGCATGCTTAAAAATAAAACAATTTGGAGAAAAACAAATTAAAAAAACAAAACAAAACAAAACAAAACAAAACAAAAAAAACAAAAAAAAACAAAAAAA
>WEIU01015975.1:115199-172726 GCA_013389925.1 Aegithalos caudatus
AAAAAAAAAAAAAAAAAAAAAAAAAAAAAAAAAAAAAAAAAAAAAAAAACTAAACCCAAACACCCACACACAAAATTGCTGATAACTAAGCAGAACACCTAATCCTTGAAGATTCATTCAAGCCAAAATCAGCAGTCCAGAAGAATCTCTTTTTCATGCATATATCTGTATATATCTCCTAGCTGATCTAAAATCTGTCTCTAAAGGTCTCCCCTTCCCAGAGGATTAGAGAGGATGAAGCAGGTATGTTCAGAAGTGACCATCCACAAGCACAACTCTGGCAGCTTTTCAGAGGAATGACATCAGTACAAGACAAGCACCAAGCATNGACCTAATTGTGCCATTCCAGGAGAGGGTCTTCACCAAAGCAGGCAGTTTTTAGCATGCTTTCTTTTGAATTACACGCTCTCCAAGTTTAAGGCAAAATTTCACTAGAACCCTTTTACTGAGCTTTCAAATCCACTTGCATGCTACATTTGACAATGTAATGCATCAGCTGGCCATTTCATATGCCATCTTCCTTTACACAGTCTTCCAGCTGAAAGCATGATTTGGGAACAAAATAGCAGACAGTGAAATGAGCAAAGCTCATAAGGCAAAAGACTTGAGGAAGGAATCACTATCAATTTTAAAAATTAGACATGAGTTACACTCACAGCAGTAACTATGTTGTACAGTCACCCAGAGTAATGGGCTTAAATCACTCACATCTTCAGTTTCACTACCCACTCAGTCCTATCACTACTAACTTTAACATATCAACTAGCATTTTATCTCTCTTCTCTATTCTCTCATCACTGAACCATCTTTCTTTTTTTTTAGCAATAGCACATTAAAAATAGTGATAATTGCAATTAAAGATTGAAATCAATAAACTTTAAGTTAATGGCTACTCAATATCAACTGGCATTTTACCACCAACTAATACAGCTTCCAAAGCAGTTAAAGTACTCGGAATAAAATTTGACTGTGGAAACATGTTTTCAACTTGATGATTTTTTGAATTTTAAATGTCTATCATTAATCATTAATGGCCCTGTCTCTTCAAGATTTTTATTCCCTCTTCTGTACAGCAAGAAAGAGTTCTTTCTGAATACAAAAAATTCACAGCATTGAAATGAATCCTCAGGGCCTAGATATTGAACAGTTGCAGGAGGAGAGCTGAGGTCACCATACTTAGGCTATTAGTGACATTTTTAAATTGCTATCAGCCAGAGTACCATCTTAGTTTGCTTTGCTTCTGAAAACCTTCTGCCTGCAACACAGCAATGCCAAAGTCATTCAGGAAGGACATTCAAGATGCAGAAGAGTTTGATAAAGATTAATAACATCTTACTGTATAACAAAAAATACTGAGAATGTATTTTATTATTATTAACTATAGCAGAAGGTGAAATGCACCCTGGAACATTTCTCTCCACTGACTATAACAAGAGCCTGGGATATTAATTCAACTGTTCTACACACTCTGAAGAACAATAGTGTAAACAGCTACATGTCTTCCATTGAATCTTACAATCCCACTCACTTTGGCTACACATGATTATTGTGACACCTTATTTTCAACTTCCTCCTATGATGTCTTCAGCCTTTCCTCTATGAGAAACACTGGAGAGGTCATCCATGCCATCATTAGATACCTTGCTTCATTCATTTCAGAATAAACCAACATTAAATCACCCTGTGAAGACCTAACACATTAAGACTCAGTAATGCCTTTGGACATGTGAGATGGCCCATCCAGTGCTCAGAGCAGCTGAGCAGGGTGATGCCTTGACAACTCCATCAGCTACAAATCAGCTCTGCTAGAGCTGATATGATGGAAAAGTTTCAACACACAAACTTTTTTGAATCAGCTTTGTTCCATGGATTTTACTGTGAGTAGGAGTGAACTAAAACAATATATTTTCCCAATAATTTCATGTATTCATTTATATTTATAAACTCAAGTAATTCTAATCTATATTTATTTAGATTCATATATTCTCCCTGGATGTTAAGGACCCTAAATGCCAATATTTATCATGTGGCAAGCAATGCATTTTGTTCAGGAATTACCACTGATTTCTACCTCCCCTGCCACCAAAAAATATGTTGATATTAACTTGAGCAAAAGCAAGATAACATAAATATGTTTTTCACCCAGATGAATACAATTTAAAATGCATTTAGTTCAAAAAGGTCTAGTAGAATTTAAAAAGTTTTGGCAAAAGACAGAAGAAAAGTATAATCAGAAAGCGGTCAATAGCCGATTTCACTTGGTAGGCAGGATTTTTTAAACCCATTTGAATTGTTCCAAGTCATTCTATTTGAAGTAAATATCATAGCTGTTCCTGTCAAGGGTGCTCATAATTCATACACCTAACAATGAGGAGGTAATGGATAGATCACTTGAAATATTTTGGAAGCTCCACATACACTTGTACAGGTTTTGTGCAAAGATATGGGGCTTAGTGATAAAATGCAACATGGTTATTTTTTGTCCCAAATACAGAAGGAAAAGGGATCTATCAACCTAAATGCTTCTGAGCTGGAAGATTATTTTGCTTTTTTTTTTCTTTCTATTTGTCTTTCACTGAGTTTACTTCTGCTGCCAGTTACCTTCTGAAGACATATTCCTGAACAGAATATAACTTCAATGATCAGCACTGATATTTTCATGAAAACACATAAATGAGGATCAATGCAGCTCCATTTGTTGCCAACAAAATTTTTTCTACAGCCATCATAAGCTGGCCTGGTGTGTGAAAAACTGCAGAGACAAATGCAATCTCTAGCCCAATGGAAATATGGTGGTAAAATCAAACATGCAAATCTTCTTTCTTACTGATTTTCTTTTTTCCTCTCCACTACAAACACAGGAATCACCTATCATACTTATTTCTGAGGATATTGCTGGTGGCCAAATGGACAAGCAACTACAGTAGTCTGAATAAACTGAATTACCCTAGCAAAAGTAATTTTTTATGGTTAATGCATATAATTGTATACTGTCAGATAATGGGCTGAAAAAATACTAAAGCTCCATTGCATCACCACCTGCCAGAAAGTATCTTTCACGAAGTCTAACAAGATGTGTTACAGCAAATATATTTCAGCTTATGACCTGTCATTCTGCCCTGGTGGAACAGGATGTGACAAAGGAAGAATGTGTATAATATAAAGTACCTAATCAAAAGTGTTTGAATTTGATTAGGTTCATTCCAGTGGGTTGAAGAAGGTCAGGGACTCATTAGAAGTCATTACTTTTAATTATACACAAGGGATACTGTAGAAAATAGTAATAATATGATATCCCAACCTCAAATCCCACAATAGATGCAACATCTACAAAATATATTCACCACTACAGAAAGTATGGGGTGCACTTCAGGGCAAAATATTAAAAGAATATTTATGCATTAGGAACATTTTTACAACTGGAGTACATCTTGTCACACTGTGCAACGCTGTGTCACTCCAGAAGGATGAGAATCCATTTAAGGACAGCTTGAATTGTCATCAATATTCTGTGCAAGGCAATCTATTGATAAACAATGGAATTTTCTCAGTATGGAAGTTCTATATCAGTATTTCCACATCATTTTAAATCCTTACGTTTTTCTTTCTAAAGACCAGCCAGGTTAAGCAGTTGCACATTAAATTATCCACCATCTTTAGGCAGTTCTTTCTAAATATTTTAAGCCCAGCTGAGGTCCAGGCACTGAATGATAAACTGAAGAAGCAGCAGATCAAATGAGAAATATTCATACTGAGATCAAATCACAAGGAGGGGAGAAGGAGGGGACCTTGAGCTTGGGAATTGCTGGTAGCTCTTCCTTTACAGAACCTTATGTTCTCCAATCACCAGATCAAACAGAAAGCCCATGATGGCCAGATAGCTTTAGGGACTTCTTATACTATTAAAATTCCCTTTCTACTTGTTGGGGAAACCCACACTTAATTCTGTGCATCAATATATTAAACTCATGTCAGACTCTGCTGAGCACAGAGTGAACTCTGATATTTCAGTTTTTCTAGCTCTACTTTCCTCATTAGAGCTTGTCATGTCAGTGTCTGGAACTCTAATCTCTTTTGATGAGTTTGAGAAAAATATACAAAAATGTGCTTTCCTTTTAGTCTGAACTAGGAAAACCAACTTTTTATTATTTAGCAAAAACAAATTTACCTTTGGGACACCTAAGAGGATCCCTTAGCCAAAACCAGGTTTCCTTTACATTCATTTGATGATTCATACCATACAGAGCACAACAAGCAATTTCAGAGACTTGCCCATGGGGAGATGCTTTCATCCATGGAAATTCTTCTGATTACAGAGACCATCACAATGGAAGGAAGTATGAGATACAGGAAGAATGGGAGAAGCATTGGAGTCACCATCCCTGGGGTGTTCAAGACACAACAACATGGCACTTAGTCCTGTGCTCTGGTTGACAGGATGGTGATCAAAGGTTGGACTCAATGACCAAACTTAATGATTAAGGTCTTTTCCAACCTTAATGATTCGGTGAAGGGGAGAGTGCTCTCAGCAGGATGCAAGATGGGATGTTCTGCTAAAGGAACAATTCTGATCCTTGCATTCACTGTTCACTGCTGCAAGGCCACTCCAGCTTACACCACTGCCTGAGCAGTAAGTAGTGCTGCCCTTCTGCTACCCATGCTGCCACCTTAACATCATGAGATACAAGCAATCAAAAATATCATGAAGAGGAAAAGTAAATTTTGTACTCTTGACAGCTCTCTTCACTGTTGTGGACAAGATGAGGATGTGTAAACAGGGCTCAGCTGGCCAGACAGACACGTGCAGTGCTTTAGTGGGTGCTTTCACATGTTGTGCAGTACACTGCCTACACTTCAGCTATAGCTCAAAAAGCTCAGCCTTCCAGTAACCTCTCTGTCACATGCTAAGGACTTGGATGCCAAGTATCAGAATGCATTAAGAAAATCCCTATGAGTCATCATAGCTATGGATTCCTTCCACAGCACATACAATTCATATGGGATTATAAAGTATCATCTTAAACCCATATACAACAGACTTAGAAGGAAAATTAAAAATATTACTGCTTTGTTTGCATCCAGATGATTTTTTTTCATTCTTAATACAATCAGACTTGGATGATAAACAATTTTACCTTGAGTTGTTAACCTTAAAACATCATCCAATGCAAAGTGATTTCCAAGAAGTTCAATATTTCCTGCATTACCACAGTGAATTGCTAAGTCCAGTTGCTACCAGTAGAAAAGTTAAAGAAGAAAATTAAACATTTATGGAGGAGAATGAGGTGGAGGGGGAAGGAAACAAAGCAAAAATACTGGTTACTATAATTATGTGATAAAAGTGATTCAGATAGAAGGAATAACCTAGTGCTCTCTTTCCTTGTACCTAAGAGTGTCAGTATCTTAATCCTTCCAAAGTACAACCTGGCTGTCAAGGGGCTAATCTTACTGGTCCCTTTTCAAAATCCTAGGCTTGCAACATAGAAAAGCAAATGTAACTGCATTATCCACCATCTGGGGATTGTTAACAGAATAACTATCCAATCTTAGACTAGAAAAAAAGAAGCTTTGTAATTCAGGCTCAGAAGTACATTGTTCAAAGTACAAAATCATGCCTTGTCCTCTACCCCCACCAAAAAGCTATATTGAAAACTGCATGTGCAAATACATACAGCAGCTTAGTACCCACCATTTCCACCAAGGTATCCTGCAGACAGACTTTGAGGTCTTGATGGTGGACATGGTTCTCTGGAAACTGTTCCAAACCCAAAGAGACACAGCAGCACAAACAGTGCTAAGATTAGCAAAACAATCAAATTTCACAAATAGATGTATTTCATAAATTCTGCCATTCTGGTAAGATAGGTAGAGCCTTACAAATCATACTCAACACACACAAACAGATCACAACACAAGGAGGTTGTGCCCATGGTCAGAGGTATAAGAGATACCTTTGAAGTCTGAACTTATCCACCACATGTTCTGACCCTGTCAGCAGGCATGACTAAAGTTTCCAAAAAGTAATGATGTCATAAAATTCAGGAATTCAGAAAAAAAATTTATATTTTTATATGAAAGTACTTTATGTATGTATAATGTACATATACACACACATATTCCATATCTTGGGCCCTTCTTCTCTCTTTTCTTTTAGAGTAATTAGTGGTTTAACTTTCCTACTGAGGAGCCTACCTAAATTTTATTTCTAAGCTGATATTGTTATTGACTCTAATTGAACAAGATGAGCTTTAAGAAAAGTACAGCCCAAGGGGAATAAGATCACTTGAAGAAACAGAAATCTTGCACAGGTTTCTTACCTGTACAGCAATATTTTCTCCATTTAAAGAAGATAATTAGAATATGGAAGAAATAAAATTTTAATGGAGCTATTTCTTATTGAACCTATTTATATGTATAGGTATCTATACCTACTATTTTCTCCTTTTTCCTTTTATCTCATTCTTACTTTTCTTCCTCAGACATTTCAACAGCCTTTGGTTCCCCCTCCTGCTCCCTTCAGGATGCTCTCTCTTTCTCTACATGAATACTTTCTTCCTAAATATCCCTTTTCCTTCACACCTGTTTTCCCTACCTCTTCTCATTCTCTCTTCCTCAACCACAACTTGACTGAACTCAGAAGGAAAAGTAGACAATGGGTGGTTCTTAAAGAGTGATTTAGGATACTCAGTCTGAGCTCTGCTTTTCTTCTTTGGCAGCTCACGTTCAGAGATACTCAGTGGAAAGGGCAAAGGGGAATTTGTCTTCTGTAAAATAGGGCTGGGCAGGGTCACTCCTCACTCTCATCTACTGAGTAAGGCTTCCTTTTCCACTATAGATACTTCTGCTCTCCAGCTGCATTGGGACCATGTCCACAAAGTCAGCAAAAGCAGTATTTGATGTAGGAAAAAAGCCTATATTTCATGAGCATTTCACAATTTCTGCAAATTTTCCTTTTCCCTATTTTTATTCATTGTAATTTAACTACAAATCAGTTTACTGTTATCACCACAATACAGCTTTGTTTGAGTGTGTTAGCCTTAGCCTTTCTGGCTAGTGCAATGGAGATTTCCTCCCTAGCTATGACTCTCCAATATCTCTAAGTCCAAAAACAGAATGATACATAAGTCCTTTTGAAGGTTCTTAAAAGTCCTCCCCAGCTTGATCCTGTAAGTCTGGCCACACCATCAACATCCTACTTCAGCAGCTCAGCAGGATGATGAAAGAAGAGGGCCTGAGGAGCTTTCAATAAGTTCAAAAGCTCCCACACTCAATTTTTTTCCCATTTCAGCAATCCCAGTAACAACTCACATTTCTGACAGCATGTCAGTACAGTAGTCAGAGGCAGAGCTTGCTGATAACCACTTTGCAGTGCTGTGAGAAGTCCTCTCCTGCCTGCCTTCCCACCTGCAGGGATCAGCTCACCTTTGCTATTCTGCATGGCCAGGCAGTGTTTTAGGTGGCAGCCAAGTAAACCTTGGCCCTGGGGCTGCACATAAACTTTTTTTTTTTTTTTCCCCACCTAAAAGAGTTGAAATACCCATGTCAGCTCACAATGTATTTCACAGAACTGGGTCTTCTTTAGCAAAATAAGAAACCAATTGATTCTGTTTTGCCCAAATATTTGGAACCTTAATACTCATCAGCTGCTGAAGATCTATGACTAATGCAAAACACCTCTATTTAAACCCAGCTTTAGTACAGATCTTCTGAAGATAACCCCATGCTTTCCTGACAGTGCTTCAGTCTGCAGCTACTGTATGCAGTGCATCAGTTTTTGGAAATCTCTTGTATACTGTGCACAAATGATTTGTATTAGGGACTGGAGTGCCACTGCACCACTTCTGAATACTACAGCAGCTTTTGAGGAGTGAACATCTTTTATTTTGAAGTTGTCCTCCCTCAGTCTGTTGCTGCATATGTTAAAAGACCCCATCAAAAGCAAAATCACACTAAACTAGATTTAAAAGTGTCAAGTGCATTGAATAAACATTGGAGACATCAAAAGCCTGAGTGGATGCTCCTGACAACAAGTGGTGTGGGAATGCCAGCCTGTGCTGAGCCTGATACAATTCCATTTCTATCTACTTACTGAAATTGCTTCACAAATATATTTCTGCATATCAGTGTCACCTATCCAGTTCCAGGCACTGGAAGAATTGGTTTAAAATTGCCAACTGAAAGATATCAACTCATTTTTTTTCCATGGAATATCAATGTCATCTACATCTCTTTCAAAAAGGAAAAAAAAAAGATAAAACAACCCACGCAACTTTGAAGCATTTGTTTTTGATGTTTTTGGTCTGTCTTCTCTTTCACAGTTTGTAGATCTTACTTTTTAATCACAAAGGCTACAAAGCACTGAGGTTTGTTGCAACAGAATTTATGGGTTCTGTCAACATGTGGGTTGCCTACATAGCAGAAGTTCATTACCTTGGAATGGGATTAATATGATATTTACTGAGTTAGCCAATCAAAATACTAAGCAAGAGATGTGTCCAAGATCATATTCCTTTTGTAGCCCAAAATTACCTTCAACACATCAGAGTGGTTCAGACATCTTTTCTAAAATAAGTCTGGAGATGAGGATAATGTTGACAATTCTAAAGAAATGTTAGTTGCCACTAAAGCCCACATTTATACACTTGCATCTTCACTTGGATTCTTCTGTGTAGGGCTAATGGGAGGTCATCAAGTCCCTTTTCTCTAGATTAGAAACCAATACAAACAGTTTTAGCAAAAGCCAAAGTGTGAAACAAGGCTCTTGTTTCACATACAGCCAGAATCAGCTCTCCCAAATGCCTGCTCTAACACTGAGACACTGGCCAGACTGAGACAGGAAAAACTCTCTCACCTTCCAATGGTAGCAATGCCCTGCATAGATTGGTTACACAAAGCTGGAAGACAAGTGCAGAATTGCAGAGCTCCATAGTATATCTGACCTGGTGCAGGTGCCAGGATCTGGCCTGAACTTCTTGACGTTTATTTGAAATGGAATAAAATATTTGCCAGATATGTAGGAAATAAGGTAATTGACAAGGTGGCAGAACCCATGGGGAAATACAGCCAGGGAATAAGAGAACTTCATTGGCCAAAATCACAGAGCAGAAGTTTCATAGATCCAAGAACATCTTTACAGGTCACACACTGAGATGCTCAAGTGCCCCTTTAGGCATGTAAGGGCATTCTGTGAGGTCTTACTTTTTCTATCTGGGCTTGATAGTCCAAATATAACTCTTCAGATCTATGAAAACAATTAAGGGATAGAGTTGTAGTATGCAGTTTCAAAATGAACTAGCAAATCTTTTGTGTCAGATTTCTAAAGAATGGCAATTTCACTCCCTAGTAGAATAAGACAATTTCTGTCTGACAGAATTCCCCGTACAAGGGGAATAAGTTATTTTCTGTTTGTACATCAATCAGTTTCTTATCTCTGAGCATTTTTCCTTTCCCATTTGTTCCATTTTATAGCAGATATCCTTTCCACTCACTTGAGACAGCTGAGCCAATAATTAAAAAAAAATTTCACTTGAGAGAGAAAAATTTTAGCCTTATATGCACAGGTGTCACAACAATCAGACTCTAACAAAGAGTGAATTGTTTCAAATGACCTTCTGATGCACAGAGGCAAGTTTTGTGCAAAATATGCAAGAACAAAAGCAGAGACACTTCCAGTGCCTGTGCTGGAAGCCAATAGCTCCAGATCCCCTCTACCACCCTGGTGTCAAAGCAAAGGGCACCTTCAGATCTGATCCTCTGCACAGCCTGGTGGACACAAGCCTCAGTGCTGGAGGCTCCAGAGCCTTCTCTGTTCTGCAGCCAGCTGCGGAGCAAAACCTGATTCTAGACAGGCTGCAGAAAGCCAGGCCCTGGTGGCCCGTGCTCCACCCTGCCAGCCGGCAACTGGAGAGCCCCAGGCGGGAGCAGAGCACGGACCCGCATTCCCGCAGCCCGGCTGGAGGCAGAGCACAGCCGCAGTGCCCGGCAGGCTGGAGCTGCACGGCTCAGCCCGCTGGAGAGCAGACAAAGGCTTTGCATTCCCCTGGAACCCTGAGAACGAAACCTCCCTCTGAGCTGTGCACTCCGGGGAGGCTGCCAGCGCTGCTGCCCTCCATCCAGCCCGGCGGGGCGGCAGCCAGGAGCCGCACACACAAGGGATTCGCTCCGGGGGACACGGAGCAGCTCCCATCTGCAGCAGCAGAACGAAGGCAGCGCTTCTGGACACGTTCTTCTAGTCAGGGATGTGTCAGGGAGGATGAGTCACTAACTGCACAGGTACTATCATCACCTTAAGGCTTACAGACTGAGGTACAGGGGCACAAAAAGCTCTGTAACTACTGGTATCTGGCTAGAGAGGAGATTATGTGAATCTTTGCACAGGAGCTAGACCAACGACATTATATACCACCACTTTTCCACATAGTGATTTTTATTCCCCCCTCCCACAAGAGGACTGCGCGCTTCAAACCACAAATCATTGTTATTATTAGTGTTATTTTCACATCTTTTCCTGAAAGAAAAGAAACAAACAGAAAAGCCCTCTTCAGACCTCTGTTTCGGTTTGGATGCATCTCGGTCACATAATAAAAAAAGCAGAAGAATCCTTTCTGCATGGGAATTACTGGGTTGTGCTCATGCTACAATTTCATCATAGACGGTGGAAGCCAGCTCTACAGAATAAACTTCCAGAAAGATAATTAAGAATCAGGCTCTCATATGATTAAAGAATTAACCTCTCCTTAAAATAGTTTTTGAAGATATAAAACAAAATAATGCAACTTTCCCATATTATACAGAGAATAAGATGCTCAAGTCTCAAACTATTTAATTTCACTATTTAAGTGTTTATTAAGGTCAAGGAAGTTTTTCATAGATGTGAAACTTCACCTGAAAGCAGCAGTTAAAAAATCAAAATAAAACAAATTATCAGAAATATTATCTTCTCACACATCTTTTTCTAAAAATAATTCTATATTCACACCACATCAATTTCCACATCTTACCTTACTTTAGCTCATACTGGCTGTAGAAATTAAATCCAAAAAAAAAATTAACATGTTCAAACTAACCAGTAAATAATAAAGTCTTGATGTATAGCCAGAACAGATTAATTTCTTTTATTTATTTAGATTGCAAAAAGCAGCATGTTAAATACTGAATTCTCTCTCAGAATGTGAAAAAATATATTCTCCTTTTTATTGACTGCAAATATTAAATCTAAAGAACAGTTGGAAGGTAGAGCCTGCAATACCTGCTTTGATTGGTAAACAGATGTTCTATGGAGTCCAAATTTACTGACTCCCTGAGTTTTGATTTTTACTGTTAACTCAAACAGTAATAAAATAGAAACCTAAGCTTCCTCTCCCAGCTGACTACAGCCACAGCATCTTTCTAAAACCATTCCTGCTCTAATACTTCATTATATCTGCTTGAGGGAAAGATTCCTATATCTGAGATAATTTGCACCTGCTTGTATGAGTCACCTGTTAGTACAGCTGCTTCTTAATGATAGTGCCTTGCAGCTGAGATAAGAGTGAATTCAACAACTAAAGATCAGGAGGTGATTTAGAGTCTAATATATCAGTTTCTTCCACTGAACAGAAAACTTATTTCCTTATAAATAAAAATTAAAACATTACATGATGCAATAGCTAAAATTAGGAAAGAAAAAAAATAAGATTAGATATAAGATAAAGATATTTAATGTTGAATGTATCAAATAACTGCAAAACTTTGCTGGACTGTACTTGATATCTAGTGTAAAAGAGCAGAGTACAGAGTCCAGACTTCAGGTCAGCAGACTTTAACTTAGGAAACTGTCAGGTGTGATCTTATGGCAGGTCTGAAAAGTGAAGGAGTTTAGGGAAGTTGGCAGGTCTGTCAGACAGCCTCCTACAAGTGCAAGAGCGGTCCTCAAGAATATTCAGGAAGATCATCAAATTTATCAGGAAATCTGCATGAATGAAGAGGGAAGTTATGGCATAGAAATATTAAAAGGCAACAGACAGGAGGAGTAAGATGGAGGGGCCAGGAACAAGAGTTTAAAAACAAATCATGCCAAATCACCCTACTATCTTTCTAGAGTATATGATGGGGTTTGTAGTTAAGGGTGGAGCAGGAGATATGCCTTCACTGGCTTTAGCTTTTGACACTGTCTCACACAGTATTCTTGTGTCCAAGTTACAACTTTACAATCTAATGGCGAACAAATGGACAGATAAAAATCCCAGTCAGATTATCTGAGAAGGGTCACAACTAAGGGGCCATACTCCCATCTGGAGGCTGGTTAAAAAGTTGACTACCACAGGAGTCTATTCCAGAACTCATCCTGCTTAACATGTTCACAAGTGATCTGCAGGTTTCTGAGACAGTGGAGTGCATTTTCACACCAAACTTGGAGGAAACAGTGGATACACTGAAGGACAGGGCTGTCATACGAAAGGACCTACACAGGTTTGAGGAACAGGCCAAAAGGATCCTTATGAAGTTTAATGAGGGGAAAAGCAAATCCCTGCATTTAGGAAGGAAATGGTCTTGCAACAATACAAACTGGAAACTGATGCATGAGGAGAGGCTCTGCAGAAAAGATCCCTGAAGACAGCAGCAAGAGACAACAGCATCCAGGCAGCAAGGAGCATGAGAACTATCCTGGGCTGTAGTAAAAGGAGCAGGACACTGAAGGGATTATCAAGGAATGATGATGCACACTGGAATATTGTGCCAAGTGTGGGTTCCTGGGTACAAGACAGAAATGGATAAACAAAAGGCCTCCAAAATGTTTGGGAGCTGAAGTCCTTGTCCTATGACGAGAGGCTGAGGGAGCTGGGATTATTCAGCTTGCAACAGAGCTGGCTCAAGAGGAAATGAACACCAGTCCTTCAGTATCAGAAGATACAGCCTGATTTCCCAGCCGTGAGGTGGCAGTGTGAAAGACGCCAGACAAAAAGCTGAAACAATAAAGGTTCAGACTAGCATTAGGAGAAACTTTTACACCATAAGAAGAAAGTTGGTGTAACACACTGCTTGGGGAGTATCTCTCCGTTCTTGAGGGTTTTCAAGACCCAACCAGCTAAAGACCTGAGCAAGTGGTCTGATCTCATAGCTGACCTTGCTTTGGGCAGGAACCTGTGTTATCCTACCTTGCTGGTGACTGGACTGAGCTTTTAGTGCTCTCTGTAGTTCATGAAGAGAGACTGGGACCTCTGGTCTGCAATTCACATCTAAATGGACTAATGAACCTCCTACTTGGAGACAAATAGGTCTACAGTAACTGCAGAGATTAGATTAAAATCACAGCCTCAATAATATTCAGATATATTTCTGTGTACCAAAGAAGCAGCAAATATTTGCCTTGATTCTCATTTAAATATAGAAGTGAAATGGAAGTAGGCATCATCTGACCTAATTTTAGTCCTTTGATATGTCCTGACAGAGGAAAGTAAATATAACACAGTCACAGACAACATGCAAGAACCTAAACCTATACAGATTTTGTTTCTACCTTAGGAATTGCGGCTGCACAGTCAGATTTTGGGGTTACTTTCTCTAGGACTCCCTGTGCAGGAAAGAAAGTATATAAAGTCTCATGTAGTAAATCATGAAAATTGTAAAGGAGAATTATAAAATATTGCTGAACCTTAAAAATCAAACACACATGGAAGATTTCATAGTAAATATAGAGGCTTCCAACGGTATGGTCAATAATAGCATGCTGTGACAGCACAAAAAGAAAAATTTGCATTGAACCAAGAAACAAACATCCATGATTACTTAAAATATGTATATATGCACATGCACATAGTGTAGGAATAGACCAGAGCAAAAAGTGAGGTCCACTTCCTGTTGGTAAGAATGGTAACTGTCTCTGCAGCAGCCACAGTGGCATTCCTAACTAGCAAAATGCCAAAGAACTTGGCTTCTCATGCATCCTGGTTTTGATACTGTAACATGGGTAGTAAAATATCATTAGGCACATGTGCAGCTCTCTCTGCTAAGGTCCAATTCCCAGAGGTACATGGTGTTCTCCCATGAGTGAGGGGCACCAACTAGCCCTAAACACCACTAGGAATGTGAAAGATGACTTCCACATCTTCCTTCTCTAGTTCATATACAGAAGCAGTGTCTTACTGAGAATGACAGTCTTCACCATACAGAAAACTCAATATATTTTAGCAACATGCTCTTTATTTATTTGAAAAATAAAAGAAAACAAATTCCACCAACTAGCTAAAAAGGTCAATTTCGCTACAGGAAAGGGATGAAAAACCATCCTGTATTTCTGCCCTTTCCTCATCATTTTGAAGATGTTCTTCGCAAAAAAATCTCATATAATCAATTTTTTAAAATACTGCTACATTAAAAAGCTCTTGAAAAAAATTTATTAATTTTCATGAGCATTTACCTCTTCTTCCATAATACATAGTGTCAGATTTATTTTGCTTTCCAACATAATCATATACAGCTACCATTCCAGCACAAGTGCCACTTCAGCTCTAGCCTCCTCAGCATGATGAGCCTTCCCTTGTGCTGTGTGTCCTAGACCATAACAAAAGGTCTTTGGCTAATCCATTGTGATAATAAGTCAGGGGTCTGATTGCTGAATATTTCTGCAGGTAAGAAAGAGCATTTACTTGTTATCATGCTTACCCTCTATAAAGCAAGAATAATCTCATTAAGATATAATGTTCCCTTTGCCCATTATGCATTTTTCAAGAATGATAGAATTCTGTATTAAAAAATGGTCTCAATTTTTTCCAAATGAAAATATTTCGAAATACATACTTTAATAAATCCTCGGTCTTTGTAGAATTAGAAATCAAACTTCTGTAATTTCTTTAATAAAGCAACATACTAACTATGCTACAAATAAATCAAATAAATTACCATTTTTAATTAGGCATAACAAACAATTAAACAGATGACATTTAAAACTAATTTTCTCTACTGGAGAGAACATGATTTAAATCGGTGCTGAGCCTAGCACTCTCCTTGTGGATATTCCTTCAAATGCAGTGACATTCAAAATCATCATAACATTTTCAGAGACAAGTCTATTTCCATTTTCCAGTATTTGAGGTTTCACTTTTAAGCCAGGCTTTTTCAATTACCAAACTTCCGTAGAAATGCTTCATGTCTTAAAGTTTCTGTTCAGCTCCATAGTATGTAATTGCAGAACAGCTGCACAAGTCATACCAACCACTGATAAAAAGGCATTACAAACTTCTAAGCAAATCATATTTATAATGCATAATATTAAAGGCCAAAGAAAATCAGTAGTACTTCAAGGAAAACTTCGGAAAATAGGGCAAGAGCATCTTGGGAAAGTGGTAAATACTGTGCAGCAATGAAAAGATGCAGCTGTCTAAAACATAACTCCCTTACAGCACAGTGGAAAGAGAATTACCTTACTTTTGGCTGTACTTTGTCTCCCAAATTAAAGCATTACAGTTAACTGCTTCAAGGACTGGAGTCAAAAACTCTTAGGAGTCCAGTCCAGGAAAGAGTAGGTGCTTGTAGGAGTTACCTGATTCTAAGCACATGGGTCCTCTCCTGGACTTCACATATTCAATACAGGAAAGATTTGCCCCTCTGAGCTATTTCAGGTGATCCAGAAGCCACAAAATAAATGGCCTATTTCCTGCTCTGAAAGTGTTTTGTAATTCTTCATTTGTAATGGTGTAAGAGTCTGTAGGAATCAGTGGATGAAGGCTCTGTAAAGGCAGTCAACAAGGAAATATAGCAGGTGCACATTTCACTTCCAAGCTTTGCTTAACAATTGTCATCACATGTATACACACTCCTGCAAAGCATCAAATGGTAAAAACACAGTAAAGATGTTTCATATTCCCTAAAGGTGACAGACGAGTTTCTAGAAACTGCAAAATGCAGAAACTGAACATTTCACACAGATCGTTTTCAAGAAAAATCAGAAGCCCAAAATGATATAATGAATTTTTTTTTTTTTTTTCCCTGAAAGAACTAAATGTAGCATGGTATCTTCCTGCTTGGACTCTATGTGTGACTCCCATCAGCAGGAATGAGTGCTGTGTATGTGAATTGAGGGTAGAACAAGTATGGCTCTGTATATGATGTCTGGAGTATGAGAAGGTAGCAGTAAATTTGCTCTAAATGAAAGATGTGGGCAGCTGTAGTGGCCATTTTTGTAGCTAGCCTATTGCAATTGAAAAGGTAGTTGGACAAACCTGTTTGTGACATATTATATCCATCAGTTTAAGACTATAGCTGGTCTGTTTTATATTGACATATATAAAAATATATATTAAAAAATGCAAAAATAATAAGTTGTTAAAACATTGGGATTATGACATAAATAACTCTTTCTGCTTGGGAAAAAGCCTCAGGGAACAGTTCTACAGACAAGCCCCTGCAAGGGAAATGCTTCCAGGGAATGCCTCCCTAGACAAATCTCCTGCTAAGCAGAATGCCTCTGGCAAAATGCTTTTGGTAAAATGCTTCTGAAAGGTGATGACTCTCTTGACAAAACCTGTGCTCTCTCTCTCAGAGTGCCCAAAGCCAAGCTTTCATCACAGCAAGGCACAGCCCAGAAGTGGGATGAGCTCGCTGTCTCTAACCAATAAAAATAAAAACTGGAACAAATTACTGCCTGTATCCCAATGATTATAAAGCCAGACATTTCCATAATCACCGTTATTACAAATATTTATACTCTGATTAGGTAATAGTGACAAATAACTGTCAGAACTAAGGCATTTATGTGTGATAAACTTACTGAGAAATAATCATGCTGGAGTTATGCAAATTACTCCTCATCAAACAATCTTACTGTAAGGATTTGCATATGTGATTACAATTGTGGAGTGATACACATGTAACTTTGAGCTCTGCCTGCCTGAGACAGCTTCTTCTGAGGAGTATATAGCTATCTGAAAAAATCCTGACATTAGGCTAGTACTGAAATTTGGTCTTGTTTTTCACATTCATTTTGTTATCTGGTACAAGTATATCTGTTAAGAAATTCTTGTGCCACAGAAATCTGCAATCATACACTCACAACAAACGAGACTTCTGTACTTCCTCTCTTACTCACTAATCTATTTAATCTCTCACTATCCTCTTTCTGCAGCTACATCTCTTGAGGACAGCCTTTTAGTCCCTGTGAGTGCTACCTCAGAGTGAAAAAGCAAAAAGTAGGAAGTGACCGTATTTACTATAGCGTAGAATAAGGAGATCAGAGCACACAGACAGATAAACATGCTGTACAGATATTCAGAAAATGTCAGTTTTTTAAAAATAGATTGATCATGTTCCAAGCCATACTCTTCCATAACTAAAATTAGTATCCCTGCTTTTTGTATTAAACCCTTTAGGGCTAGAAAACTGACAATTTTCTAGCTATAGGATCATTTTCCTCTGCTTCAGATTCCTTATCTCTTCACAATGGTCGCTATGATATAAAGAGCATTGCAACACTAGGTTTTTAGCATTGCAGTAAAAAGGCAGGGTGGGGAAAGGAGTATAACTACAAAAGATTAGGCTTTTTCACAACTTTTCTACCTAAAGTGCTTGTATATCTGCTTAATGATCAATCTGAATATATTTGATACATGGAATTTTCTGCACATAATATTGAAAATGTTAATATATGCTGACAGCCTGGAATATCTGGTCACATCATCGTTTAGACCTGAGGCCAGATCCTGGTTCCCAAATTCTGCCAGAATGCAAGTGTATAAATTCCCCTTATATTTCCAACAGCAATCCAGCTCTTCAACCTGCATGCATAATCCTTTAAGAATTTTTCTGCTTGTCTAAAATTTTCTTTGGCATTTGAAGTATGTCTTTCATAAGAACATATCCATCATGAAATAGTTTGTTATTATCTCTAATGACCTTCTTTGGGAAAACAGCATTTATTCTCATAATGCAGGAACTTTGATTTGTAACATCGGTTTTTACAACACTCATATTTCCTGATGCCACTCCAAAGTATGCTATTCTTACATGGTCATTGTCTATTTGCTTTTCTGTATATATTGTGCCATTCTTTTCTGTTGTTAGTGCATAAATACAAGGAAGAAATTATATGCACAGAGATCTTTGCAAATAGAAGTATCATTGATGACACTTGAAGATAATTACAAAAAAAACCCTAAGGAAGGCGCTTTGCAACAATAAAGACAATGAATACAGCATTTTCAGATACATGCTTATTCAAATAGTCTAGAACTAGGTGCTATCAGAGCTGGATGGGAAAAGGTTTCTCTACCCCAACAATAATTTCAAGATTTGAAAATATTTTCTGTTCTGCATGAGGACGGAAACACAATGTGCCCAGTTTTTCCACCAAAAATAAAATAAATCTACATTTTAACATAGAAGATGTTTCTAAAAGGCGTAAAATCAAAATTTAAATGTTTAGCTAAGAACCGAAAACTGTTCAGTGGGAGGCTATCTGGGAGTTTATATGTTATATATGTCTGGGAGTTATATATATGAGTTTTTATATGTCTTTATAAGCACAGAAACTGCTTAATAGATCTGGAAAATTTTCCAGATTCGAGTTTTAATGAAACTATACACTTGCATTAAAAATTTTGATTCAACTAGTTATAATTTTCAAAGAAAAGAGGAAATGTTCATCACAAAATTCCAGGCAAGGAGTAGTTGCTAGTATCCAAACATTGATGTAGCACTCGATTTTATACCATTTTATCTCTGTGGAGTTTTTATTATTATTTTGTAACAAGTGAATCATTTGTCAATCAAAATAAAATTGCAGTCATTTTCAGACTGTGGTGCTCACTCAAACCAGATATCCAATTAGATGAAGTCAACGTTATGACTCATAAACTAAGGAGATATCCCCTTTTCTTTCTTTCAAAGAGCAATAGGGATTGCCTCACTTGAGAAACTTTTCTCACTTTGAACATTAGACCACAGTAATCATAAGATCAAAAGTAATTTATTAAAAGGGTCTATTCCATATGTATTGTATAAACTTAACACATAATATCCTATTAGGAAATTGTGATTTCTTATATAATACTAGAAAAACATTCAAAAATTCACTTACAGAATTGCTCTTTCATTCATTTCTTACATTCAAAAGAAATAAAAACTGTCATTTTATCCTTGACAAAGGCTAACTCTTAGACATAGCAAAGCTCTTTCTCACAAGACTGAAAAAGTTACAATTCTCACATCAGTACACCAAAAAACCAGTGGGGATAACACCAATATCCCATGGCATCACCAATTCCTGAAAATAGATTTTATTTCAGATTTTAGTTCATTTTTCCTATCACTAAAAATGATAGGGAAAATTCCAGGAATGCATGAGGGTTTCTGCGTCTTTCTTTTTAGAGAAAAGCTTTAAGCTTTTAAAATTAAGCATCTAGAATACTAATGCATAGTTAATATTCTGAATCTACTTCTTTACACTGATTTATTTTAATCTGCTCCTTTTTTGTTACAGAATGTAAGCCCACCCCCAGAATGACTAATTTAGGCACTGGTGTACATACATTTCTGGTACCTGCTGAACCCAAGTGTAATCAGCGTGCCTAGGTTTAAACACACCTTGCACATCAAGGTGAGTGCCCGTGCCACGCCAGCTCCAGGGCACTGGCAAAGAGGAGAGGTGGAGTAGGCTGTCTAGTAGGGTGCAGCTCAGGAAGGTAGCTCTTGCTCCTGGAAACCTAGATTCATTTTGCTTGACATTACCATTGGTGAAAAAATACACAAAAACAAATGCAGCATCATCTAACTCCCCCCAGTTAGAATCATTTGCCTTTGCAGTGGCTCCTTCTGCCTCATGAAACTGGGACTCCCCATTGCCCAAAGGACCACACTCTAATGTGTTGAAATGGCTTTGTCCCATAGAATCATAGAATTATTATGTTGGAAAAGACCCACAAGATCACCAGTTGTTAACCCAGTACTGCCAAGTCCAGCACTAAAACCATATCCCTAAGCACAACATCTACACATCTTGTAAATAACTCCAGGAATGGTGACTCAACTGCTTCCCTGGGCAGCCTGTTCCTATGCTTGACAGCCATGCCAGAGGTCTGGCAACCAGTAAGGATGAAGAAAATGTGTGGACAGTTCTGACCAGGCTAAGACAGACTTGTGGTGCCCCATTTTTCATGCTTGTAATCCCACCAGGTCACACCCCCAGGAAAGAGTGAAACAAACTCGGATGTTTCAAAAGTTAATTTGTCATAATCTCTGCTGCCTACAGACCTCTGTTCTCTGCCTCCCTCCTTTGCAGCAGAGTCTTACCAGGGCACTGGTATTTAGTACTCTCAGCATCATGGGATGGACATGAAAGCAGGAAAAGAGCTACATTCCTGGAAGAGATTTCCCAGCATTTGGGGATTTCCCTTCAAAATACTTGCAAAGTGTTCATTATTCCTTCATTAACTTTCTGCTGCAAGAACAAGGCTAGTGCTAGGGGGAAAATTTATGAATCCCATTGCAGAAAATTAAATCAATGTGCCCTGGGCACACAGTCTGGCTGGGGATGACCCAATCAGTCTTACACAAACTTAATTCTCAAGGAAACAAAAGAGCTAACAAAGAAGGCTAAAGACCACAAACCTGACACATCAGCTGCAAACTACTCTGTTTGGTAAGTGTCAAAATCAGTAATAGTCTAAATGCTTAATCTCTTCTTTCTGATATACTTCTATACAACAAATACTCTTCCAAACCTCTCTTGGTATCACTGATTTTTTTGGTTTTTTTTGGAATAGTACCTATCAAGGATTTCACAAAGCATGTTAGCTGCAGTCAGTACTTCCTAAATGAAAACTTTTATGGCTTTGAACTCAGGAACAGAAGGTTCATGTGACAGCTCAGCTTGATTTGTAATTAATAAATCCACAGGTCACTCAGCAAGAGTTTCTACTGCAAAGGATTGTTCTTTCATATATTAGGACAGGACCCGACTCCAGCAAGGTTGAGGCTGGTGGCCAGCTAATTTGGGTAGCACATGATGCTGAGCATCTGCTCTGAAACAGATGCTAAAGCTTTCTGAAGCTAGACACACTCCTCTGTCTAGAGGTCCTAGTAGATGGTGCAAATAGAAACAGCAGGGGCATACTGTCCCTATTTATATCTATTCCACATATCTCAAGTTCATCATTCCATCAAAATACTAAGGATCTGTATCAAAGAACATCCATATATGTGTTCCACTTCAGACAAGTGGTCTGATTTGTGGAAGCCTGGTCACCACAATGGGACAGCTGACCACTCAGAAACTCTGCAAAACAGGCCTAGAAGAATAAACGTTGGTCAAGATTAATCCATCAGTTGTGCATGCTTTAGTCTTTACCTAAAATAATTTAAAAACCTGAAAAGACTGCAAATCTGCTGACCCCAGTTATTCAAAAAATTCAGAAGCCTTCTGGCAGCTTGTCTACTAAATCTTCATTTTGGCATGTTTACAAGACAGAGATAACATCCTTCAATAGTTTTTTTCTGAAAAACTTCTAACTTACTCTGCTGAAATTTTAATCTTAAACTATGATAATGTGTCAAAAGCCAGTTAGAAAAAATAACTCAATGGGCAGCATAATAGGGATAAGTCTTATTCAAAATAATTTACATTAAGACACCACAAATGAAAATAATTTTACTACAGTTTTTAGTAAAAAATTATAACTATTCAGTCTAAAGACAAAAGCCTTAGATGGTTGTATGTAGATAGACAGATAAATAAATGTAAGTCCTAGGGATAAAGGAGACCCAAGGAACACACACACACTTTTAATCCTTGAGTGTTGAGAGGCTATTTTTAATGTTATATTTTGCCCACTTTTCCCATCAATGTTTTCATTTGATCTTAAATGACCTGCCAGAACAGGGGCCAACTATTGTGTTGTAGACATCTAAAAAATGAAAAGACTATAGTTACTTCACATACACTAATTAGCTATCACAAGTGAAGAATTCTAAGTCACTACAAACAGTAGCCAGTTTTGAACTTAAAGGTTTGCATACTACAAAGCTGAAAAATGTCGGGGAGTTATAGTAACATCTGACTCTAAAGTCGACTAAAGTCGAAATAGATTGGTTCTGTTGTTGAGGAATGGAAGAAATCATTGCCCTCTGGTGGCCAAAATGGCATTTTTAAAGCATCAAAATTTAAGCAGGGTATATAGGAACAATAATCCACTATCCTATATGTACAGTGAAAAATCTTAAAGGACACTAATTTTATTGATAGTGATATAAATGGAGAATAGTGTGGCCCTGTCTTTCATAGTTTCAGGATAGAGGGTCTTATCAAATCCTTAATCTAGATGAAGCTTTTCTCCCCTTACCAGAGTTTTCTCTAGTTCAGATTCAACTTGTATGAACATACACCCATGAAATGCACTACCCATCTTAATTCAGTGTCAGGAGCAAAGCTCATTTTCAGTACCTAATCACCTCTATCAACACTAGTTTAAGCATACCATTTAAGCATAGTAATGCATCATTATATCTCTGTCTGAGTGCTGCTTTTTCTAGACAGCCCTACAGATGGATGTAAAGTACAAACTCAAGCAACACAGCCAATCTAACAGCGGTTCTTGTACAGGGAACAACCACGCAGGCTTCCTGCAGTCTACCCACATGCAAAGGCCAATTACTTTGCTGGTGCCTGGGATGCTGGGGTGAGAAGAGGGATTTGTTGTGCTCCAGGAAGAGAGAAATGTAACTCCTTCACTCTGCTGAGGGCATATGCACACTCTGTCCATGTGCCATATGAGTGGGTTCAGAAAGGACACTGCCTTCTGTCGCACAGACTGCCCACAGGCACGCTCTCCCTTTGTGTTAGCAAAGACTGGTACAACAAACACAGGGCACAGCACACTACTGACCACCCTCTCATACACCAGAAGGCTTCAACCAATCTTTAACACGAGCTCTGTGATCTTTGCCAAGCATCTGTTGATGTCGTGGTTGCTCATCATTTGACAGACACTTTAGCAAGACAGACCCTTTAGCTCCTTGCTAAAAGTCCCAACTGTTGCATGGACACAGCAAAGAACCACTCACTTCTCCCACAGGACCTGTTCTCCTGAACAGGTCCCACTGCAGCTGAGTGCATCTCTAGGGCTCAGTGCAGAAAGTGGGGCTCCCAACCACCCTTTTATATCCCCAGTTGTTCTAAGCACCACTCCTGCACCTAGAAAACTCCCAGGGAATCTGTGATGAAGAGTGAGTTTAGCAACATACATTTGTTTTATCCACAGGAAATTTAAAGGTTCCTGCTTAGAGGCTGGTTTAGCCCACCGATTTTCTTGGCAATTAATACTTTCACTTCATTACTTTTTCTTTTAACTTCATTCCATCACTGTAATTGCAGATTTTTATCACCATTTTAAGCAAAGAATAGAAATGGCAGCTGAACAAAAACATCTCACAGGAAAGGGAGATAAAAGAAAAAAAATGAGAATCCTGGCCAAAACAGAGCAAATACACAAAATGGATCATCTAGGAAGCTTCCTACGTTAGAAAGCAATCAAATTAAGCAAGACGGAGTAAGGGTTATGGTCTCTCCAATCCTTCATGTGGCTGTATTGAGTTCTTAAAGGAGATAGAAACAGGACAGAGAACTCTTTCCTTAAAGGAAGGGTAAGATCTTTATCCTCCAGTCTTAATGCTGATTCACATAAGCAGTTACTTACTTATGTCAGAAGATGCTTTTTGTGTTGCACAACTGACTTCTATGTTCACACCACTTGTAAGCTCAAGCTGTACTTCCTACCTATCTAAATATGGTTTTATTAACTAAAGCATTCTTGTACCAAAACCTGTACATTTTATCTAAGCCCGACTATCAAACCATTAAACTTCATATACTGCACGAATTAGAGATGTGAGGTATTGACCTGTGGGTTTTCTGTCCAAGTGTTCTAAAATGTGACATACTTACAATGAATCTCAATTTCTGTGAATGTAATCACCTTTTGAAAGAACAATTACAAAGGCTAACAACAAACCCAGAATGACAGAATCAGAAAAAAAAAATTGAATATTATATTGCCTACAACAAATAAATAATCTTTTTCCAAGCATATCCTGAAATACAACAGTTACCATCTCATAGTGCTATTCATTTCATTAGAGAATGATAAGCTTATTGCACTTTGGAAAACACTTTTTAATTTTACAGCTAAACAACTTAGATGGTTTTTTTCTGTCATTCTCAGCAATCAAATACGCTTTATTCTGGCTTTGCCAACAAAGTCTTAAGTGCAAGCAACATTCCTATTGATTGCAGTGCATAAAAATAGTAATCAAGCACTTTAGGATGTGATCCAGTATCTGGGGTTTCTGGAATATTGACATTGGAGTAGATGTTATGGAATCATTGTGAAACCACTAGCATTTTAATAAACATCAATGCAGTTTTTAAAATTGCAATTATTTCCGCTAATTGTCCTGAAATTAAGAAGTGAATGAACAATTATTTCCAATTTATGGGGGTCATGCTAAAACATAAGTGTGTATCTTCCAAAAATGGGAGTAGTGCCTCTTTTTTTTAAATGTTACCACAGCAGATATATACAGAGATCATTTTTGGAAACACTATCTTTTATCTTTGTTCCAAAATACTGTTAATTTTTAAATATAAATACAGTTATTTAAAAAATATTTTCTGCAAGCTTATAAGTAATTGCAAATTTTTTTTTTTTTNTTTTTTTTTTTTTTTTTTTTTTTTTTTTTTTTTTTTTTTTTTTTTTTTTTATCTAATCCTGTAAGGGCATGTTTCTTATAGTAAATAATAACAGGAGCTTAAAATACCCTTAAAATTATGACTGTGATCTCATCCACATCATGTAAGTTTTGCTCTGGGAATTTCTTTGCAAAGTAGTGTTAAATCTTTGCCTTATGATAAAAAAAGAGTGCCTTCTGCTTTAAAGCAGTGTGAGATGCTTGTGCTGGGGAAGACTCAGCAGAACAGAACTGCACACATCAGCAGGACCCTGATCATTTCATCGGGAAAATCTCCCAGGGAAACAAGAATTTCATCTGGAACAGCAAAGGCAAGGTGGGGCTTTAACAAGGGGCTGTGTGCTGGTGTGTGTGAGAGGGGCAATGCTGCGGGGTGTGTGGGGGCACAGCCACAGCCCTGGCAGCTGCTGCAGAACCGGCTGGCAGAGTTTATCTCAGGTAACATTCTCTTTCTGAACATATTGCAGCAAAGACAGGGTTTAGCAGGTTCATCAGGCCAGACGGTTTGCTCCTCAGTTTAAATGGATTTTCTTAAATACTGTACATCACAAACAGATGCTGTTACACCCAAAGATATTTTGTTTTGTTCTAAATATAGCTTATAAGGACTCCAAAGGAGTTCTCATTAGATTGTTTCAAAACTTCGAAAGACGAGTCAATTTTCAGAGCAACCTGGCACCTTTTAACTGGCCACATTCCTCTTGCAGTGGTGCTGAGTCCATTCCACATCCTGGGATGCAGATACTTTGGTTACACCACCCATACACTCTCACAAGCATCTGTTACGTTACTGAGCGTACAAGAGGTTAGCTGAGGTCCCTGGTTTAGGTTATCTACTTAGAGGTGGCATCGCTTCTCTTTAACATTCCCTCACAGGCACCTCAAAATGAGCCACCTTATTTAGCTGGACAGATGAAGTGTCAGTTGAAGACAATCCAGCTGCATGCAGATGGTTTGTCTGCAATGGCAACACCATAGAAACACAAGACACAACATTCAATCTGAAAAGTTTGTGAAGAGAACACTCTGAGGTGATGATGGAGTGCGATTTTAGAATCCAAAGCTCAGATGTCATCTGAATATTTCCCTTAAAACTATTACTGTTTATGAGCCAAAAGCTATGTAAACTGTTGGGTAAGGCTCCTCAAATAATTGAGAGTAAGGATTTCTTCCCTCTTTTACTGGAATTTGTTGTGATCAATAGAAAGGTTTCTATTCACATCTTCCTTCAGCTTTTTTTTTCATTATATACAGTCTACAGCCACTCTGATTAGGAAACTTAAAAAGCTTAGACGTTAGCTGCTTAAGAATTAACTTCTTAAGATTTAACTTCTTAAGGCCATATAAATTTAGATCCTTTCTGCTGTGACATTCATCCAACAATTCAAACAAATGCATTTTGATTTTTTTAAAAAAGAAGAAATTAATGCAATTAATGTAATTAAGCATCTGCAAATACTCAGAACTGTACTTTCTAATTTCTTCCTTTAATCTCAAGTATATAATACACATTTATTTCCAATAAAAGCTTTACTAGCAAGGTGAACAACCTCAGAGCAAAGCTGATCAGCTCTAAGAGTTTTCCAGACTTCATGTTTCAACCACATCTCTGTTTGCTGGACTGTTGAACCAAAAGAAGTGCAGAGCCAACAGTTCCTTTCCCCCAAATCATGATTCACAATGCCTTCTGTGAAAAACAGACATAACTTTTCTGGGAGATTGACAATGAGCAAATAGCTATTTAGTTATGCAAACAGCATAAACTGCAAATAGCAGTTTAAAGACTTAAAAATTACAAATAAATTAACCTATGTCATGCTGTTTTCATATTCTGAAATGTTTTAAGAGAAATTTGGGGTTCATTGAAACACTGATATTTTAGCCCATTGTCAAATTTTTGAATGCATTTTTATTCCTTAAAGTTGATCCAAAAATGTTTGCTTCTGGATCTAGTGCTTTCAGACAATTCTTATGTCCAGGTTGAGAAGTACATGCCTGAATATGATTGAATTTAAGTACTGTAAATATGGGACAGGTGCCTAAACTGAACAAAAGAAGCAGGATAGAATAAGAGGGCCTAATTCTGTCCTCAGGATTGCCTGGGCAATCCTCTGCTACTTCAAGAGCTGTATTATATTGAACTGTAAGACTAGGATAAATTAAAAACAAAAAAAGCTATTATCTGTTTTAAGCAGATCCTATATCAATAAAAGTATTACTATGACTATCTATCTAGTCCATCCATCTGTTAGGACAGGATTATCCTTTAAAGGGCATTTTCTGCCACTTTGCTCAGTCCAGGTTAGATGTCACATGAGATATGACATGTTCCATTCTCAGAAGGCCAGTTGGTCTCAGAAAATATTGCAGACATAAAAAAAAATAGTCAAGGTCAGTAATTATTTACTTTATTTCATTTAATTGCTTGTTATAAACTCTAAGACCACCCTAAATCATTCAGAATCATTTTTCTGCAAATATATATTTCCTGGAAACTTATCTTCTCTGTTGATAAAGAGCCAAAATCTCATCCCATGACATGGATTCAGTCACAGGCCTTCTTGGAATTACTGCTGCATCCAGCCAATTTCAGCATAGCCCACAATGGCTGACTTTTTTGACACACACTATTCAGGTCTATAAACTCTTGTAAAATTTAATTTCAAGTTGATCAGCCTTCTGTTCCTATGATTTCTCCTAACTGGTGCTTCTGTGTGTACAAGTCTCTTGTGAAGACAAGATGCCTGGAAAGGCTGCCAGCCACACTGCTGAAGCAGGAGCAGAAAAGGAGACATCATACTCCCCTGAGCTATTTGATGCTCTTCAGTCTCATGTTCTACACATTGCTTTTGCTCTTTTCCAACACTGCAATCAGTCATCAGATTTGCTTTCTGTTCCATCCTTGTGTCTTCCAAGGTATTTAATCTTGTAATGCTTTTGCTTTGCATCACAAAGAATACCAGGATTTTTCCCTGAACTGGAATACATTAAATTTTGAAAATTAGGGAAAGAATGCTAATTTTTCTCATTTTCACGCTCATTTTCCTAAGATTTCTGTCCTTCTGCTAAATAATTACCCCTAATTTATTATTTATATTTATAAAAATGTAGGCATTATATTTATTCATATATTTTATTAGTTTTCTAACACGTTTTTATTTATTTATAATTATTTTATATCTTTATTATCTCTTATTATATTGTTGTTTTTGTTATTATTTACCTATATTTATTACTCATGTCAAAAGACTATTCGAATTAGCATGAAAATCAGGATTTCATGAGACACTGTAAAAAAGCATGCTAATTCCTGGCTTCATTGTATCAGGCTGTAGTTGTGCCAAGATCAACAATTGCCTTTTGAAGCTGTCGTTACAAGATCTCTTAAACTTTACAGACCATTAAATAGTTTTTTAGGCATTTAAGCTGGAAATTGCAGATCTGCTGCACAGTAGAGATACAACAGTCTTCACTGACTCAGTAGGAATGAGATAGAAAATGTGTTTTTTGGGAGTGCATATGGATTTCCTAGCAGCTTTCTAAAAGCTGGGAACATGAACCCCACCCATATGTGGATCTGTTTGACATAATCACACATATAATTTCTTTTCACTCAGAGACACCCACAAATTCCTTCCTTTTGTTCCCCAAGAGTCAAGCAGTTATGTGACACAAAGGGTGCTCAAGCACCATCCAAAGTCTGGACGCTGTTGTGTCAGTTCCTCTTACATAGCAAGTCTTTTGGCAGCTTTTGGAACAAACATAACAAGGCTAAGGACAGATTCGTGCTGGCATACAATCATCTACATGGTAGAAACCACAGTGAGTCCCATGGCACAGTTATGGCTTCATTCAACAACTGCCAGCTGTGTTCACTCTTAACTTGGGAATAACCCGGGCCAGCTACTGGCCATCCAGGGCACTTTGCTGTATAGGTGCGAGCTACTGGCACAGAGGACAAAAATAAAAATATAAAGGTGAAAAACAGAGACAAAGTAGTCCAAACTAATTTTGTACATATTTTACAAGGAACAAGATCATCCAGTTTCATTCACCATCAGGATTTATGCTTACTCCTGATTTCCAGAGGGTTATGATATTATTTGCTGGTTAAGCTGAACTAAATGTTGACAGATCTGACCTACTGAAAGTAGGGAAGGATGAGATTTATTTCCTTATCTGTTTCTCAGCCAGGACAAAGACCCATGGTAATGTTCTGTGACCTTATAAGCTCTTATAAGGTGACATACCTCTGTTCTTTTTTCATCTCAGTGTTCAAATTTTCCAAGTCGTCATTTTTTGCTTCACTTTCTTCTCTCAGTGACTGTATAACTGCCTTATTAATTTAGCTCTTTAAATCTTTCCTAACAATTATTTCTGCAGATCACAATAATTTCTGTTGTTCACCTCAAAAATGTTGCTCCAGTTTGTTCACATAGTAAAAAAAAAAGGTGAAAGTTCATACAAAATTTTGACATAAACTGCCATCTCTATCCTCCATGCTGTGATCCTTTCTCGAGACCACAGTGAAATCACCCTGTTCTTTTCTGTAGCTTTATCACATAACACACTTTACCTATTTGCTGTCCTTACTCGATAGTAGTTGCTATTGTCACTTATAATTTTTTTTCTTTTTTTCTGTCCTGGTACTGGGCAATGCCTTTTATTTTCCTCAGTCTGGTGCCATCTCCATTGCTAGTGGTCTTTGTAAGTGGTCAGACATTTAGAGAGTCTCAGTGATTAAGCATCATCTGTAATGACTGATTTGTCTCTGTTTGCATTTTCCAAGTATTCCCAAATCTGGGGTTTTTTTTATCAGTAGCTGTTGTTACATGATCTCAAATGTCTTCTAATTGCCAAACCTTCATTTTCTTTCCATTTCTTGCTAAAGGCGATATTAAGAAAGTACTTCAATCCCATGAGTCTTTTTAGGTCATATTTAATTTTATATGTGTCTTATTTATTTTTTAGCTCCCTTTGTCTCAAATCTATTTTTCAAGTTATCTTAGTTTCGTCTGGAAAACTTTGTATAACTCTGAGTCATTTCTGAGAGTCAAACTGCATAGCTACCCTTTCCAACTCTCTACTTTTTCCACTTCAGATCATTTTTTAGGATCTCACAGACTTGAAAATTGGAAGCAATTATGCTATTTGGAAGGAATATATTTCTTGCTCTACTTTTCATATGTGAAGGTTCACCTGCTTATCTTTCAATGCCATCCTCAGCTCAAAAGCATTCTCTTCTCCAGCTTGGCAACCACTACTCCAGACAATACTCTCTTCTTATTTCACCTTTTATTTATTGTTTCTTAGTACTGTCTGTCTCCAGTCTGGGCTTTTGTGCTGCAGCAATCACAGACATGTTGGCAAGGGTGAAGGTAATAATGATGCTAATGCAATTTAATATAGCTCCAAAATAAATGTCAGGGATTTAAAGGAATCTAGTAACATGTCTTATTTGTACAATATCTTAATTCAAAGAACACTTGCCTACAATCTACCTTTCCCTTAATTTTGTCTTTGTATTGGTGTTTCCCAGAAAACATGAATGTCAAAAAAACCAGAAAAGTTTAAAAACAACTTTGTGAGACTGGTAGACTCTAGGCACATCAACAGTAAAAAATGCAGTAACTTTTCAAATCACATGCAGTAATGCAGATGCAAACCAGTCATCTGACTAATATGGAAGACTTAAGGTTTATCTTTTATGGGAAGGGTCTCTTAGGGTAGGAAGACTTTTTCATTTGATTAGGGAGAAAAGCATAACAGAAATAAAGCCAGAGAAGAACCAGACACTGCATAAAGCAGAGCTTGCAAAGTCCCATTGTGCTTCTATTTCAGAGACAAATTCCTTTGACAAGAAGAGGCCCAGACAGTTCAGTGAATAACATTTCTTGATGAAATGATAAACAAGTTACTGTAATAACCTCACAGTATCTCTGAATGCTGTAGGATATTAAATCTGCTTTCCTGCTTTTGCAGAGATAAATCTATTTTCAAAAGAGCATCCTTTAAGGTAAAACTTTACTCATGTCAAAGACATCAGTAACTTTAATTTCTAAGCTATGTCATTTGACACGACACTTCTCCTATTGAAATTGCAGCCATAATATTATCATTTATTATTATTATTACTTTTATTATCAGACAGGAGTAAACAAAAAATTATCCTGTTTTCTAAGATGTGTGGATTTAAATTTGTTCCCTCTTCTTTACTGCTACAGCAGTGTCACCATTTTCATCTTCTTTCACCCCTCTCTGAGTTTGAAGCTACCTCACCCAGAAAATAGACCATATCCCTTAGCAGGGTCCTGTGATATTCCCTCATCTGCCAGCTGCCACCCAACAAGTGAATGATAACAGCTAGAATTTCAGTCCTGGACACATGTGATAGCCAAAATCCCTATTAATACTCATTCCTCTAAAAGAGGGCTGCATCTTTGGTTTGTACCTTTTCCAAAGCCATCATGGGAATTGTAAGGCTGAGAGAAAATGAAAGCAAAATCTTACAAATTCATTTCAAGTGTTTGAATACTTGAGGCTCCCACACTACTTCCAGAGCTGCCAACCCCTTTAGCATAACCCTTGGTGATGACAGAGCATTCCCAGCCACACCAGATGCCCTCACTGCATCAAGCCAGAAGTTCATCCTGAAAGGGTTATTATTACTGAGCAGTGAAACCAGAAAGGTACCTCAGGATATTGGCAAGGAAAAAATGGGTTTGCTTATGAGAAGTGTGCAACTCCAAACCTTTCCCATTGATAGTAACCCCTGAACTGCAGTATTGCTCAAATGCCACACTTAGAAATTTTCCTCAAGAGCACAGAAACAATCTGTTCAGAAGTACTCACAAGTAAATGACCACCACTTTTTCAGTCTAGGCAGTGGGTCTACAAGTAGTCTGTCTCATGCCCTACCTGTGGCAAATCTGACTTCATTGCTTCATTTTGCAATGGTTTTGGCCAAATTTGAACTGCAGGTCAAATGCCTACAATTGTTGATTTCTGAATTTTTCTAATGTTTTCTGTTAAAATCTTTTGACAGGTCAGCCTAAGCAGTTATCATCAGATAACGAAGCACTCACCACCAGATAATATAGGACTCCGAACAAAAAATACCTAAATTAATTTTTTGCAAGTACTTAGCAGGTCAGGTAGTCTATCACATTGGGTAAATCATGAGCTAATTTTACCTTAATGGATCTACTTTAAGTGTGCACAGCCAAGGTCAGCATATTAAGATAAATTTCTCATGTTCATGGAAGAAGAAAATATTTTTGGAACTTAACTTTTCCCCTAAGACAAATGAGCTAAAGTTCCTCTCTATTAACTAATACAGGAATAATTGGAAGGATACGAGGTTACCCATTTCCCATCTTGCAATGATGCCCAAGGAACTATTTCAATATATTGTAAGAAAAGAACACAGGTATTAGCTGACAAAGTACACAGTTAATTTTACTTGGAGTGTAACTCCAGTAATGACTTGGTCTCACACTTTGGATACCAACTCTCATAAATTCCAGCTTCATACCAAACACAAATCACACACAAAACATCTGCAGTTCCTCTTACCGTAGGATATTGGAACAAACCAAAGATCTTTCTTTGTCAGTGGTCAGTAACAAATGCCTAATGAAAGAGCAAGAAAATCTGCACATCTTCTGCCTTTGCATCTCAACAGATCATCTCAGACTAAGCTAATATGGGGAATAAAGGGGTTATGGTAATACCAAGGGGACATACTGCATTTTGCTTCACCTCCTTTAATAACTTTAAACACCACTTTGGAGGACAGGATGCTGCCAAAAAAAGAAATTAACAATTAACACTTTGCCTTCTTGAGGAAAAGGCCCTTATAGAGAACAAAATTCACACATATGTAAGAAAAAACACTACTAAAGCTCTACCTAGTTGTGCAATTAATGTTTCCTTTCATAAAGTCTTGATCTGTTCTTCTTATATATACAGCTCAAGCAATTATTTATTTGAATACCATAATTGCAGTACCTTCATCACAGAGTGGACATTTACTTGTTTCAATAGAATTACTGTAACCAGTAAGTTAATGTAAGCTCATAACAGAGATGCCATCATTACACAGATTTATGAGAAGAGCACTAAACATAAAATTGAGGTAATTGCCTGTGTGCTGCCAGGCTATTTTGCCAGTTAATATAAATAATATCATTCTCAGCATGAGCCACCAGAAGGACATCATCCTCAAAACTAATTCCTCACCTGCCACTGTCAGAAATTTTCACTATAAACTTCATGAAGAATGTGTTGCTCAGTGCTACTGAAAATCATATATTATCAGGGAAAGGTGGTTACCTCAAGTACCCCAAACAATCTGTTGTTTTGTTATGTTACCACATAAAATTGATTTAATGCTGCAATTTTCCATTTCTCTCTGGACCACAGACTGCTAATTTATTAGTCACATACATTGAAAATTCTCTTTTCCATTCATGTATAAATTTCCATGAGCAAACCAAACAGACAGTATTTTTGGTTACTTTTTAAAACTTTTAAAAAAATCAGATCTGAGATATTCAAGATATTCAAATGGGTCCTATGAAGCGAGCAAATGTTAAAAGCCATACAGAAGATCAGAGATGGGAAAAGTTGGTACAGAGGTAATAAGGACTTATGTTCTTGGGTTATGAGAAAAGTTAACAGTTTTTTGTGCTTTCCTAGTAAACAGTGCAAGAGCGAATTTGAATGGATACTACAGTATGTATTTAATTTTTTTTTAATTCAAATTTAATCCCTAGCTTCCTTAATTTTTTGAACTGAAAAGGAAAAAAAAAATGAACTGCATGTCTGAAACAGAGTCTGGAAATTTTTGACTGCCAAGATTTGCACAAGAGCAAAAGCAGGTCCCCCAGCACACAGGAATGCTTGTCTGTGACCAATCTCCTCTTTACCTAACAGCCTCAATGTTTACTACCATGAAGTTTAAACATTGTTTTAGCTGAACAAAAGAGACGTAAAAGCCTATCACACACCAGTGTCTGAGTCTTCTGAAACACAGGATGATGTTCTGAACACAATCACTGCATCACTGTGATGCTCTTGGTCGCAGAGAGACCCAAACTGTGGCATACAGAGATGAATCCAGGACTCATGTCATGGACTTCTTAAAGGTAATACTGAGGCATAGCATAGGTGTAGCTGAGAAAGATCTCAAAGAGCCGAAAAAGTAATGAGCCTAGTGGCAAATTACACTGTGCTTGATTGCTCTGCAGCCAATTCCAGAGTGGTGCAAAGTGCTTTAAAGCCCAACAGCTTTTAGAACAGCTAAGGAGTAATGAGTAGGCCCTGTTAAAGCTAGGGATTCCCAAAGCAAATTTTGTTTGTTCCAACAAGGTTTATGGTACTGGAAAATGGCTGATATTATCTTACAGGGAATGGACTAAGACAGCCACATTAATAGTACTCGTTCCCTTGCAAAAGAAAGTTGCTGAGGGGCAGTGATTTTTGCAAACAATCTCCTATCTTCCCATCACCCTGCATGTACCAGAAACCTCCCAGGTGAAATGAATAATCAGATGAGACATTAATACCCTTTTCAGGAATAATTGTATTCTTGAAAACATCTAATAAATGTAGAAAATTTCAGGGCAAAATACTTTATGATACCTAGTACGTCTGTTCAAGACTGTAGGTTGGTGAAAAAAACATTCTTTGGAGTTTATATCTTGCTATCCCATGACATTCCTTATAAACAAGCATACTTTCTGTCTGTTTGGGGAAATGGAGGGTTTCCAGCCTGAAAAGACATTTCAAGTGCAAAGAAGCTTGAGACTTTATCTATCTGAAAGTCAAGCAGCAGAGATAGATTTCAGGTGCCGAATGCTTTCCAGCCAATTAATCTTTTAAATAGTCCTCTGGCTCGGGACCCTGCAGGCCACAATATTGCAGTAGTAAGTTAGTATTGCTCACATGGTGGTTGCAGGCTGAAACAGATGTGTCTTCTGTCCTCAGCCTCCTGATGCAATAGCAGTGCCCTGAGAGTACCATGCCCTGGCAATTTTGTCTTCTATCCATTGAATTTCAAGAATATATTCTGTGATTTTATGACTAATTTACATATTCTTCCAGACTACTCTTTTACAATTTAGCACATACTACCGCTCATTAGGATTAAAGCACAAACTAAGCGGTAGCTATTCTCCTGATCCCATGATAAATCATCATGATTTTGATAAGACTTGCTACAGGACAATTTTAGCAACAACTTCTGGATCAAGTCAGCATTTGCTAAATCACTTTTGCTTTTAGTAATAGAGACAGAATTTTATATTGCAGGATACATAACATAAATAATCTTGACCCACAAATTCTATTTCTTGTGTCTCAGTGACTGAACTAACAGGAGAACAATACATTCAAATGATACAACTGGTATCATCTTGCTAAGCTGATGGCAGGGATGTAAGATAGCACAACCAACAGAGACCAGATATATTTATATATGACTGTAATTTTCTCTGTAGGTTTTCTCCCTGACACAGTCTCATTTTCTTGCCTTTCACACGTTTTCTCCTTCCTCCCGTTTGCTCAGCTCACTTGAAGGCCATCAGAGACCTTCTGCCTAATACAGAGATTTCAGCTCCCACCAGCACACTCTGTTTATGTCTCACAGATATTCCTTGAAAACCTTAGAAATAAGCTGGATAACTAAAAAGGTTCAAGGAAAAATGGCTGCAACAACCCTTCAGTTTCTGGCTCATAATCAGGAAAGGAGTGCCCCGAGTGACTATAGAGGAGCACTAGCAACCTGGCAAGAAAATATTTCCATAAAAGCAATATCAGCAGTAGCTAGCAGAGAAGGACTTTTCCCCATGGACCTTCCTTCCAATCCCTGAGCATAAGCTTATCCAGAATAAGCTACCTAATTTACTACCAATGTAAAGAAATAAAATTGAATATTTATATATATATGTATAATTATGATGGTCTTATTAAATAAAATATGCTTAAGGTATCTCACAGAATGTGATTCTGAGATTTATACAAGTCAATGCCTTGTACAAATTTTTCAAACCTTTACAACTCAAAGTCTTGCTAAAAAGACATTGAAGTTTATTTGGCAAGACCTACTTTCCATCTTACCATGTGGTCTAGCATTCAAGATACTTCATTATACATTAATACTGGTTTATATCAGTTATTTTATTTTGCCCCTGGCAGGGACTGGCTGCCAGATTCGCCTTCTTTTTTCCCTCTTTTTCAAAATATTGGCTTATTCTAGTTCCCTGGAATAGCTCATGGAATAAAACATCACTTAGCAGGAGGGATAAGGCAAACAAAGACATTGCCTGACAACAGGAAATGAAAATCAGTTTTACAATCTACACAATGTTAGCAACCCCACTACCTTCTAAGCACTGCAGTAAGCCAGAGGGTGCTGAAGAGCTCAGCTGGGAGTCTGAGTGCCCAGCCTGCTCCCTTGCTTACACCTGTGAGGATGCCTAATACATACAGCACAAATCTTTTGGGGGCATCTCACCCAGCACGTCTCACTCCTCTTTTTCTGCTTCTCTTCCTAGCAGGATCTCAAGTGAACAAACCACCAGCTCTATAGGGCTTGAGCCTTTTTTACTCAGTTTTCTAATTTAAATTATAGTGAAAGTTAACACACAGTGTAAGCAGGAGAAAGGGGCTGTTGCTATTTAAGTCCTGTATATTAATCACCTCTGGGAGATTAATAGTAATAGTAATAATAGCGATGATGATAATAATAAGGGATAATAATAAGCATGATAACTATGTGTGCAAAATATTACTGTTAGTTGAAAATTAAATGTTAGTTGCATGCATGTATCTGATCCTTTGCTTTGCAAACGTGCAATAATTGGCAAGTATCTGCAGATGTGCTGTGAGTGAAACTCAGGTACGTTCTGACTGTTGTACTGAAAGAAAGATTTTAATGAAATAAATGTCAAGATGATTTCTTGGATGACTGCTTACACTAGGATTTGATCTCTTGTTTATACTTGCTTAATATCCATAAATTATGGCATATGTTTCACAAGCATGTAATTACACTTGTCATTCTGTGTGTTAAATTCCTAAGCACTGCAGACAAACCGTGCAGTGATAGATGGCCAGTTCAGACATCATTTGTGGCAAATTAAATAATTTTTTAAAAAAACCCACATGTAGCACTGTAAAATGATCAAGGATACATAGAAATAATGTTACTTTGGGTTTTATCAGCAGCAGAATTTTATTAAATTTGCTTTTCTACTGGTGCTTACTTGATAATCCTTTGCTTAAGAATATATTAAATGATCTTAAGATTTTCTAAGACAGGTCTGTAGCTGCATTTTGCATTTTGCAGTATTACTATCAAGGTTTGTCAGAGAGAATATTAAGTCGTTTGTGTGATCACCATCCACACCAAAGTTCTACACTGCCCCATATGATGAAAAGACCTAAATATTCCTTCCACTTTTTCCTAAGGTAACAATAAATGCTTCTAAATTTACACCATTCTGTAATGCTTTCCAGCAGTAACCAAAGGAAGAGGAAACTTCACATATCATTTTGCACTAAATTTCAGTGAGTTAATGCCCTTATGCCAGCTTCAGACATTCCCATTGGAATGGAAATTGAGCAGTGGATGGAAATTGAGCCTATACCCACAAGAGAACCCTTGGCCCAGGGTACTGAGATGTGCATCCTGCAAAGCCAGTGCTCAGCTGCCACAGCCTTTCCTGCACAAAGGACAACTGCCACTGTAGGCAGGGTGGATGATTTTTAACTCATTGGCTAAGGGTAGGCTGCTGCAGCACATCAAAGATCACACATGGCTGGTTTTGTAAACCAAAGCAAGGACGCTCTTTGATACATTGCCAGGTAAAATTTGATGTTAATGTTAGCACATGCATAGGTGGTTTGAGGCATAGGGCAACTCTCCTTGTCCAAAATGTACAGCAACTTTGATCTAGTGATATTGCATTTCTCATGCCCTCAGGTGCCCTGGTGCAGTGCCCAGGGGTGGCAGCTGGCACTGCAGAGCATTGCCTGCTCTCAGTTATCAGGCTTATGCCATCATGTTTTGTTCTTCTTGGTATGTGACATGGTGCAGGTAGAGAAGAATTCAGCTTTTAAAAAGTGAGAATAAGTATGTGTATAATGTTTCTTCATTTTTTTCCACCTTAGTGTTTAGAACAGAATCTTTTAATAAAATCAGGAAGATTAATGTAGATCTCCAACTCCATAACTTCATTATTTTTAAGTCAGTGGATCTGAAAAGTGTCCCAAATAAATTCTACTGCTGTATTAGTTAATTAGGACTTGCAGAGATGTTGGCTGTATGCTGCCCTTGCCTCCTCCTGGCCTCTCCACATTCTGAGACTTCAGTAAAGGAATGTCAATCATCAAGGAATGCTTAGAAAGACTAGTATGTTGGATTTGGAAAAAAAAAAAAAAAAAAGCTTCCATCATAGTCCAGTTATTTGTTTTATTTTTCCATTTTGCATTATTTTTATGATTCATTTTCTGTGTGTTTTAATATTTTCATGGTCTGTAGTGTATTATAGGGAGGAATCTGGAGCACTGCTGCAAATAGGAACTGTGAAATTAAATACATTATTTATTGTTATAAATCAGTCTGCCTAAATAACTGTAGTAACTACAATATTCACAACAGTCTGAAGAATGAAAGGATGACAAATATCAATGACAATAGCTGCTGTGGGAGTGTCCTACAATGTTTTCTATTCAAAACAAAAATTTCTACACTCCTATAAAGTCCTACATGTAAAACAAATCAAAACTAATTACAAGCCTGTTTGTCAAGAACAAAAACCATCTACATCTTATGAGAGTAAGCAAATAAAGCAGTTCATGGTAAAGGTTTTGCACTGCAGATATATCAGCCCTAAATACTGAAGGAGCTGCTTGGCATTCAGACTGCTCAGAACTGAGATGATCAGCGCTGTGTAGCAGGAGGTGGTTAGAAACTCCTAGTCTTTGAAAACCATTGCATCATCTATGACTAGCAAACATATGTAGACACTTCCAGAAGTCCACTTCACTTATGTGGGACAATTCAGTCATTCATAAGACAGGACTCTGTCTTTGAGATCTATGTTCAACTAGGCAGCTGAAAATAGGAGTGAGATGATTTTGTGTTACTGCTTTGGCCAAGACATTCAAGCTTAGACTTTAAGAGAAATCTTGGCAATCCATGGCTAAAACATATAAAGGAATGTTTCATATTCAAATGTGCTTTACTCTTAGGTCTCCCCATGGCATTTATCAGGACTTCTTCCTTTGGTTCTGGTCTCTGTCATCATGTATCTGTAACTTATTTTTGTACTTTATCTTCTCAATGCAAAAGTACGTTCCAAAAGGAAAAATGAGGCTGCAGTAGCTGCCTGAATTATACTTAATAGCCTGGTGGTTAAAGTACTCAGCTGGGAACAACTAACTATTGAGTTATAGGGGTTTTGGACATGAAAGTCTCTGCTGCTGAAGCTATTCATGTTTTCACAAACAATTAAACTTCCATTGGACCCGCCTGAGAGTAATTCACTGTATAGTCCAGTATTCAGTGAGGAATGGGAATAGCTAAGTTCAAATCATTACTCTAATGAACATTTAATGAATTTTAGCATGGATGAAGTAAAATTTTCCCATTGTGAAAGCTTATCATCAGTGAATAGACAGCATCTGGCAACAGCCACATTCACATGCATCCAGCTGTCTAGAGGTAGAAGAGCAGGCAAGAGTTTTCAAGAAGATGCACCATTAGAGACCTGTCTTAACGAACAGCTCTGAGATTAGAGCTCTCCTGGGAAAGTCCTGCACACAGCAGACTGCTGAGATAAGACCTGTTCTTGCAGAAAGAAAAGTCACAGGGTGGAAGTTCATCGCATACAGCATGCCCAGGCAGCCCTGTTTATGCAGAGTTCTCACCCTCTGTGTCCAGAACGCATAATTTTACCATAATGCAGTCTTGTCTGTGTCTGTGGGGACTGCAGTTGAGCTATCCCATATCCTAAGTTATATTTTATTTTATTCTCTGAATCCAAAAGAACTTGACCAAGAACCTTGTTTAAGTCATGAGTAAACAGTGGGGTAAGAGGGGCACCAGCATTTAATGATTGGTACCCAAGACTGACATTTCAAACCTGTAACTTTTATTTTATATTATAAAATCTCCAAGACAGAAAGAAAATAAACAAACAAAAAAAGAAATGAAAACCCAACCCAAAAAGAAGCCCTCAGGTTTCACTAAAACATGATGATTTTGGTTCAGAATAAAATGAATGTTAATTTTCAGTTCAGCTGTCAAACTAACTAATTATTTGCAGAGCCTTGCTCACAATATTGCAGTCATGCTTTGGGTAGATTAAAAACAACTGAAAAGGAGGAAATTTAAAATTAGGAATCCACTTCCTTAAAAGGTGTGAAATCTCCTCTTAGCTCTTGGTAAATAGATGAGGCAGTTATTCACCACAGAGCTGACAGAAGTTGCATATTCTTAGGGATTTTTCCTCAATTTAGAGAAAAGCAAACAAATCTCTAATGAAATCATCATGAAAAACGAAGGAAAAAAAAGGGTTCCTGAGACACCAAGTAGCATACTGGCATGATGTTCAGCTAACAAGTGTTTTATAAAACTGTTTTGATTGCTTCTCTTCTCAAACATTTAAGAACACAAGAAGTCGTCTCAGCTTAGTAGAACGTACATTTGCACACACACCTATCTTAATTTTCTTTAATCCCACAGGACTTAATTTCATGCTTTGTCATAAGAATGACAGACATTCCTTTTTTCCCACTCTAATATAGGTTGCAGATATGAATTTTAACTATTTTAATATTATTGGGCAATAATCCAAATACCTTTTCCTGACTCTGGAGCTCTCTTTCTTTGCCTGTCATGGTTTCCTAAGGGGGATGTACAGCCTCTGATTACAGGTCAGGCAGGCTTCACCGCTTGCTCCTGAGACTGATGACTTGCATATTTAAATCATACTCTGAGTTGGATAATCTCCTTTCATAGCAAAACCCAGGGGAGAGAACTGTGTAAGAGGATACAAGGAATCTCTCGTTAAGGACTAGCTATCTGAAGTACTTATACGCTCCCACCCCTTACTCTTATATCTGATTATCAAGGAACCTTTATATTCACAAATCCCTTCAGCCACAGAAGTGCTCTACGCAGGGAAGCAGGGGCAGTGAGCCCTGGACATCCCTGGAGCCTGGGCTGGAGTCCTCCAGAGCCCCTGGGCTCTCAGCTCCACAGGCATCATCCGTCAGGCTGAGGATTCGCTGCCGCGTGCCTTGCCCAAGGTCACAGAGGGAAACGGAACTGAGGCACGACAAAGGACGTAAGGCTCCAACGAGCACTGCCACACAGCAAGGGAGGTCTGGCACACTCACACAAAGCTTTGCAGCTTGCCATTCAGCCAAGTGATTCTGTGATCCATACCAAAAATACCCTGCATTCTCATCAACTTTTTACATCTTTACTCGCATTCTTTTCTGCAGGCCAGAATAATTATTTGATGTGTATGCAAAGACACAACAAAATAAGTATAACTAGAATGGTGAATTGTCATTCCCAAAGCACAAGTTCTTTGCTATTCAGCCCAAAAATAGAAATGAGGAAAAAAAAAAAAAAAAAAAAAAAAAAAAAAAAAAAAAAAAAAAAAAAATTTTAAACACAGAGGAAGGAGGGAAGGCAGGAATGGCAGGAAATCATACCTTGAGTCACAGGGCATTCTCAGCATCTGTTCCAACTGTAAGCATTTCATTCTCCCATATACAGCACAGCTACCCTCCTGTCTTATTCCAGTCACCAAAACTAGCACTAGAAATATTATTTTTATCTTTGCAATGTCTAATATCCTACACATCCAGTTTCCAAAATGTTGTTTAATTAGTACTGGATATGTGAACTAGCTCACAGATGATAAGTTTTTGTTGTTCAGATGATATTTGGCAGAACAGTTCCCAGTGGGTTGAAACAACAGCTCTGACTGCACTTAGGATTTCCAAGTGGAAGTGTTTGCAACATGCACAAAAGGAATGCTAGTTAATAAGACAAATGTTTACACTTAAAACTTTCTAAGGGTATCCTCAAATCCTATCCAACAAAGAAGACATAAACACTTTTTTTTTCTCTCATTTCATGCTTTTTAATAGCATTTACTTTCATTACAAACACTTCAGTTCTGCCTGAACTGAGCACAAAGAGAATCAGCCCTTTAATCCTCAGGACAATACATGTTTTCTTCACACTTTGGAAAGCAAATATAGCAGCTGGTAACTTTTAAATCCTGTGCTTTGTTGTGCAAAAGATGGCAAGCAGAACCATCAAATTTAGGAGTGGAAAACACTGGCTATTTTACCTAGATAATTTTCTTACTGGTATAAAAAAAAAAGTATATTTTATATACTTCTATCCAGCCTAATTTTCAGAAAGCTAGGAAGTAGAAATTTTGGCACTTTTCTCATCATAAACAACTGGATTAAACTTTAGACAACATATAAGAGAGTATTTCTTGGCAATTTTTTTTCTAATCATCAGCCCCTATTTTCATTCCTGAAACCATATCCTAGATCTAGTTATATATGTCTGTGCTCTACTACTCCTCTGTAATAGTGGAATTTGGAGTTTAAGTTTTGTAGTTTATCCATATTATAAAATGATTATTTAGAGAGGCATGTCTGTGATGATCAAATTCCCAGCTCTGCCAAGATCATTATTGTCCCGTAATAAAAAAAAAATCTCTTTCAATTGAACATATCTCTATCTATTTTCAGACTGCTACCAACAGTATATCAACACAATCATATCTAAAAATTACATAGAGCAATAGAGGACCCATGTTCATTTTTTCTATCACAAAGCAATAGAGGACCCATGTTCATTTTTTCTATGTGCCTGATAGACAAACCCTACTCAAATACAAAGCCTACTAACAGTGATGACACAATATTTTAATGGACATAGGACATTATTTGCCTCTGGATAAATCGAGTTTAAGAGTGGTATCATTCACTGGCTTCCCTGGAATTCATTGTTCTCTTAGGGATTCTTCCTCATGTAAGCAAGACTAAAAATCACACAAAAATCAGACTCTGTTCCCCTTTTGACTAAGGAGAATTCAACTAGTAGATTCCTATCCAGACAGCTATAAAAAACATGTAGCTACTTACACTACTTATCTGCATCTCATGAACATAGAAGCCAGAAATATGAATCCTAAAACAAGTCATGCCCCTGCAGCAAGACATCCACAGTCTTGGGATTCCAAGGCCTTTGCACTTTCCATTCAGCCCTGACAGACTATTTGTCTCTTTCTGTGGTTTTGGTTTGATCCCAGACACCATAGCAGTGAGCACAGTCTGAATTCCCCAGGTTTTTTGATGCTGCTCCTAATGATAAATCTGTTCCTGCCTCAGATTGCCAAGATATATTCTCTTCTCCCACAGCACTATCTTGAAAGGTTCTTTGGACTGTGTGGTCCACAGCCAATGAATTTACAGTACTATAACAATATAGCAAACATCCTTTACAAAAGCACACATATATATGCTAGATATTCTCTCCTTTCTATTATTAGCCAATAGGTATTGTCTTAATATAGCATTGAATTTCAACATTGCTCCACTTTATTTAGTAATCCATTTACATATCATCCAAATAGGCAGGTCAGTCTGGAGACCTCCTGCAACCTCACCTACATTTGTATTACACTCCTTCTAGACTGGTAAGTTCTTGTCTAGATGGAAGCCCTCAAGGAAGTCAGCTCATCTAGGACACTTTCTGTGTTTCAGCACTACTCATTAAATCAGAGCATATGCATGGTGCCCTGAGGAGAAACCAGAATGGCAAGAAAACCAGCCCTTTCTCTACTTAATTTCCCAGGTTTTCTTTCCAAAGCATCAGGCCTAGAGAACCACTGTAGGATCAATAGCTTCTCCAACGAATTACCTAAATAAAACAGTGATCATAAGTTTTAACTAAGACCTTAATATTTCACAGCACTTTGCAAGCAAAAAACAAATAAATTTTATTAGAATAAGAGTAACCATCACTTCAGGAGATCAGTGCTCCTGTAATGCAATGGAGTTGATTAACAAAACTATGCTTGTCTGGAAGACAATTGCAATGGCATTTTAAATGTAACAGAGCCACTCTCAAAGTAAAAATCATATGGAAACTGTTAGGCACTGTTAGGCCCCAAAATGGGCTATCATACTTTTGCTACTTTCCAATTTCTAGAAGAATGATGTGCAAAATGCACTAGTGAAGAAGGAGATTCTGCCTCTACAAATACCATTGCTACATAACTGAATGCTGGAGGCATCTTTAGTGAAAAAACATAAGCCAAAACTCAAAAGATTAATTATTCCAGCACAGAGAAATCACTTTTGCTCATGTCCCACAGTCTCAAGCTGTAAAAGAAATACAATAGGAAGAGCCTCTCAATGCCATGGAATATCTCAGCATTGCTACCAGAAATAGTTTATTTCAGAGAAGAGTTAGAGCCCAGTATCTATGTGAAGTGCCAGACAAGAAATCCTACAGGGAGATAAAAAAATATAGAGACCATTGTCCCTTTAGAGTTCAATCTTTCAACAAGCATTTCCCTTTTCTCCTGTTATCCGCACAGACAGATCCCTCTCATAAGTTTCCTAATTTACAGTTCTTCCTCCTGCTGACACATCCTCACAACCTGCAGAAACTGAGACTCAGTCAGAGTCTTCCTTATTCAGCATATCTGAAAAAAATTTTCTTTGAAGACTATGGTATAAAATAATCACTTGAAAAATATTGGTAATGGCAGTCAAAAAGCAGCTCTTCTTAATTAAACTAGAGAAAGAAAGAAATGTGTGGGAAAAGAAAGAGAAAAGGAGATGAGTAAAATTCTTTCCAAAGGAAAGTGAGGAAGGATTTAAGAAACTGGCACCACCCTTGCAAGTGTTTGGAATCTTCTTATAAAACATCCTATCACTTCCATCAAAGGTTTCCAAAGCCTTTCAGTAAAAAAGGGTTTCTATCTGATGCAGGTTCAAGCATGTATCAACCCAGAATCTTTCCGTAAATAAGATGCATCCACACTCATAGACCTGAACCAGACCCCTTCTGAAAGCATTTTATTCTTTCTATTGAGGACACAGACAGCAAGGGCCAACAGCCTCTTAATTTAAGGCCTCACTTAAATGCTTAATTGTCCTGTCAGAGAGATAGTGAACATAATATCTTGCTGGGAGTACATATAGATTCCAGCCCAGAGGAGTGTTTTGCTCTTGGCTATTTAATTCATTCCTTTGGAATTAGTGTCCTCCAGTAAGACTTTTGTTCTGATGACTACTTTTCTCTGATAAATGCTAGGAAGCACGAGGATATACATTTAAGCACTCTAAACGAGTTTAATCCTAAAAGCACAATATGCTTTAGGGAAAATAATGAGAATGGAAATAAGCAAACACACAAAATCTACCACTTGGCTGTAACACAGTAGTGCCTGGTTTCTGATGACAGTCAGTATGCAGGACTATTCGTATTTCCCAACTGCTACAGTACTGAAACAATTAGACACCAGGGGGGAAAAGTCGTCTTAATTTGGTTCTCATTGCAGCTAATAAAACTAACATTGCTGTAGTAAAGCACAGAAAAAGCATCAATGATCCTTGCAGTGTCTTGGCTTCCCTTCAGCGTGACGTAAGAGCAGAGGAGCTCTGTCCTGAGAAATCAGCAGCAATGTCTGTGCTGGTAAATCACATTATTTCAGAGCACATCTCTCAGCAACAGCTCAGCTGCCTCCACTGTCAGACTGTCAGGACAGTCTATAACTCGGCCACGACCTGTGCCAGCCAAGTCTCCCAATTTTCTGACAGGCTTCAGAAGCCATCATGGGTCAGGAATCATTCCCTCTTGGTAATCTGCATGCAGACCCATGATTTGGGGAAATAGAGGAGTGTGTGATATGGGCGTGGATTGCCTGTGCCACCTGGCCTCAGCCATGAAAGGGTGAATTCATTTTCTCTGCATATGCAGTTTCCTTCATGTGAGGGAACCATGTAGATATATATATGTATATATATAGATATATATTATCTGCCCTCAGGGAAGTAGAAAGAAAATCAGATTGCTGGTCTTTAACAGCTCTCTTTTTAAGGTGCTCAAGTACTATACTTACAGAATGACCCCTCAACATTTTAGACACTTTCAACATGCCTACAAAAGCAGGGGAGACATCTTAAACATTCAACTAATGTTAATCAAGCTTCTGATGGTTCCTGTAAAATGCTTAAACGCGAACAAATCGAAATGACAAAAAAGAACAAAAAGGTCAGAAGATGCTTCTCAAACCTTGTAGCAAACCAATGACAAATAAATGAAAATAACACAGAAAAGCAGATTACCCTTTTGCTCTACCCACAACTTATAGTTCCATCTAGGAATGTGAGAAACCAAAATTCTTAAACTTTAGAGGAATGTTTAAGGAACTGTAAAATATACTAATATACTGTAAAATAATGAATGAATGCATCGAGTTGGTTTTGTATTCTCTTGCCTCAAGCAGCTTAGCACAAATAAAATTTGATGCTAATCAGTGCTAGCAGTTTTCACAGAATCTGAAAACCTATTATTTCCTCTGGCTGCAACTAAAAAAAATTGGCAACTGTTTCATTATTGATGCTAGCAAAGTACCTCTTGTACCTATAATTTTATCTTGGTGTTGACCTGGTATTTGCCTCTCTTGACCACACACATTTAACCTGGTACTGACAGAAGCATTGTGGTTGAGTTAAAAGGGGTTTTCTGCATAATCAAGTGCCTACTGTCATGGAAATATAAAGAGAGATGAATGTTTCTTCTATGTAAAACAAGTTCAATTATGAAAAAAATATACACTTGTAATAAAGGTATTTTCCAGCCAATAACAAGACAAGATTCTCAGGCACTAAACAGATATATATATATATGCATGTACTAAGCTACAAAAAAAGCACTGTAAAATTAAATGGGATGTTTTGGTCCCTTTTATAATTAAAAATTATTCAGAAAGTGCAAATATTATCTAGAACAAAAGTAAAATAAATATGTTCATCTTAAGAACTATTTCAAAATGTTTTAGTCATCTTCTCCCTACATACAACAATTTTTCTTCACAATTCGCACAAATTTTTTCCCATATGTTTTAACCACCAGGAAAAAAAATCATCCTATTACACATTTCAAATGGTATGCAGTGGAAAATATTGACACATGTAGCAGGACACAGTGAACAGAAAATGGATACATTTTAATTAGTGCAGTACATTTTTTTTTTATTAATGAGTATCAATATGTTGGGTAAAATTCTTGAACTTCTTCTTTACTTCTTTAAAGTATATAATACAGCTTTTCCATTATGGAAATGGTCCACAGTCACACATGGAACAGACTGACTCCTGCATCTTCCTAGAGCCTTTGAAGTCTATAATGTTCATTAGATGCAAATATTTCTGTAGATATAGACTCTAGATCACCATATGTGTATGCCTCAGGTTGCCTCACAAAAATATGTTTGTGCTCTCTGAAATTAGGTGTTAAAATGTTATCACATTTTTAACATCATATTCCTTTCATGAGATGCACTCCATTGACATAATTTAAATTCAAAGCCCAGCATTTATAAAGTTCAGTGAGATAAGCCTCTGTACTATGGTAATGCCCTCATTTCTGGGAGGCCTGTCTGCTGCTCTATGCAGGTCTAGAACACAAGGCAGAAAAAGTGCCAAATGGCAGTCAAACATAAAAAGACCTGCAACTAAGCATAAAAATAGCATCATCCAAGTATAGCCCCAGTAGCTGTGCAAAGCTACCAGGCAAAGATGTACACTAAAATCCAAAATGAGGCAATGAAACAATCAAAGTGAATAAGCAAAATGCTAGTGGAACTAATATATTCACTTCTAGATTTACTGAAAGAAACTATCCCTTGCATTTTGGATGGTTGCCATAAAGTTGAAAGTGTTACCCTGTAATGTCATTTGTACTTGTACTTCTCTAGAGGTAAATGTGTATGAAATGTATAAGGCAAATGTGCATGCAGTGAATATTAGTCCCTTCAGACAACACCTATGAAAGTGGATTACAGCTCTGCAGCAAAAAGGAAGTTTGACCAAAAAGAGGAAACAAGTAATTTAGCCTCGGGAAACCAGTGAAAACAGAAGGGGAGACAAGGAAAGGCCAGGCAAGGCAAAGTAAGGCAAGGAAGGAATAAAGGTGTTGATGAATATTTGGCCTTATAAACACATACATAAATATATACATAAAAGCTTGAGATCACAATTCACTAAGCATACTGTCCACCCATCTCAATTTGCATGCAAACCATCATCCCCAGGCTGCTCCTAGTGTGACACCAGCTAGAAGATGTGTGAAGGTGACAGATGGAGTGTACCAAGGAGTTCAGAAATAGTATGTGGGGTTTAGATGTGAGGACACAAGCATAAACAAACGCCTCTCTTTTTCCAGGAGATTTTAACCATTGACATAAGTTATTCAGACATTAAACAAGTAGGAGCTTTGAATACAGGGAACACAAAACATAAAGTGAGCTAAGTTACATAGGCTCTTGTTTCCTCCAGGCCAAGTTCGGGGGACCTGGGGGGACACCCGTAAGTGTCACAAAAAACAGACAAAAGTTCCCACCTAGTCATGCCTAAGCACCCTATAGCAAAACAGAATTTCTGTAAAACAATTATAAGGAAGGATGCAAGAGTTACGTTTTGACAGACTCAGTCAATATAAAGGTTTTATTTGTGATAGTGAGAGCTGCTTAACTGATAGCCAGTCCCTCAATAGATCCTACCAGTCTATGGTCCCTTGTCTCAACCCTCTTTGTGAAGCAGCCCAGTCCTGATGTTTCCTGAAGAAAACAAAATTCTGGCAAAAACCAACAACCTGATGCCAAGCAAGAAATAACAGGTCCACTTTCACACAATTAATTCCATGCTCCAGTGTTTCCTGTATGTCAAGTACCTCTGGAAAGTCTAAAACCATCAACCAGTGAAATTTAGCCTGTCCAAATCTGTACCTTAATGTTTTGGACCTACTAAGAGTAAGATCAATGGAAAATCACCTGTTAAGCTGTGAGGCCCTCAAAATTCACAGAAAGGGAAAGGAGAGAGAAGAATTCAAGACAAGCCATTTGATCATGAAAGGCTATAGATAAGAGGTCATTTTCTGTGGTGGCCTCTCTCCCCTCTTCTCATGGAAACACTTAGATAAAAGAATACATTTACTATCAGTTTATGCTATCGACCAGATCATCAGATAGAACTATTGACCTCTATGTTTTCTGTTGTAGAATCAATAAAAGAAAGAAAGAAAAAATACAAGAAAAATAGCAGCATAAAATTTCCAGCTGCTGAGAGTAGCATTTCTTAGGCTATCTTTGTGTATTCGCATTGAGAGATATAACATACTTCTCACAATTTCATTACAAATTAAAATTTTGCCAGATAATAATGTTCTCAAAAATATGTAGTCCTGACATTTAGGAACTTCAGAGCAGGTATTAAAGCAATACTGAACTTCAAATTACAGGTTCAAGTTTCTAAATAGTACTGTTAAACAGAAATACAGATGAATCACACTCATCCTGGATAAAATGGAAACAAGCATATTTGCATGATGGTGAGTGCTGACTTCAATGAAAGTACAGACATTTACCCCAGCTGAGTGTCCCACTTTGACATATACCAAGATCCAGTAAACACAATTTCATGCTTGGAGCCTCTAGGAGCACAGGCCAAGGTCCTTAGCTACAAAGCTGTGGGGATGTGTCAGCTGAGAATTTCAGCCTATGTCTTTGGTCTGAGTACAACCCAAACCGGATTGTACATCTAAGTTTCTGGAAAATTACCCTCAATTTCCTAATCCTCTTGACTATAACCATTGTGAGTGGTTTCTACATTGCTTCTAGCCCAGAGCTTTATCCAGAAGCCTTTACTGATGAAGAGATTCACTTCTGAGAGGAAAGTGTAAAAACAGATTTCACATGCTGGTCCATCATCAGACATTAAAGGGTATAATTTATCTCTTTTTTTTTGTTTTTTTTTTTTTTTTTTTAAACATTATTAAGAATATTTGTACAGGATCTATATTTAAAACTAAAAGAGACGTCTCCTCCTTTTGCCAGCAGCTGTGTTACATCAATTAAATGGGTAAATAAGATCTTTCCCCAGAGGGGATATCACATGACCCTCTATTGATTAAGACTGCAGTAGAATGTTATTTGCAATCTTATTGCATAATGTAAATCAGGAGGTAGCTGTCAAGGTTTCAGAAGACAAATTGCCACTATCTTAGACAATTCATAGGCCTCTTTCCTTCTTGCTGCTCTTAATTCATAGTTAATGCATGTCTTACCAGGCTTAGTTTCTTAAATCAGTCTATAGAAGCCTATTCAACTCAACTGGGTGTAAGTTGTAGTCTACATGGCCCTGCATCACAACGGGTATTAAAGTGACCATTCCATCTATCATTATTTCAGAAATATGTATTATTTAATAGGATAACACAACTTCAAAAAAGGATGTGAGCTGAAAAATAGACACCTCCTGCAACATGCCTGATGGTTCCCAGGATAGATAAACCTCCCCACCAGGCACAACTCCAGAGGTGCTCTCCATATAGAACATTTTTAAAGTCTTAGCTCAGTCTTGTGTAGTTGCTTTTCACAAGTAAAACATACAGCTAGAACTAGTCCACTACTCTCAAATCTGTGCAGTAACTGCGGCTGAGCATCAGTTTTGAGACTTTCTGAAAGGAGCACCTGACCACAACCCAGCAGTCACTTTGCTCCCCCAATGAACTGTAAATCCATCATTATTTCCTTTGAGGGAGAACCAAAGGGAAGGATTAAAATCTCCATTCAAATGACTGAAATGCATTTTGCTGAGAAATCATAAAAAAGGCCAATCTTTCTCTACTACTAATCAATCTCAGACACAACCATTAGAAAACAAGTGCGACACTTTTCAAAATAGGTAACAACAATATTAACATTACCAGAACTCTCTTCTGCACCAAAGTCAAAGAAATGGTCTTTCAGTGGTCTTTCAGATTTTAAAGTTGTATGAAATAAGGCAAAACTTCTGAATGGATGAAAAGAGCAGTGGGTGGTAAGATAGTAATAGATTCTGACATAAGTTACAATTGTCCTGTGCATAGAAAAAAGTGCTCAACTTACCATCATCTGTTTGCTGTTGCAAAGGATTAGAAATTAAATATCTGCTGCCTGATCATTTCCATCCAAGTTGATTGATTAGAATGTGTTCATCTTCCTATCTAACAGTAAATTTAAAAGTGGCAGGTTTACTTTTCCATTATCTAGAATGTCTGAGCTTCATAAAGTATTTGGAAACAAATGCCACTAGAACTGTTGTCTAAAAATAATCTCTCACAAAGTAATAATAAAGTCTGGAAAAAATATCACCTTGCAGAAGATATGGAGGAGGTAACATTTCAAGAAAATCAAAGATCTCACAGTACATTTCATTTGGCTAGACATGCATATCAATAGCACTAGAATGTTACTGGCATATCTTTCCATGTAAGGAAATTACCTGGTCTTCCAAAAAATTTATTTGTGTTAAAATCTTATTTTTCATTCTCCTGGGAATCTGGGAAATCAAGCCGAACCCAGTCTTGATGAGCATAAATGCTTAACATGGAGCAAATTTGAGTAGTATAAAAGTAAGGACACAAATCCCTAAAGAGTTAAAATGTGCATAGATTGCTCAGAACTTTAAGAGAAGCACTTGGCATCTTAAAATAGGGTCTGCAAACACTACTTTTAGGTATTTTTCCCCCTTTGCTTTGAAAGGGCAAACCAGCCCTTCCAGATTTCAGATTTTTCAATGTGAAAAGTATCCTTTCTTTTTTGAAAGTACGAAAACACAACCACCTCACTTATTTCATTGTTCTTGAAATTTAAAAAAAAATAGGAAACGTTACTTACCTTAAAGAGTCTTAAAATATTTGCAACCATAATGGACACAGAACTTGCTGCAGCACCTATCACACCTGATATCTTGTCTGGCTTAGTGAAAATTGGTGGGTCACCATTTGCACACTTCACATCTGAACCATCTTTTTCTATCAAAGCTTGCACAAATGTTAAGGACTGCTCCAATGCATAAGTGTCCCTGGAACATGTATCAAGGATACGGACACCTAAGGTGATATTGGCAAGAAGATCGGGGTCTTTATTAATCTGGTCAACCGCATACAGCATTGCCTCTAGTCTGTGGATCCCCTTCTCCTTCTTGAGCTCCCCACAAGGCACCCCTCTATCCCCTTTTGCATGAACGGGGAACAGTCCTCCCAAGATGATGTCCCCATCCAGTCGAATGGAGTGGGCATATTCCTGGCCGTGAGTTCTTTGCATCAGAGTGAGTATCCAGTAGAATTTGGCTGTTAACAGGAAGAAACAATGGCAGGAAACCAATCGTTTGCCTTCGTATAACATTTTCTCTGAAGACGCTGTTGCTATCCAGTATCCAGGTTTTCTTCTTGCTAAAGGATGAGGCTGACCATTTGAAACTGCACTTTCTGGGGGCTACCATCAGTGCCCAATAAGTAATATAGAACCATGCGGTAGGTAGAAAAAAAGATCTCAGCAGAAGTACATAAAATGTGTTTTACAAAAGATGTCCTCTGATGGAACGGGTTGTCTTCCGAGGCGGTTTTTAAATTTCTCTTAATTGATGGTGAGGAGTAGGGTAGTATGTCTGGTCCTGATGCTAAAAGGAGGTCAGTAGCTTACGTCCTTGTATTTTGCCCTACAGCTGAGGTACTTCTGAAAAAAAGAAAATTTAAAAAACAGTGAGAAATACCATTTAATTCAGCAGTTTTATACCTGTCACACAGCGTATTTACTTTTGAATAAAGGTTACATCACCTAGGTTTTACTTTCAATGTTCTTTAAGTTAGCAAATCTCGGCCTTCAGTGAATTTGAACACCTGGCTGCACTATACTGTAAGCCAGGAAATTGATGATGCCAGCAGAGCAACAGCCGAATCAGGGGAACTAAACTTAGCTTGGTGTTCAGATTCTGAACAGTAACTCATATTTACCTTTGTGTTGCGTGACACCCAGAAACAGACCTGATCCATAACACATTGTATTTTCTGTTTTCCTGCATTATTCTGTTCAACTCTATTATTCTGCTCCAGCCTACAGAAGTGCAATAACCACTTACTCTCTCACTCCTGGAGAGGTCTCGTTTATGACAATGGAGTAATCAGGGTGCCTGAATTGAAGTACACCCTTCAGCCAATGCAGTACAAGCACATTCAATTCACTTGGATGTTAGACTGATTATTTCTCCAATGGAATTTACTTGCGAGGGGCCTAACTATATATCTAAATCTCCTTCAAGATCATGTCTAACATTAAATTATTTTTATGAAAAGGTAGCCAATTTCTCAAGTAAAAAGAGCGTAACATGTTAAGAAACCAGCTGAACATCCAACATTCTTTTTCCAACATTTGACTTGAGCTGAGTTTTAACATAAATAAGGTCTCTATTTTCTGCTTGCATTTGGACCACATTAAATAGGAACAATGTTGTGCCTGCACTGACATTTGGAGAGATCCCACTGATTTTAACGAGATGAGGATTTCAGCCTACATATCTAAACACCTGACTGACTGTTATAAATATCTCCAAATTGCCCACACTTTAATTCTCAAATGAATGCATTTATTTATTTCAATTCTTAACAAAATTATACATGCCTGAATAAATTTTAAATCTCTGAGGAGAAGAAAGGGAGAAGTAATTTTACCTGATACTAGATAGGCACACTGTGGGCAATTGCATCTGAACCAGTCTCTCAATACAACTGTTACAGGCTATGGAAAGCAGTGGACATCCTAGGGCACAATTTACCTTATACTTTTCTTTACAGAAGTTTTGCCTTCTATGAAATTGATCACACTTAACAAGCGCCTATATTACTGCCCTTACAGAAAACCCAGGCATCAGGCTCATCTGTAAATATCTGCTTTGTCCTTAGTGATCTGACTGGTTCCTACTGAAAATATGGTCACACTGGAAGACAACTACAGACAAACCACAAACTTTTATATATCATGTGGTAACAAAACTCAAAATACACTTTGATAATGGTTTAAATTGATAATCCTCTTCTTACATAAATTCTGTTACATGTTTTCTTTACATGAAAACACTAAGCTCACAAAAGTTGAAGTAGAGTGTTCAAATGATGGCTATTTGAGGACCTGGAAAAAAAATCACAATGGAAAGTCTTTTACTGAATGAAAAACTCTCTCACTGTGATCTGGTATTAGAACCAGTTGAAAATGAAACATTTGATGGGTATGAATAAAATCACTGCAACTGAGAACAGCACATAGGAATTTCCATGCCTCTTGGCATTCAGTTTTGCTTGAGGTTGGCTCAGGGTTCAATCCAAGTGATAAAAATCTGTGCTGTTTTGTGATAATCCCATCGTTCTCCCTTGGCTCTTTTTAGGCACACTGGTTACAAAGCTGCCTAGGCTTCAGCCCTTTGAGCCAAACTCAGAGTCATTCACAAACTGAACAACTTGATTCACACTACAGTGTGATTTGATCCAGGCCCATGGGACATTTCTCATATGATCCACACTATAGAGAAAAGACTGAACTACTAACTAGCCACAATCTGTTGTTTTGATTGGCTTAGTAGAAAAAAACACAGTTATGGGTTCAAGATAGTAAAGAGTAGACCTAAAATAGGTATGGAGGCAATTTTTTAGTGGTTCCACAATGAACTCAGTCTATGCATGTATATACAAACCAGGCAGGGAGAAATTCACTAAGAGAATAAAAGATAAGACTACTCTTATTTAACACTATATGGAGAACAAGAAAGTACCACTGAAAAAGGGAAAATATTCCTGAAGGAAAAAAACACTGCTTTTTCTCAGATGCAGGTAAATTCTTTACAGCCAAAGAATGTCCAGACATTAAAGCAAGTGTCAGTGTTCATACAAACAAATAATGATGAATTCGGCTATTTCAACCCAAATTCTAACAACAATAGAGAAGCTACAGTGAGCCCAAGGTCATCAGTCTAATACTTTATCTGGAATGGACTGAAAATCAAATTAATTGGCAATTAGCATTTTCAACATTATAGACCTCATGAGCATTAATTGCTTTGCTTCAACTTGCATGGTTTCCTGAAGAAATATGTTTCTTAGCTGCAAGTGTCCACTGCTTGTCTATAAAACAGAAATAAAATTTTAAAGTGTTCTTTTTAAAAATTTAAAACCTTTTAGTCTTTTTTTAATGTTACCTAAGAAATAAAAGCTACTATTATACTGCCTAATTTATTCATGGCACACTGCTTTTTATATATTGATTAACATTACCTTTTACAGAACATTTAAAGTCTGTGTAGCTAAGCAGAAAGCATATGATCTAAATTAATTCCATTTTTATCAATGAATTTTAGTGAAAAAGCACAGGCCTCTGGGCTATAAAGCCTGAATGAACTTTTCTCATGTTCAGAGATTTCATTTGAAGTAAAATGCTGTCCTTTTCCAAATGACCATAAAAGTTTGAATTAATGCAAATATATTCTTGATTTACCAGGTTCCCCACTATAGTAGTTGGTGTTCACTATAAACTCGAGTTCAGAGAGGAAATTCATGTATTTCCCCAGCACAGTTCAAGCGTAAGTGCACCACAAAGCATCTCTTCCAGTCACCTTGTAATACATGCTTCTCTTGGGTTTATTTCATTAAAAATATCTGGCATTATCAGAACATATTGCTATTTTTAAAGTCAGTATTTCAGCACAAACCTCCACTTGTTCTGCTAGAATATATATTTATTTTTAAACCTAAGGAGGCGGAGTACTGCAAGACAGGGGTGATGGAAACTTCTGCATGTAGTGTCTGGTTCTGAAATTACTTCCTTCATAAAATCATTCAGCTTTATCAGATATTTGGTACTCAAGATTGTGTATTTTTGTACCACACTTCCAGAACCAGTGCATCAGAATAAACCCAGACCAGTCATAACTGCAACCACAGACTCATTGCACTAAAAGATAGGCTCATTATGGAATCTCTTTATGTTAATAAAAAGGTCTAAATAATGAATTGAGTGACAGATAAATACTTAAATATATATAGATAATTTTTCTATTTTGTTAACAAGGTTCCTGAAAGAGCTATCTTCAGCTGGCATTGAAGTTGTCGCTGAAAACATGTAGAAAGATTCAATATGTTCATCAGGAAGTACAGTTTTTAAAAATCTCACATTAACAGACAGCAGCAGGAGCAAGGAGTACTCTCTGCAGCATAGGCAGGATGGACATTTTACAGCTGACATTGCCAGACAGACATATATGAACCCTTTACTGAGGGACAAAACAAGTTATCGAGGGGAAGAAATACCTCAGAAGAAATGTTTAAAATATTGTTTGAGTCAAAAAAACTAATTTGTTATTGTACTTAAAGCATGGCTGGAACTGCACTAAGATAAAGCAAATATTCTGTAAATTAGAATACAAGAAGTTCTAGAGTGAAAACCCATTCACAAAAATATCAGATTGTCCAGTCAATACAGAACTGATCTAGTTTTACTGAATGAAAACAAAACAATGGCAATTTCCATTACTAAGTTCTGAGGAGAGAAAAAAAAAAGAACTAATTTGATTATTTTGATGTTTTACTACTGACACCTCTGAACTGTGAAATAATTCTCTTGCTAACCTTTATTTCAATGTTCACAAAAGTTGCTTCTTTCTTCCGGTCAGCATTCCACAACAAGCTGAATTTCCACACAGAACAGGTAAAGAGTTGCCACCTGCACACAGTAGCCCAACACATATAGAAGATTAATGGGTTTTGCTGACAACAAAAGGGAATTTGGAAAACCTTTGGCCTTGACATTGCAACTCCTAACTTGCAAGAGAATTCTTCACTGATGTGAGTAGTCTTATCTACCTCGGCTTCTCTGTAATGGTTTGCTGTGCCCCTGCCACAGAGGTAACCTTTCCACGATAATCAGGACTTCAAGGCGAATCACTATCAGCATCTCGTTTACAGTAACTATTTCTTCCCTGCGCAGTCTGATATCTACCATCAGCCTGATCAGCCCCTTTTCAAATACCCCAGAACACCTGCCTTCACTTCCTACCCTGCAAATATCGATTTACCAAACCACCTATCCTGTGAAAATACAGCACAGGTCCTTCTGCTGGGGTGAGACTAAGAGGAGCCTACAATTTTTAAAAAGGAAACTACATTGAATATTTTCCTCTGCCCTTGGTTGAACTTAAAACTTAATGAACCCCATCAGTATCAACACCTTCATAAAAGGTTTCACCCCTGGTCTAGAAAATGATGATCAAGATTTTCCCAGACACCCTAGGAGAGCTTTCTCTGTTGTTTCTGCTTTCATTTGACCCTCTTCCCACTAGACTCCCGCTCCCCACTCTGCACAGCTGTGCTCAGAGCAGGCACTGCCGGTGCAGTCCGGACCTCTGCAAGAATGGCTCTGCCCCCAGGAACGCAGCCAGCCGCCCGCCGAAATCGTCCAGGGGCACCCTGCAGGAAAGTCCCCCCACTGTGTCCACGCCCGACCCCGGCGCGGCCCCAGCGAGCGGGAGTGGCCCCGGGCGAGTGCCCCGGGCGAGCATTGCTCCGCATCCCGCTCTCCGTGTCCGGGGCATGGTGCGCCCGTGCGTTCCGAACAGCACTCGGCGAACCGCACCCGCGCCCTCCGCACCGCACACCGCAGCTAACT
>WEIU01015975.1:175518-200716 GCA_013389925.1 Aegithalos caudatus
GGCCCAGCCCCCGGCCTCGGCCGTAGGACCGGGCTCCAAACCCCACGGGCAGGATGGCCGGTTCGTCTGGCTCCTGACATCAACCAGATCCTTTCCATCTTCCCATTTCACGCTAGTCTGAACTACTTTCCGTAAAAGGAATAACATTTTTCTTTGCTTTGCCCAGGGCTTTCTCACTTACCTAGAACATCGTTGCTGGAAGGAGGAATTCCAAGAGTGCTCAAATATGTCTAACAGATGCTTCCATGATCATCTTTGTTGTGTGTTACTGCTTGTGTTTACGTTAAAGGTCTGCCCCAGGCAAACCACGGCACTCAGACAATGCTCGATGAGTCGTTCAAGCCCGTAACTTCTCTTATGGAAAAGGTCTTTTACAATTGCAAAATGGCACTGGGAAAACAGCCAGGTCTTAGGCAGGATATATTATCTCATGTTTGCATTTGTTTTTTTCTCAAAACCTTCCATGATAGAAGATGGAGGATATGTTGTTTCAATGATTTATCTCAGAAATGGGGAATATAGTCATATAGGTGACTCTATGTCCTGATGTTTGACCATGAACAAAATTCCATTTAAAAGCAGATATCCTTTACTCCCGTGAGGAAAATTAGCCACGCATGAGTTATCATAGACAAATTGGATAGACAAATTTCTAACTGCATTTGTATTTTGCCTCTCCAGCAGCTTAAGAGAAAGTTCAGCAAAACAAAACCAAGTCCTGAGGGCACAGGTGATGCCTGAACTCTTGTGTGAATCTTGCAGCTGGAGGAGCAGGCTGAGGTCAAAAGACTAGGATACAGAAACCTCCAATGTGCTTCGAGCTTGGCCACCAACCTGAATGTAACCTGATGCCTCTCCCTCTTTCTCATAGCCACATCTTTTCTATAGCACCATTTTGAGGGCACTGAGGGTGTATCTTTTACATATATTTACAGTCAGTACCACAATGACTTTTTGGTGGAAATATGATAAATAAATGCATAGCTTAAGTTTGCTGTGTTTTAACTAAATGCAAACAGAGAAAATTAATTGAGGGTGAGGGAAGACAATAAGCTTTGCATGAAAATGGTCTTTCTGTAAGGACAGATGACACAGGAGAGAGGTGAAACACATCCATGATTCCCTGAGCAGGATTTGTTCTGATTCAAACCCAACAGTAGCTAATGTGAGTTTGTACAGAAGGCTGATGTCAGGGCTGGTGACAACTACTACCTGCACAAGTAACTTGGAAGGCAAGAAATCCAGTTCTGGAGATGAAGCTGTCATAAAGGAGATCTTAAATTACCTTTTTTTATTTGTGATCTCCTGACTGTCACAGGCAGCATCTGACATGTTACGAGATTGGCAGGGCCATGCTAAAATGGATCATAGAAGCACAGCCTGAGAGGCTGCAGGTTTAATTACTGCCTGGAATAAATGCTTACTGTAAACATCTCTAAAGCCAACCAAAACCAAACACATCAGTCAGTCTCTGTGCCTCTTTTTCTCTTCTACAGAAGATGATGAACCTCTGTGTATCCCTGCAGGGATTTCAGCAAAGTAACTTATGTTCCAATGGCCCTCTTCCATAACCACAATCACCAGTACAGTTTTTAATGACATTCAAATGGAGCTGATTTTTTTTTTTTTTAACTTTGAAATGGTGTGAAGTAAGACACTCTGAGCTGTGGATGAGGTTTTTGTTGTTACTTAGGTGACAAATATGACTTTCTGAATTATTCAAACATGGGAATTAAAGCCACAAAGGCAATAAAACCTCTTGAATAATCACTGTTCAGCAAAAGCCTGCTGATTAATAGCCATTAAAGAATACAGAACCACAAAGTCATTGACTTCCATTAAAGTGATAGTGGATACTACTGGGTTCCGAGTTACAAGGTTCTACAGAAAAAGTGTGTTTGAATTTTTCAAGAAATGTAATCATTAAAGAAAATAACTTGAAACTTGGGTGCTTTGAGTGCACTTCTTTAAGACTTTTTTTTTTTTTTTTTTCCAAATTTTATTATGTGGAGAAAAAGGAAAAGGTGGAGAAAAGGCATTTCACAACAGTAACTATTTCAGAAAGCATTATTTGAAGGCCAAAGAAAGTGTGCAACCATCTGTTAAATAGAACATACCTTTAGAAGGCCCCAACTGTGACTTATTTCAAATAAATATTTTAGCAGTGAACAGGAGATGTAAAAGCTTAAACTTTAAAAAGAAAGATAGCCATAATGGAGGAAAAGCAGCCTTGCCTTCCAGGCAAGACATTTTCAGAATCAGAATATTTTTAGTCTCTAATTTCCAATCAGTCTAACAAACTCCAGTATGCTAGAAAATTTCAGCAGCTGGAAACCATTGTTCTGCTGGAAGGAGCAGCACATGAACAATGGTAAATGAGTTTTTGAAACCTTTTGAAACAGCAGAACACTAAGTCCCACCACAGCCAATCTATGGACCAGAGCAGAGCAAGTTTGGTGGCAGCAACCAAAGTCAGCACATCCCAGAAATTGCTAGACAAGTCACAATGCTGAGGCAAGACTGAAGTAAAGCCAGGAAGCCAACCTGGAAGATCAAAATCTTCTTTAGAGGGGTACATAGCAAGGCACAAGCATGGCTGAAACAGCTCCAGAAAGGGCCCAAAGAAAATCTAACAGCTTTCTCAAAAAGCTATCTCCTCAGCAGCCTCACCCATTGTGTCATGTCTGAGTTGTCTTGACCACTGGCTTTCAAAGCCATGGGAGCAAAGTAGGGCTTTTGGCTTTATACTGGTCAGTCTTGTGTCATATTCTCTTGCATCTCCTTTTTCTGCACAGAGCTAGAGGATGACAGTGACACATCTATCCCAAACACATCATAAAACTTGACAGATTTTCTTAATGCACAGTATAAGAATTTGCCTCATGATTGAAATGTGAAGGAGACACATCTGGAAGTCAAAATGGTGAACACATACTACATTTAAGTGGAGGATATAATATATTTATGAATCATAAAATAAAACTGGATGATGAGCCTGCAAAATACTCTCCCACACTAGCCAGAACACTGAAGTCAGCAGTGAGGGTTGTGAAGCAAAACATTTCCTAAAGAGAAGAGACTTGATGCTAATTAACTAAAAATCACAATACCCCCAAAGAGAGTTATCCATTCTTACACTTTTATAATGGAGACAGTCTTCACTAGCATGTCCTGTAGTACAATGATTGTATGGTTTTACATTGATAAAGTATCCATAGAGGTACTAAGTTCAGCTGCCTCTAAACCCCTAGTCTTTCATTTTGTCCTTCAGTAAAGGAAACCTGAAATCAAGTTTGAATGCCTTTCACTGTAAGCCACTTTACAAAAACTGATAAAAAGCTATATATAGTGATTACTTCATCAGATTTTGAAATGCTGAGATCTGATACAAGAAGGGTTTATAAATCAGAAAGCCAAGCCACATTACCTTTTCAACATGTGAGCCATAACCTTTTCTCTTAAATGACAGCAGATGGATACAGGTATTTTACATAGCTGTAAAAAAAAAAAAAATCTATATCCCTTCCAAATAAGTTATTTGCATACAATGTCATTTGCCAAAAGGCAAGTGGAGCTGATCAGGCTCTGCCTTGTTCCAGCCACCCTGCTGGCTTTTGGCAAAATCCTGTCAGTTAGCAATGCATGGAAATAGCTAATCTTCAATTCTGGTATTCCTATCAATTTTGTGGACAGCAGAATCTGGCAGAAGACTGTTTTCTAAACTAAGTGTACAAAATCTCTGTGTACTTCCTAGATTAAAAAAAAAAAAAACAAACTCAAGGCTTTTAATACTGCCTATTAGACAACCAGAAAACAAACCATTAATCCATTGTCTAGACTTCAAGGCATTATTTTGCACAGCCATTTCTTTTCATGGCTGGTTGCAGAAGCAATAGAATTGTAGCTCTAGGAATCATCAAAATCATGAAGATTCACTTGAAGCAAAAAAATTCTTTCTAAATGTGATTGTAAGTTTAAATGTTGCAAGACCCACTCTCATGCAGAAGGGAGAGAATTTTTGACAAGGCTCTGAGAATTCCCCTAAAACCATGGCTTCCATACAGTGTCCATACAGGCAGCAGATATGTACCCAGCCCAGAATTTGGCCTGAAATTATTCTCTGAGTGGATATGTAAATTCACAAGGCTAATGTTAGGTACATTATGATGTCACTTCATGTGCCCAGATCCATCAGAATAAGCACACGAGCATGCCTTATTAGCCAATTCCTCTTGAAATTGTTCCGTAAAAATCATATAAATATATTTTGAGTTCTCAGAGGTGAGTTTTCTTGGGCAAAATACACAGGTCTTCAGGAGAGATTCTCAAACAACTAAGATGTAAAATCCTATATTTAAAATATTCCTCTAGACTCTCTGTAAAATAAAAATATGGAAATTGAAAGAAATAGCTCCTTTCCAGGCAGTGACTCATCTGATATTAGCATAGATGTCTAAACAGAACATGTAAATCATGCCTCAGAAGTGTCTTTTTCACTCCATGAACTATAGAGTCTAAAAAACTGGTTCAGATGCAAATGTCTACAGTGTAGATGATCAAGGTGAGGTGAGGAGTATCCACCACTGGAGCATGGGAAGGTGCAGACAGTCAGACAACAGGTCAGGCTCAGGGTCTGAGAGCACACACCACCAGTTCATTACTACCTTCTCATTGTGCCTGTCCTGCTGGTAGCTAATGCTCCAGCATTAATGAGTCCTTCCTCTACCCCTCCCACAGTGAGTTGCTGACAAATATTCAAAATGGTCTTAAGAAATCAATCAACTCTGTGCCAAGTATTTAAAAGTGGAAAATATTTAGCAAAAAAATGTATTTATTAAGAAGTTATATATTTATAAGGAAACAATTCTGCATTTTTTTCGGAAAAGTTAATTGGTACAAAATTAAGCAATCATTTAAATTAATTGCCTGTGAAAAATAAGTCAGGGTTCAGTTTTTTGCTGATCTTTACATGAATAAGATGTAGTTAAGCTGCTCTGCAAGATTCACACAAGATGACTTTTTACATCCATACAGTACTTTGGGGGGGTTCATGTTAAGATGAACTCTTCATCATAAGCACACTTCTGAAGCAAAAAAAATCCTTTCTAAATGTGATTGTAAGTTTAAATGTTGCAAGACCCACTCTCATGCAGAGAAGTGAAGTAAACCTTTCAGTTGTCCCTTCTAATGATGTGCTTTGGTTAATGTAACAGAGGGCTCCTGGACTGGATTCCTCTCAAGGAAATACAGAAGCTGAAGTTGCGCTCCAGGACTGCACCCGAAGCATTACAATCACTGGCAGACCAAGCTAGAGCTAATCTGAGGTGTTCCACATGTGATGTGGACATCAACTCACAAAAGCTGAAGCTGTAAGAGAACTAGACCTTGTAAATAGTTAAAGGCTAGCATGATGCATGACATGTTGCACAGGGAAGTTTCACACTTCACTTAATAGTCACCAGCTGTAAATAATTTACACAATTCTATCTTGTGTTTATAAAGTGAAAGTAGAACTTTTTAATACACTGGTACTTTTTGATACACTGGTAAATGTAATGTACTCTTACGATAATGGCATTGTCTTGTATTAAAAAATAACCTAGGATATTTAAAAGCCACTTAGTCATGTCCTTGGTATTAAGGTTAATGATTTATTATTTCCTGTGCTTCATTGCTTAATTCTGACCTGAATACAGGTAACCACTAATGGTATAATTAGGTGAGTATTGTACCAGACACTCATGGTGCTTCTGCAGCAGAAGCATTTTCAGTTCTTAAATGCTACTTGTTGTTCTGGTTGGGCAACTCTGGAATGGCATAGAGCTATTTCAGTGTGAAATACAACTACTACAGAAACTATACTTGCAAAACTTGACAAAAATTTTGTGTATTTATTAATGTCTCTAGCTGCTTCTCCCATATTGCCTTGTGTCTCCCCTCAGTATTAACTCTCAAAGCCCACAAGAGTGTTACTACAAAAATACGTGTTCCCATTACCCAATAAAACAGGTAAAATTGAGGAAAAAGCTTTTGAACTCAAACAGAAGCCCTTTCCCTCAGTAGAAGAATTAATTCAAATATCTATCCAAGAGCTTTCAAGAAATAAAACATTCCTCTGGGAACACAGTATCTCTGTATTTAGACTGAGAATGGTCTAGTTGGAAATCCATAATCTAAATCTTATTTGGCAGACTAAATTAGAAATGCTGGAACATTTGAAGTAAGATGAAATAAGCAATGAATGACATAAACATAAAATAAATAACTGAGGATCAGACAAAAAAATATTTCTTCTTCATTATATTTCTTACCCTAAGTGCTACTGCATTGCATTGTTACTGGTTTTGTTGGTTTGGGTTTTTTGCTATTTTGTCGGGGTTTTTTTAGTTTGTATACAACACATTTAAAAGGAAATTTGCAAATAAAGGGCTGAAGTTATGTAAGAGGAGAAACTGATGGAAGCTTCAGCCCTGTAGATAGGCTATTTATTTGACATGACAGAGGCACATGAAAGCATCCTTTTCCTGACTCCTTCCACCCAATGATTGAAACCAGCACTCCCTGACATCAAGAAACTGCTCTAATTTCAAACATGCTTCAGGATGGGTTTCATTGCACATGTCTATATTTACATCTTAGCTTAGGACTGTTACTTTGATGCAAGCCTTTTTTGCCACCACTGCTCACACCACTCAGACTGGCCCACAGAGCTGTCTTGGACCAAAGCTACAGGATCACCCCCTCAGATGAAGCCAAAACACAAGCTATACCCCAGCTCCATTGGGCAGCCAGACCCCATCACCAGAGCAGTCCTAGCCCCAGGTGACACCCCTGGAACAAGGACAGTGTGGATGCAGGGCCCCAGTGCCCACACCAAGGGCCTGCTCCTGTTGTGCTGCATGATTTGCTCTACACATCTTCTCTCCCTCTCTTGTGCAGTTCCCTCTTCAGGTCAAAAAACACACTGGGGCAGAGAGTGTATTTAAGAAAGAGCCCAAAGAGATGTCCTGACTGGAGGTGATAGTCTGTCTTTTGCTCAAGTAGCTCAAGGCTGTAGTGATAATGCCCCAGTTCCCTTCAGTTGCAGAAGCGCTGCATGAACATTGAGACAAAAATGAAGATTTAAATCAGTTTCAGGCCAGGAGAGGTATTATATGCTGTAATAATTATACATTGAGGTGTCCCTAACATCTCTTTTCATTATTTTTGCCTCACAGAAAAAATTAAAATCTTGTACTCATTCTGAATGAGAAAAAAAAAAAAAAAAAAAAGGGAAAAGAAAAATTTTAAAATATCAATAATTTGTTTGTGAGGATAGATCCACACAAGCACTGTTGCTAAGTGTTGTATGAGAGCCCATAGAAGAAATGGCTGTAAATCACTTCTGCCACTTCTATTTCCTAATATCAGGGGGAAAACAGTATAAACAGTACATAGAAGTTTTTAAAAAACTAGTTTGTTGATCAACAGAAACACTATTAATCATATTATTTCAATGGATTTATGAGTCAAAGACTTAAAAATTACTTTTCTTTCCTGTAGTTGCACTGTATTCCAGTATAAGTGTAAACTGTACTCACTTAAATCTGAAGTTACTCTTCTACAAAATTAGCACTGCAACATGCAATGCTTCATGCTCATTTAAAAATGCGGTAAGATTGCATTAAAATATGTTAAGCATGTAAATGTATCTTAATTACTTGTGAGCTTTTAAAACTTTAGCACAGACTCCTGTTTGAAATTTCAAAACATGAAGCAGTGAGCAAAAATAAACTTCAATAGCTTTAGCACACATTGAATGAGCTTGTACATATTACAAAATAACTGGTTTCACAACATCTAACTAGTATGTGTTGGTTACACCAGTGGTTTTCAGGCTGGGGTTTGCAGACCACAGGTGATTATACTAAATATACTTATCACTAAGCTGAATAGTGCACCATGATCTCTGACAAGTTTTGGAGCTTGACAGTGGATCCTCCACAAAGTCCAGGAGCAAGATTCACACGCCCCATCGGATTAGGCATATAACAGTAACCCTAAGCTTTTTTAAAAAAAAAAAAAAAACAGGAGGAGAAATAGTCCTCTCCACAGCAACCACTTCATCCTGAAATAGGTGACTTTAAAAAGGTGGTAAATGGATTTATAGATATCACAGTTTCTCTCCATCCACTACAGAGGGAGTCTCAGGAGACAAACAAGGGGGGCATTAGCTTTAGACTAGACCTCACTGCCCTCAATGAACCTCAGAACAGACTGCTCAGATGCTCCTGCTCTCTGCCTCTCCGTGTGAAAGGGCTGTCCCTCCTCCAGGAGCTTGGGAAGGAAAAGGAAAGCAGAGTCTCACACCACCACCTAGCACCATGCATGGGGCACGCCCATCCTCTCAGTGCAGGGAGCAGAGCCCAGCAAGAGGAACTCAGTGGGTGTTGGGGCTGCCACTGCCCAGCTGGGCTGTGTGTGCTCTGCTAACACAGCCATAAGTGTCTGTGCCAGTGTGGGCATCTTACCTGAACACTTCCACCTAAATCCAGCCTCTGCCTAATCTAGATCACTGTCAGCACAGATATATTGGTACTCACACAGCTGTAATAGAGCTCTGCAGCCTCACATACTCAGGGGAAAGGAAATACCAACACAAAACTTAATTGGAAACAGGGTTTTAGCCTAATTCAGCATATGAGTTTTTCTTCCTGCAAGCCCACAGGGGCCATGAAAATCTTGCACACCTTCCAGAGAGGAATCTGAAACTGAAGCAAGCTTGTGCTGGTGTACAACACATCCATACTCTTTAGAAGATTTCCAGAAGGGAGTCCATTTGGGTCCAGGTTTCTCAGTGCAATACAGCTGTATCCCATGAACTAGCTACTGGATAAAAGGGATTTTAATGCTTAACACTCATAACTGCAGCCTTGAGGAGGAACATTTGACTCAAGCACACCTCACTGGGATTCTGAAATATTTCTGCTTCTGAACTGAAATATATAAAGTTGTCACATCAGCCATGAAAAGAGTTTAATGACTGAAAGAAGGTTAAGACTAAAATATAAACACATTTGCTAAAAAAAAATTAATCTGGCATTTTCCAGTTAATAATATGCTTTTACAATTAAATTTAAAAGCTCTAGAGAAGTTAATTTGGATAATGTAGGTAATTTTTAAAGCTCATTCTCAGTGGAGCCAATTTTAATTTTGGGATTAAATGAACAGCTAATAGAGACATTCAGATTTTTTTCCCTCATACATTGATGTTTGCTTAAAGATTTTTTCCTTAACAATCACCCTTTCAAAATAGCACTGCCTTCAATGAGTATTTGGAACACATGCAACTTATTAAAAACTTAAGCCCCAGGTTATTACATTTGCATCCATTAACAACCTTGCTTTGAGAAATGGCTTTGCTAAAAGAACATGTTTTAATCGGCTGGTACTACTTGCTTGCATAAAGACTAGAGGGGTTTAATAATTTTTTTAAATTTAAAAGTTATGCAGTCATCAGCAGCTATTGAGGACATACTTGGTACTAACAAGACTACTACATCCTGACGCATTGTATTTCATATCACAGTGCCTGCATGTGCCATGTAACACAATAATTCTTCAGTAGAAAAAAGCATGAAATGAAAATGATGTAAAATAATGTGAGGGAAAGCAGAAAACTTTGACTCCTTGCAAAAATCACCCTGAAATATTCCCTTGGAGTTGAAAAAGTTAACAGGCCTTTTAGGCTTGCATTTAAAGCCTCATTTAAAAGTTTTCTAGACAGTAGTTTATATATGATTAAGTGATCTGTAATGCCAGGTGAATGAATAATTGATCTATTCTGGAATGACCTGAGAGATTTCTTGTTTTCGAGCCTGACCAGTCTGATACCCACACCATCCATTTACCGCTTCTAATGTTCAGCAGACTGTTCTATAACTCTGCCAGGTTCAGTTCTGCAGCTACAATTCAATCAAAAAGTCATGTCAGGGCTCAGAGTTGTATTAGCTGAAATTAGGAATGTTGGTCATTTATTACACTTGGAGTCATATTTATCTTCTAGGCCTCAGCTTTCCACTGATGACAAATTCTCAAGGTTTTTATACCAACTAAAGAAAAAATATTTTTATTTTATTTTTTTAATGGAAACTTAGTGCATCCTGGTTTTCACCCACCTTCCAGGTCTTTACAAATGGTCACATATTTCACAAGACTTATGGCCCAAATCACAAGAGCTGTCAGCACTGACATTTACCCATCAACATTACAGGGTGAACAATTGCAAAGATACGTACGAAATCATTACAAGTATAGAAGAACGGTTCAGATTTTTTCTACTTTTTGGATTAGATCCAATGAAAGATTTAATGGTGCCAACACTGAACTTTTAGGCTGACTTCCAGAATGAAATTCAGAGTCAGATACCCGAGTTCCTTCCATAACTTGAGATAGGTCACTCAGTGGGAAGACTCCTGAACAGCAGTGGGAACCCTACTCTCCCCATTCCACTGTCCTGCCTCTTCACAGCTAAATCCTTAGGAGGCTGCTGAGCCATACCCTCCTGATTTCACCAGGATACCTCATGCTGCCTCGTGGCTACAGTGCTTTGCTACCGTAGAGGGGTTGTGAACCTGAAGTCCCCCAGGTGGAGGAGACCATCTGGTGCATGTCTGTGCCTCCTGGGTGAGTACTACAGGTGTAAGAAGTCCATTAGAAACACTTTACGTGTAATTGCCACTAGGGAGGGCCACAGTTTTGGCAGTGAGCCAGGCAGGCTCATTTAAAGGGATTTTGCATGCTCTTCTGCCTACTTTTGGGATCCATAGAAGCTTTGGTAGGGAAGCAGCATTGCAGACTAAGAAGATCTTCAAAGACATTTAGAAACCTTCAAGGTTAAGTAGCCATTGGGCAGGATGTTTGGATAAAAGGCACCAAGAGCTCAGTCCAGTTATTCAGCTGTAAAAGGTGTCTAGGATTGTTTGCCCTGTCCTAGGGAGGTGCAGATGGGAGATCACCACCAGCCACATGGGAGACATTCACCTCTCTGGAGTGGCAGCAAGAGCCCAGCAGGTACACTGTAGCATCTTAAATGGAAATTAAATGGAAAGAGGTGACCAAGTTCTAGCAACTAAAATAAGCCTATATAATAACCAAATCCCACACTAGGAAGAGCAAATTTTTACCTTGCTTTTGGATTTTGGGACACTGAGAAGACACTGTCCAGCAGAAGTAAACACCAATTAGTTAGAGGTGACAACCATTTCATGAGTTCACCTATATATTCTACTGCATTAATAAAATGTTGTGGGAAAGATTCCATGACAAAGCACAGACCTAGTTCTGAAGCTACACATTGTGAAGCCTTTGGGAAGTGGGAATAGAATAAAGTTAGATGTGGCTGCCTCCAATTTCACTCTCTTTTTAAGGTCAATCAGGCCATACACTGTACAGCTGTACAGACAGAGAAATCTGTTCACGAGTCTTTCTGAGAAAATCCACTAGTTTTAGAGTGAAAGCCCACCCAATGAGATTTGTAAGCTAAATAAGCATCTAAACAATGACATGACTAAGTTCTTACCACAGCAGGCTATTTATTTTGGACACAGGATGGAGAAGGCTTTTGCCAATTTCTGTTTAGCTTGGCAAACCCCATGGCAAGTGTAGTCACAGCAAATATATTCCCAAGCCAGATGACCCAAACAGTTCCAGAGCTGATATAAAATGGGCTGTGGAAGACTAGAGTATAATAAAAAAATAGTGTGTGACAATGATATCTTTGCATACTATTGCCCTCAAAGTATCAAAAGGATCTCACATTTCTTTCAAAGACATGTATTACTGATGTAGCGAAGTCAAAGATGAAATTATATCTGATTTTATACATAGAAAATTGGATTTATTTATTTTTTTATGTCACAAAGGCTGATATTGCACACATTTGCTACAACAGACTCTCAGAGAAATCAAATTCAATCATAAAACAGAAAGCAAGACATTATTTTTTAGCAACTGCATTATGTAAGCAGGAAGAAGGAGATGATATCAACTTGCCAGCTGGAAATCAATAGGAACTTGGCCAACTAGCCTAAGGCTTTTTTTCTGCTGTCTTCAAGGGGATCAGTTTACTTAAATAATAATTTAATCCCATGTGTTTCAGGAATGCTGGACATTCGAAGATCTGAAAGATTTAAATCCTGGGCATTGTAAAGCTAACGTTTTATGTACATTCTGAAGTCATAGGACACAATCTTTATCTGGTCTATCATACTTTCTGTCACATGCAATAAACAATGCTATGATCAATTCAGATACTTGTGACTACAATGGATTTGTTTTACTTAACAGACTAAGTCACAAGTCCAGAGGAGATTAAGAAGCCTGTATATGTATGGCTCATAAAAACAGTAAGAAAACTGGAAAATCATTGTACATTTCTGCCGTGTGCTGACTTCACGTTGTACATGTTTGGCTTTTAGATATTAATATATCCATTCTGATACTTGAGTCTAATAGGGCCATCAGCTACTTGTCTTTATAGTGTCATCTTCTTACCAATGTCAAATTGCAGGTGACAGTGAGTATACCTTAATTTACCACAGCAAAGGTCCTTGCTGCAGTGGGTCAAACCAAATTCAAGGCTGCAAAGTATCAAAAAGTTTATTAAAACTTAAATTAAGGCAAATTCCTCTCCCCTACTGTCTTCGTGCTTTTGTTGTGAAAGAATCCTCAGCCAGGTTCTCCAAGCATGCACACACATTTAGTGACTGCATGTTTTCCCTGTTTTCCTACCATGGCTGAAGTAGTGGGCTGTAGCTCAGAAGCCTGAGCATACTGAAGAGGTAGACATACAATTTTACAATTTTTCACTGTAAAATTATTTATAAAACAAACAAGCATAAATGCCATCCTTTGTTTTTCAGAAAAGGAAGCATCAAGTCTGTTACCTGCAAGGTACACAAAGTCCCACAGAACAGGCATGGCAGAGTGAGCTGGGACACAGGACAGTTCTTGTTTCCCAGCTTGGGGCCATGCTCAGGGACTCACCACACACTGCTTTCATGCTGCTTTACCCTTCTGTCCTGCTGATCACGTGCCATCAAACAGGAGAGGCAAACGTGTAAGGTCTCACCAAGACCACTCTAAGACTTTACAGAGGTTTCAGTCGAACCTTTTTCTCTGAATTACAGTCAAACAAGTATAAAGTTTCACCTGAAACACCTTTCCCCATTGTGTATTTCCAGGTGTATCACAACTTTAGCTCAAATAGCCTCCCAGCAGCTGAGAACAGGATATGTGAATAGTTCAGGCAGCCTCAGCATTTCACACGTGCTAGAAGAGCCTTGACCCTGAGTTTCTTCAAAAAACAAGAAAGCTGGGGAGAAGATTAACATTGATTTTTAAGAAATATTGATATAATGTGGAAAGAAGAAAAAAATGGCAAAAAAAGCTAATTAGATATTAAGAAGGTTAAAAGGGGTGACCTAAAGGGAAAGACTGGTATTGATTGCTCACAAAATGATGGAAAGCTGATACGGATGCCATTTGCCATGAGTATGGTAGCATAATTAAGGTCATTCAGTAAGAATTATATAAAACAGGCTTTGTCACAAAAATACCATTACTGCAAGAGATTAGAAGTTTAGGTGATAAAGTAAATATTACTGACATAACAGGCTTTGACAAACTATTTTACATCATAGCAAAGGACCTTTTGTTTAAAAACAAGTGTAGAGTTCTAAGAAAAAAAGATGAAAAAACTCCACATGAGTATCTAGGTCATCATCCACTTGCAGACTCCTGAATATGTAGTGGATTTCAACTGAAAATTTGGTTTATACATTTCTAAACAGAAATATATCAAATGGTGTTGCACAGAGTTTCTATTTTTGGCTCAACTATAAGAAACACCTTTATTATTGAACAGAATACAAAAGAATCATTGCAACTAGTGCACAAACTCCAGCAGCATGTCAGAAGTGATAAGAATGGGTCAGTTCCACACAGAGGCTGTGGTTCTTGAAGTGTTAGTTTCCTTCAAAGAAAGAATAAAGGTCAAACATCCAGATCTGGAAAGAGCAGTAATTCAATGACTTAGAGAAGAACTCTGGTTTAAAGGAAACAGCCAATGAAAAAAAAGCTCATAACATGACTGTGATTGAGGGACAGTATGATCTTCAGATGTGTAAATAAGAATTAATCTTTTACAAGTAGGACAACTGTATACTGCCCAATTGATATGAGCTAATTGGGATTTTTTTCCTGATACTCTTCATCAGAAAACTTAACATTATTGGAAATTAATTTTAGAAAAGAAGGTGAAGATGTTTTGATTTTTATGACACTTCACTTGTGTTTTTAAATATACATGATTTTGTTTTAAATTTATTATGCTTTTTACATCCTTGGTGACATCATATCATAATAAAAATTTAAAAAATAAAACCTATTAAAATCCAACTGTAATGAAATGTCTCAAGTTTGCTGTAAGATTACTTTTGAGCCTATAGGTATAGAAATTGTCAATGTCTTCTCTTTCTATTCTGTTTTGGTGGAGAGAATTTCTGAAAATCCATACCTTGTCAGCTAAGACTGTAATTCAGATATTGGAACCTGAGTCCAATGTCAGTATTTAAAAATATAGAAAGCAAAGAAATGTTATAAACAAACCCCAAGAAGGTTCCAAAGTTGCATTTCTTAAAAATGGTTTGAAAACAAAGGTTTGTATGTTTTCTTATCTTATTAGACCAATAGAAACACATCAAAACCTAACATGAAAATCACTAGCCAAAGGAATTATAATTAAAATTAAGGAAACACTTATCGATTGGAACAACTAAACTGGGATTACTGTAAATCAGTAATTTTTTGCAGCCTCTCAAATGATATGCTTTCCTAGAAGGCATGCTTGCAGCTCAGTTACAAACAAGGGACTCAATACTGAATTTCTGCAGGGATGTGCTGCAGCTCCTACTGTGCGGGAGGTTCTCACAACTCCTGGGTTTAAGCCTTTGAGCACAGGAAAAGAAAAAAAGCAGCACTCAAGTCACTGCTGTGCTCAGGCAGCTGCCTTCTGTAACCAATACATGTTTGCAAGAATGAGCATCACTTACCAAAGGGTCTGACAGGGAGCAAAAGGGCCATAGAGATGATATGCACAGAAGGAGATATTGTGAAACAAGCACAGCCATACCACCTACCATACTATGGGCAAAGCACTTAACCTTTCTAAGCAAGTGCTAAAAAAGAAAAAAAGACTAGCAGATTCTTTTAATGGTAATAAATCAGATTATAGGGAAACTTGTCTGAACAGGACCCAATGGGTGAAATTATTTCAGTTCACAACTCAGTAATGTCTCTGGGGGAGCAGAGGATAAAGTACAGAGAACTAAAAGGGAAAGAAAATCAAAACACACCCTCCTCTCAAAACGCTGAACACTTGACATCACAAGAAAGACCCCTTCCACTACAGATCACCAGCACCTTACTTTTCTGCCCATTCAGTCTTTCTGCAAGTGTAACTGCAACCTTAGCATTTTTTTTTAAATATCACACCTGCCTGACAAATTGTCTCTCTTAAATCCATGGCAATAATGGTTTTACCTTAGAGCTTCAGATTAATATACACATCCTCACACATTGCTAATCTTTGCATAACTCATGTTTCAGGAAAGCAAACCTATTAGTAAATACAGCTCAAACTGTGAAGCTGTATTACAGTATAAGAAGTCTTTCTTAATCTAGATAAAACCCCTCTCTTTAGGATCATATAGATCAATCATATGTACATTTTTTCCATTAGTATCAAATAAGCAATCATCTTCCTGATTTATTAGGAATTCAACAAATATAGCTAATCTGTATGTAGTTACCTCTCTCCAGCCTTAGACTGCAATTTCTCAGGCCAGGGACTGTCTCTTCCTGAATGCATGGAAAGTGGTCAGCTAAGTGTGGGCACTGGCATAAATAAACAATGACATAGTTGCTAGGAACACTTAAATAAAACTATATTCTGATTTAACTGTGAAGTTCCTCTACCAAAATCCCAGATGAGTAATGATATTCGGAATCCTGCTTTACATTTATCTTATTTTACCAGGAGTTTCCTTCTAACAAAACAACTGTAACCGTACCTGTCCTGCTCATCTACTCTTGGCCTATGCTCTCACCAATGATCAAGACAATTCCTTTTGCTCAAAAGCTGTGGGACAGATCCTTTTCTATTTACTGCTGCTAAGTTCTTGTTACTTTCTTTTGAAAACACAGTATCAGCCAGAATTTAAGAGGGCAGAACATCTTTGGAGAGTTGCTCATTGTGATTATGGGATGCTTAAGGCAACAGACGAAGCAATGAAATCATTGCATGGAAAGAGAACATGCCAAGGAGCACCAAGGAGCCTGCCAGCTCAGGGAAGAATAAAAAGAACTCCCCAGGCATGAGGAGCCTGAATAGAGTTGCTATAACTCAGGAAGTTACTGAATTGGCCAAAGCAAGGACTCACACAAAAGAACAGAAATTGTTGGGATTTTTTAAACTTCCTGTTTGCTTTTCTTAACAGTTCTAAGTTTGCTCAATGTAGAAACTTAATTTTCTAATTTTTATTCAAATAAATTTTGCCTTGTTTGAAATAAAAATAAGTCATCAACTTTAGTCTAACTTTATGTAGAATACAACATAATATAAAATAGACTGCCTGATGCAGAGTCCCATCAGGGATGGAAAGATGACTGCCCTTAATGCTGTCCCCACCATGAGAGCAAGGAGGGAGACTTTCACACTGGGAAACTTCACTACTGTCAGAAGTGGAGCAGGAAGTGTGAAAGAAGGAAAGGAGTGGAAAAATACAAGATATTTTGTCTGGTAACATGCCTCCTCACCTCCCCACACACCAAATGTCCTCCTGCAGGGAGGACAGGTGCAAAAGAGAACAAAACAAAAGAGAATGAAGAGGAAAAGCAAAGAGCAGTCAAAAGTGAAATGAAGGATAAAGGAAAGCTGGGAATCATGACTTTGCTGGTAGCAAAAGAAAAAAATAGTGTAACAGAACTACACAAGATGGTCTTTCCTTCCCATCATCCAGGCAACTAAAAGTGAGTCAATCAAATTCTTGTGATACTGAGTCTCAAAGCAATGAGACAGCAATTGCTCACATGAGATGACATGAGAACACCCAAGACAAGTGACAAAAGATGGAGAAAAATGTTCTGCTGCAATTGGAAATGGTAAAAAATACACATCAGACATCAAAAGAAGTAGTCTTTCTTGGAATATTGTATTTAAAAAAAAAAAAATTGCATAAATGCTCAACTCTTTAATCCTCAGCACCTGGAAATGAGAAGTGCTTCTTAAAATGTAGTTTCTAATGCCTCTCACTCGCCATAAAAAAAAAAGTTAGAATGGGCCAAGGGGGTAGGGTAAACACAGTTGTTGGTACAACTCCAATTTTAACTTTAAAAGAATTAGTTTATACTAAAAAAAGATCACAACTGCCTTTCTCTTTAATCACAAAGTCTGTCTTCCTTTAAGTTTGCAGGGCCTGCTGTGAGCTGAGATAAATTGTACCTCAAAAAGGACATTTTAGTTGGGGGGGAGTACAGCATCACAGTCTTTCTTTTCCTTTTCTTCCAGTATGTCAGCCAGTATTTCCTCTGCAAACAGACCTGAACAATAGGCAATAAAAAGTCAGTTTTCAACTTCTGCATTCTTTTAGATGTCCTTACTGTACACATATTTCCCAAAATTAAGCAGAGAAAATGTCATGAATGCAACACATAAATCCAGGAGAAAGTAAAAATTACAATCATGTGGCCAAAAAATTCTCAATTTGGGAATCTAGGTTTGCTTTTTCTCCTAGAGCATTGCCATATGAGTAAGCATCAGAACAGAATGATGTGTCCCATGGGGTTCACAAGGGGTCTGTCCTGGCTGCAATACACTCCAGCATTCACTCCATGATTCAGAGAGTGCATATTAATTTTATGGATTGCAAGAACCTAGAAGGAAATTCACCTATTGCAAAGGAAAAAAAACTGTGGAGAAAAGGAAATAATGTCTGGGGAAAAGAAAACAGAATGTACCCCAACCAGAACAAGTTCAAAGTATTGTCAGAGCAAATGAACCACATAAATACAAAACAGGAGACAGCCAATTAGAAATCAGTTGTGTAGAAAAGGACCTTGAATGCTATAAAAGATAAGTCAAACAGAAGTCAACACCAGGCTGTAACAGGTTTCTTAAGGTACCAACAGAATTATGCATGAGCCAGAATACCGAATGCAAAGTCTGTAAAAGCTCTCTGCCCTGCAAAGCACAGCTGTGATACTGCCCTGTTCACACAATACAAAAATAAATAAGTAAGTAAAAATTCAAAGTGGGCCAAGTGGAAGGAACTCACAGGAGAGTCACAAGAACAGTTCCAGGAAATGCAACCCTGGAGGAAATACAGAGCAGTGAATTTTTGAGTCCAAACAACTTAGGACTAAAACATGACATGCTAACTGCCCTCAAGCACGTAACTGCTGCAGGGAGAGATTAAACAGTTTCCTACATTCATCCAGGATAAGGAAAAAAGTAACAGGCTTAGATTTTAACATCAAGTTTTCCATCTCAAGCCAACAGAATTTTCTGTTGGCAAGAATAATGAAACATAAGAACTAACTGTCTGAAGAAGAGGCCAGACAAACCTTCCTTGAAAAAGTCAACTGACCTTGCCACAGAGTAAATACAGATTCCACATCTTCCTTGCACCCCCATTATTCTCAGCTTGCCTAAATATCGTCAGAAAAGAAGTTAACATCCTGCATCCTTAAAAGCAATCTCTTCATCATGAGCAGCTGGCCTCTTTCAGAGATGAAATAACTATGCCTTGCTGTGCTCCTGTTTCTCACCTTCCCCAGATCAGCACCCGGGCTGTACCTGGCCTCTCAGGTACCCGCACACGCGCTGGGCTGTCTCTGCTTCCCCTGAGCAACGCTCCAGAGAGGACACAACAGCCTTTATGGATGATTAATAGCTACCTTTCAAGGCTTAATGATTTGGCTAAGAAACTACATCTTATAGATCACTCAGCTAATCCAGACCTTGGCCAGCTCCCTTCTGCTCTTTCCAAGAGGCAGACTGAATATTCAGCACAACATCTTTCCTGCTTTCAGTCATTTTTCTCCATTATCAATCACTTATTCAGACAACTATTCCCAAGTTGCACCACTTTACTCAACAGATCATCTCCATCACATTACCAATGGATAAGCAGAGAAATCTTAATCAAAATAAACTGTCTCTAAAGACTCAGAAACAATTTAGGAATTATTCCTATTCTACAGTTCTGTGTATTCTGTTTTCCAGTTTTCAGCTCTGCAATGATGAGACTGCATTTTATCTAAGGAAGAACACACCATTTTACTACATATTAGGTAATGTATACAATTCCAAACGGCAGAAGTTCTTTCCTTCTGTTGCTGGAAAAAAGATGAATAATAATGTTAAAATTAGTTACAGCCAGTATGTGGTAGATGGACTGTTGCCATATGGTGGTTATGTAAATTAAGTGACAAAATAAGGATCTAGCATTTATAAGCAAGTTTTGCACACTTCAGAAACCCAGCCTGCCTGTGAAATACCTAATGGCTCCTACTTATGGGAAAAGATTACATCAAAAACTTGGGGTTTTTTTCTGAGACTCTGAACAATTATTTCAAGGAAAACCTAAGCCCCTTATTTTCCTAACATATAAAGAATATCAAGTCTAATCACCACTCCTGTGCATTATACAAAGTAGTCTTGTTCTCTAATTAAATATCTATTTTCACTTGTTAAAATTATGTCCCAACTCTGCATCACTGTGTTTCCTGTCTGGAAAGGTGCCTGACTGTACTTCATGGATGACTTAAATACCCAAACTTAGGACAATTTATCTAAAAGCTGTCAAAGCCACCCACTTTTGCTGACTAGATAGGGAATTTAGGACCACCTTTCAGAGTCCTGACACTCCATGTGCTTGTCATTGAAACATAAAAAGGGGGGACAGCTGGGCAAGGTACATCCCAACCATCACAGCTCAGTAAACTTTAAATATGTTCAAGAGGCAGCATTTCAGACTCCATGTGTAGCTATCACGGAGGAAAGTGATAATTTAAAATATTTAATATTTTTATTATTTCATCAGGCAGGGATACTAGGTATCAAGCAGATAATTTAATCAGAAATCAAAAAACAGTTTCTTCTAAGGCTGGGTCACTAATTTAAAAAACTACTTCTCATTTCTCAGGTTATAATGAAAGAATAGCTCCTACTATGAAAAATAAAAGTTGAAATTAATTATGGTATGTAACAGCTTCATGAATCCTTGACATACAGCACAGATTAAATTCCAGACTCCTACTGTCCCACCACACAAAAACATTAGTATTTTTTCTCTAACCATATGCACGGAGGCTAATTAACACAAAATCCTTTTTCCTTACTGAAAAAGGAGTCTTCAGGCTTTATTAGAAGAACAGGAAAGCAATTAACTAAAGATTAAAGGAGCTCCATCTGTAGGAAGCATGATAGAAACTGCCAAAAGGAGCAGGAGACAGGTAACAGAGGATATAACCAAAGGAGGGGAGAGAAGTAGAGAATGAGCAACAGAAGGTTAATATTAAAATCACAACTGGAGATCTTTTTCAGTAACCTGTTGGTAGTCAGCCAGAGGGGATAACTGTAATGTAGGCACAAACTTAGTCAAAAGTCTATGGACTCTGCTCAGGTCAGATTACCTGATCATAACAGTCCTTTCCACCCTCATAAATCTAAATTACACATGTATGAAGACAAAAGTGAATACTAAGCACAAAATCAAGGTTTAAATCTAAGCTGAAATAAAACCCTTACATTATTATCATGATAGCAAAATGCATATGTAAAAGCTACTAACTTTATTCTTGACATCTCTAGCCAAGTATTTATCCCTCTATCAATCTTCACAGTTAGTGCTATGTCTCATAGGGAGTAGCTGCTTGACATCTTTCTGAAAAAAAAGGACACTACAGGACAACTCTGCCAAAATTATCACCCTCTTTGACTCTCCTATCTTAGGTATCACTGGGTTTGTAACACATGATTTTCTCATACAGATTTCTAGAAGTGGAACGTTATTTAAAAGCCGTAAAAGTTGCACAATTCTGACTGTATCTAACAAGCTGTATTCCAGCACAATCGGATGGAGGTGGAAGTCTCAACTTATTCATACAACCAGGCCTTTTGCCCTATGACAAATTGTAATGGATCTTAACTGGCTTACTTCTGTCCACACAAAAGCAGGCATTTATCTGAAGTCTTCTCTTGCAGCAGTTACTACAGGATCAGGAAGGGTCTAAAAGAGAGGTATGAACTCATTAGAAGGTCACTAAGTCTCAGAGGGTCCTTTGACTGCTAGAGTTGTCAAAGGTCCTGTCACGAGCACTGACATTACATTACATATTAGATCTACTTAAAAGTCCATTTTGACAGACAGATGCAAAGTGAACCAACCAATGAGCACATTGCACACCTCCTGAAACACCCTGGGTGGATTTTTCTGTCTGTAGCTCCATGACAGACCACACTCAAAACCAGGTGCTGTTGTGCACCTCACCACAGCTCATATGCTCTCAGTGACTGGAGGGAAAGCTGACACCACAGAGCTTCTCAGGGATCATCAAAACCTAAGAGTTCCTTAAGGATAGTGACTAATCCAGTGGATCAGCTGACAATGAAAACATGACAATCTGGCAGGTGCGGCATCCTGTTAGTTCATCTCTGCTGCAGACAAAAATAGTCTGTATGCTGGATGAACCGCTTCTCCCTAATTATTCTCTCTGGCCATCACTGATATTACAACTGATATCACCAGAATCACAATAGCCCTAAAAGAAGAGCCTATTCTCACATCAATTCTCTTTTCTCTTTAGACAAAACAGAATTTATTGGAAGAGTGTCATCTTTGTTAAAAATTGCAGGGTACCACTTATCTGTAAGATAGATAGTCTACTCAGCTGCTGCTTTCAGCTAAAGCAGAAGGATCAGCAAATCCCAAGTGAACAGAAAGGACAGAAAGTTCATGGTGGTACCATAGCATTTCACTCACCTTAAGAATACATAGACTGCAGGGAGAAAACAATAAAATAATCAAGCATCGATGCAACTCAAGCATCTTCCTATGCTGTCAGATGTCTGTTAGAGACATCTGGTTGTTAGGTGTATACTGTAGTTACAACAGCTGCACAGGGACAAAGAGGGATGGATATGAGGATGGAATGATCTAAAATTCGTCAGAGCCTGGAGCATACTCTTTATGGAGCTGAAGCTTGAACTACCTGCACACCTCCAAGCTTATAAAGAGCAATAGATGTGAACTGGTTGAAAGGGGCTGTCTGCAAGCAGATGTAAACAAAAGGCCAAAAGAGGAAAGGCATTCCTGGGAATAGCAGATAACACATCTTTCCTTTTTTCTCAAAGGGTCACAGTGTCAAGGAAGCTGGCAAAGATATTGCATTAGTTGCAGGTGCTGTGAAGAGCTGGGGTACAGCAGGAACACCCCAGGGAGCAGCACAGGAGAAGCTGGGACCTGGCTTCATGACACCAGTGAGCTAGGCAGCCTCCTCACTGATTCAATGCACTCTCACAGTACCCATACAGTACTAAGTTTTGGTGTGCAATTTAGGCCTTCAAGACTTCTGGATGTTCAGAATTGCAGATATATTCACTGCAGAGAGCTCATTTGCAGCAAACTCATCATTTCACATAAATATTAAACTGTGCACTGTGTGAACCCAATAAATCTGACACAAAGGGCTATGGAATGCTTGCACATGTAAATGGGTCCACAGACAACAGACTGACATCTACAGATTAAATCATGTATGTCCTGAAGAGGTCTGATTTGACTGTGTACAACCAGAATAAACAAGCTTAGTGCAGATATTTTAATTAGTATACATACATATTTCTTTACAGTCAGAATCAGAAGCTGTGAAAAAGAGGGGCTCTGATGGGGCACTACTGGTTTTAGCCATCATCCAAGACACAGAACAGTCATATACTGTATACTGACCTGTATATGCCTCATTATAGCTACCAATATAGTATTGTATTCCCTGCAGTTACTGGTCAGAATATGAGATTGTGAGATACTTTCCATTTTGAAGAAGAAAAAACAACCAAAGAAACAGCAGGAGCAACAACCACCTCAAGACAAAATAATATACCAAAACCACAAATGCTCATTTGGAAAACACACTAAATGCTTTTCAATTAATATTATTCTCTTTCTTTTGGCAGAAAGCTGTGTTAACTTGAAACTAGACGGTCATCCATACCAAAAGTATAAAAGGGACGATATCTATCTGTAGACATGACCCGTGTTTTTCCTTTCCAAACATTAAATCTGGGAATAGAATAAGATTCTGAAGCAACAGAGAGATTCTGAAAACAACATGTTAACAGACGCTAAATAACACAACAGTGCAGAAATTTCTATTTACGATATGTCTTCCACCATTCCCAGGATAAAGTTTCTGCATTTTAAAAGGTGGAGGTAATTTTGTGTTCAGCATTTTGCTTTTTAAATATAAAGGCAAGTTAAATGAAGCTTAGAGGAGGTGAAAGACATTAGAAAATTACAATTCCTCTCTTGATATTCAGTAAGGGACTAAAAAACAAAAAAAGGAGCTTAAGTGCTGTTGAGCTGCACAGGTTTTTGATGTGCTAATTTTGAGAGAGCATCTTGGTAGATTACACCTAACCCCGCTATGATGCATTGTCCCCAACAGTTCCACAGCCTTGGGGACAAAGAGCAAGTGCAATCAAGCAAACCTTATGTCTTTGTCCTTACAAACAAATTCAAGAATTTCAAATGTTACAACCTGGGAACTGCATACAGGTATGACATTAATGACTCATTCCTGTGTCAAAGGCCAACCTTCCACAGTAACCAGTCTTCGCCTTGTGAATATCCCCCCCTTTCCCTAAGGCTGTGCCCACAGAAAGGGCCGCTCCAGGAGCANGGACGCGGGAAGGGAGCAGCGGAAAGGCCTCCAGGGAAAACAGCCACCGTGCGAACTGAAATCACCGACGGGCATGCCATTCTCCGCAAGTCTGAACGGCAGCAGCAGCTCAGGCGGCGCAGGGTGACTGCCCGCCTCACCTTCTCCATCCCAGAAAAGGACCAAGGTGTGCTCCAGGCATTGTTGGGTTTCCTTGGCACTGACCCCCTACCGGTACTCAGGCTCCCTTCCTCAAAAGCCAGTGCAAACCCGAAAAACCTTACTCCTCACCAACCCTGAGCCGCTCCCACAGAAAGATTTTCCTTCTGCTGCTCTTTTTGCATCCGCCACTCCAAACGTGAGATTTCTTCCAGGCTCAGGATCTTCTAACTCCTCTACCAAAGCATCCATGTTCCAGGGAAGAGGATGTGGTATTATGCAGCGTACAGTCACAGCCTAATAATAACTACAGCCCGACTGCCCTTCCTGTCCGCACACAAAACACTTGCCCAAAGCATTTCACTCTTTATACCAAGGCAAATACAAGAATTGTTTTTCAAGGCAGTGAATGCTGTAGGAATTACCCTGTTCCTCTCACATGCACCTAGTATAAGGCAGTTTAAAACAAAAGCACAAGCCTCAAGTGCTTTCATGAGTCTTGCCATAGTTACCTTGTTATTCTTATTAATTTTATTGATTGATTATTTTTTGCTCCCAAATTAGAAAGTGTAGCTCCAAAGGCAGCAAGCCCCTTAGGAGCAGAGAAACCAGGATTTGGTAATGATTTGAATTTAGTTACATGTTACCTTCAACCTCTCCAAACAATAATTTAATGACTAAGGAGAAAACAATCCAAGCGCACCACAGCACAAATGAAAAAGAAAAAAAAAAAATTTAAAACAAGAGAAAAAATAAACACTTCACCTCTAATTCAGGCACACAGAAATAGTGAGAAAATAGAGGTGGACAGGGTCTAAAGTTCTCAAGCCATTTATCAGGTGCCTAGTGCAGGGAGAGAAATATTACTTCTGGCAGTTGTTTCCCTAATCTATTTTTAAAGGCATAAATATAAGAAGATCCACATTGTTCCTGCCTGGATCTTTTCTTGTATTTTTCAAAATTTCCCTCTAGAAGACTCCATAACCAAAATCTGAACACCCAAATCAGTGATGCTTGGATCACCTCATCCTCCAGAAAAAAAAAAAAAAAACAACAA
>WEIU01015975.1:219161-256923 GCA_013389925.1 Aegithalos caudatus
GGAACCGGCGCCGTCTTTGTCCCCGCGGGGAGAAAGGCCCGCGCTGACCGCCGCGCACGCCCGTGATGCGCAGCGCTGCCCTGAGTGCACCGGTACCCGGACACAAGTGGGAGCAGCCAGCATCCCTGGAGCTGGCATTTCTGCCCACTTTCAGCCTGGTCTGTGCCATTATAGTGTGAAAAAAATACGAACCAAACCACCAGTTGTTCTACTAATAGACCTACCACGGAAGAGGATAGTAATGTTTTGAACTCCTGGAGGGAAAACGCGTGTTCTGAAAGAGAATTGTGTGATCTCTATGGCATATACCGGCCACGGGACGCCGGTGCAGTGCAGGGAGTGGCAGGGCAGCCGGTGGCTCCAGATACGTTTCCACAGTGTCCTCCTTAGTCCTGTGCTCTGTTAGCGCGCTTCTGTAGGCACCTCGGGTTGTTGAAAAGGTGATGCTTGGCTTTTGCGAAAGGAAAGGGTAAGACTCAGTCTTCATACACTTAAGGAAAAAACTGCCGTTGGAGAATAATCTCTAAGGTGATGTCAGGAATAAGCACATCATTACAGGAAAAGTGCTAAGTGATGGTACTTGTTAGCTCTGCTGTGTTTTAGACACACAGTAAAAGACACATAATCTCTGCCAGCCATGCTTCTGCATTCAGCCCATATAGAGAGCACTTGGGTAAAACTGTAAAGCTCAGGGGTAACAAAGTGCAAGGAATACAGCTGTCAGCTCTAGTTCTGCACAACAGCCTACTGACTTGTACTTGCCTATTTAACTTAGAGAATTAACATTCCCCACCTTCCAGGAGATGTGGGAATCAAGCTCAAAGATGATCTTACATTCCCACTGATGGCATTGCACTACATGTATTAAAATAGCAGTTCAACTTTGCAACTTGTTCATTTACTATAAACATTGGTAGCCTTGTCACCAATATAATTTTACTCAGTGATCAGGAAGTAAGAAAGAAAAAATCAACCAGCAAATAATAAACCAGCAATGGAAATTTAGAATCTTTTGGTTGTATTTGGGTTTCTGTGTTTGGCCACTCTCAACAGGATTTTTTCCCTCCTAATCCAATGAAAGTTTCTCATTTTGCTGCTTAGGGCCCATATTGTGCTTGCATGGCAAGATTTTGGTAGTGACTGGCCTGTAAGAGTGGCTTGTCTGAGAAGCTTCTGGAACCTTTCCTTATGTTGCAGAGCTAATGGTAGGCAGCTCTAGGATGGATCACCACTGGTCAAGGTTGAGTCAGTCAATGATGGCAGTAAAACTTGTGATAACATGTTAAAAAAAAAAAAAAAAAAAAAAAAAAAAAAAAAAAAAAAAAAAAAAAAAAAAAAAGTTACTGCAAAGAAGTAATTGTGGCCAGAGAAGAGAGGAGTGAGAGAAACTCCCCTGCAGATGACAAAGTCAGTGAATGAGTGGGAGGAGGTGCTCCAGGCACTGGAGCTGAGATTCCCCTGCAGCCCATGGTGAGGCCATGGTGAGGCAGCTGTGCCCCTGCCCCACCTCATGGAGGTCCAGGGGGGAGCAGAGATCCACCTGCAGCCCCTGGAGGGCCCAACACCAGAGCAGCTGGATGACCAAAGGAGGCTGTTACCCTGTGGAAAGCTCACCCTGGAGCAATTTCCTGGCAAGAGCTGTGGAGAAAGGAGCCCACACTACAGCAAGTTTGCTGGCATTGTGATCCCATGGGGAATCCATGCTGGAACAGTTTGTTGCTGAAGGATTTCCCCTCTTGAAAAAAAGGACCCATGCTGGAGCAGTTCATGAAGAACTGCAGCCTGTGGGAAGGGCTCCCCTCCATGAGAAGGAAGCAGAAATAATGTGATGAACTGACCATAACAATAACCACCTGTCCCCATGCAACACTGCTGGGGAGGAAGTGAAGATTTGGGAATAAAGTTAATCCCTGGAAGGAGGGAGAAGTGGGGGAAATGTGTTTTTAAAATTCATTTTACTTCTCATTATCCTACTCTAATTTGATTGTGTTCAATTGATTTCTCCCAGCTGGGTCTTTTTGCCCATGACAGTGACTGATCTCTCCCCATCCTTAACTCATGAGATTGCATTACGTTTTCCCTCCCCTGTCCAGATGAGGAGGGAAGGGATAGTGCAGCTTTGGAGGGAAACTGGCATCCAGACAATGTCAATGGCCATTCTTTCTTGTCCTTTTCCTAGTCATCTCCAAAAAAGTGAGAAGTTTCTCCTTCCTACAGTGGTTGTTGCCCCTCATTCAGTGAAGCATTGGGATTATGTCCTCTCAATATCCTCTTCAAGACAAAGAATCTCCCTCTGTCACATGCTCCAACTCGTGGAACCATGTTGATTACCTTCTGTATATTTTTCATCTTCTAAGTATTGCTTGCATACTTAGGAGCCCAAACTGTGGACACAGTGTTGCAGATGTGGCCTCTCAAATGGCAGTAGAGAATAATCATCTCCTTTCACCTGCTTTGATGTTGATGTGACACAGTATAGGTGTTTGTCTTAATTACCCCAAAGTTGCCCTGTTGACTCATTTCACTTCTTAACTGTGACCCACAGGTTCCTTTTGCAGAGCTGCTGTCTCATTAGTCAGTCCTCAGCCTACACCATTGCTAGGGGGTTTTTGCCCTGGGTGCAGGGCTTTGTCCTGTCAGGATGTTCTCCAGCTTGTTCAAGGTGTCCTCACAGAGCAACCCTTGTCCTCCAGCATGTCAGACACTCCCTGGTTTCAGCCACTCATTTAATCATAAAGGACCATGACACGGATAATACAAAATGTGCCTTTCTGCCTTCCCCCTCTCCAAATTTCGAAATTGTCTGGTGCTGTATTTTTGGGGAGGTAGAATTGCATATTTTTGGAAGATGGCTAAACAGCAACTGAAATCTTATTCTATCTTAAATACATTTTCATCACTTTTGTGTTCCACACTTTAGGAAGACCTTAAATGGGCACTGTTGCATGCATGCTTGTGTAATTCTTAGTAATTTAGCTGACCTTGTAACCTGTTTGTGGGTGGAAGACCCTGCTCTGTATATTTCTGCTTAACTCCTCATGTAGTTTACAATGTAACTAATTAGTAACATGGGCAAACAACCACACCCAAATTTTTACCAGTCAGCCAGGCAAGAGCAAAGCGTGTATGGGACTGATAAATGCTGCCAGCACAGATGAGGTAGTTCCACCTGACCTAGCAGAAGGGGCCTTCAGGGGCGTGCTTGCAGACTGGAGTCCTTTCAGCCAGTAGCTGGCCACCAAATAAGAGAAATTTGGATCAGAGTAGCAAAGATTCCAGTAAAGCTGACTTCACAACACACTGCTGCAGTTGTTCATCCAAGAGGTTAAACTGGAACTTGGATCCAATTTGAGTTTCATTGTGTAAAAAAAGAACAAGTGTATGATGTTGCCTAACTTCAAAAAATAGAATATTCCTCTGTAAAATATGAACAATTATTGAAATTTATAGTAACTTTTTGTCTTATATAGATAAGATTCAATGAAAATGAAAAAGATTTTTAGAACAATGCATAATTCTTCATACAATCCATAATTAGCTTGTATCCAGGGAACGTGGAAATTCACAGTGAAACCAGATACAGTGTAAAATGTACAGGATGCATTTGCATATAACAAAGGTTAGGATGAAAATACTTTTGATCTATTTCATGTAAATTCTAGGCATAAAATATAAGGGGAGGTGTTTGAGTTTAGTTTTCATTCTCTGGCTAATGTTCTCCACATAACCAGCAGAGTTTGAACAGAATCTTTATTTTTTCATTGTCTTCTAGTTGATGGGGAGCTGGTGAGAAGTTTTGAACTAAGGCATCTGTTACAACTTGATGATCAAATTATTTTTTAATTGCTTCTCAATTGTGAGTATGGCTTAAAAAGATGAAAAATTCAGAAAAAATTCTCTTAGTTACTGAATTGTGCTTCCAAAATATATGAATTATTCTAGCAGGGGAGGTGTATTTTTGGTAGGGGATATTGAAGCATTATCTCAGACAGTTGTGATAGTAGGTTTAGTGTCCACTGAGAGGTTTTGTCTTGCCAAAGGGCTGTTAGTAACACCTGCTGAGATGCCTTACCATCTGTTTATACATCTAAGAGCTGTAAGATTCCATTACCAAACTTTTCCTCACATGCTATGACCACTAACATTTTTTCTGTATTTAGGATGCATTTTGGATGAAGCACCTGGCTTCACTGTCATTTTTCCCAGGAGAAAATAATTGTAAGTTGGAATGAATTAATGCTGTGATGCTGCACTGAATGGAGTTCATTTTTGCAGAGGTGAAGGTAAAGTTGCATTAACCCTGAAGGATCTCACATGTAATATGTGCTAATCAAGAAGTATCACAAATCATATTCATAAAGTATTTCACTGCAAGTACAGATATCCCAGCATTCCTTAATATGTCACTCAGTATATTTACTGATTTGATGTGGCTTCATATAATGTCCTTGCTGAAAGCATCGCGTGAAAACTGTATATTCAGAACTTCCATATTAAACAAAATTTAGACATAAAAGCCTGAGAGAAATTCAGACTCCTTCAAGGGCAGAGGGACCTCAACAAATTAGAGAGATGGACAATCACCAACTGTATGAAGTTTAACAAGCACAAGTGCTGGAATCTGCACCTGAGACAGGGCAGTTCTGGTTGTGTGCATGGGCTGGGGAACAGGAGGTTGGAGAGCAGCGCCACAGAAAGGGACCTGGGGTCGATGCAAGTTGGATGTGCCAGCAGTGCCCTGGCAGCCAGGAGGGACACTTCTGTCCTGGGGTGCATCAGGTACAGCGTGGCCAGCTGGGCAAGGAAGGGGATTGTCTCACTCTGCTCTGCTCTGGGGCAGCCTCACCTCCAGTGCTAGGAGCAGTTTTGGGCACACATTTTAAAAAAGGTGCTGAGTTATCAGAGAGCATCTGAAGTGGAGTCACCAAGGATGCTGAAGGTTCTGAGAAGGAAGCCAGATGAGGAGCTGCTGGGATCTCTTGGTCTGTTCAGCCTGGAGGAGACTGAGGGGAGTCCTCATTCTGGTCTTCAACAACTTCATGAGAGGAAGTGGAGGGACAGACACTGATCTCTTCACTCTTGTAAGTAGTGAACAGGACTTGAGAGAATGGCATGAAGCTGAATTGGAGGAGATTTTGGTTGGATATCAGGGAAGAGTGTGGTTGGGCACTGGAACAGGCTCCCTAGGGAGGCAGTCACAACACCAAGACTGACAGAGTTCAGAAAGTGTTTGGCCAACACCCTCAGGCAGATGGGGTGATTCTTGGGGTGTCCTATGCAGAGACAGGATTTAGACTCAGTTGACCTGATGGGTCTCTTCCAACTCAGCATATTCTATGGTTCTATGATCTGGGCACATTAAGATTCCTCTGTTAGAGTCTCTGACCATGATGGCCAAATGGGTAGAACACTTGCCAAGTAGAACACCTTGATTTCAAAATCCTAAACTACCAGTTAGAGACTCCTTTTAAGAACAACTCAGTTAAATCAGGAATTCAAGAGCTGGGGGACTATAGTGAAATTAACAAAGATGCTTTTGAGAGTGAGCTTAAATTGAGGAAGGGGAAAAACAATACTGAGTTCTGGTTGAAGTTCCCGATGCTGTTTATTTATTTATATCCAAAGATGCATTAATGAGAAATAAATAAACCAGTCTTTAGAGCACAGATACGTTAACTTTCAGATAAAGGTGAGATCACTCAGACAATTCTATGTTGCTTTTTCCTGTATCCGTCACCTCAAGAAAGTAGATTAAAAGTTTTCTATGTACAACAAACGAAATTATGTGAGTTGTTTATCATGATATGATTTTATAATCCAATGCAACTTGCTTACAGTATTTAAACTGTGCATACTTACATGCCTCATGTTTTTGGTGAAATCTTAAAATTAAATTCAGTTATATTTGCATCAAATTCACATTTGCATAATTGCAATGTTTACACTATTCTTATACCTTAGCCTTGACAGTATCTTACCGAAAATCCCTGGGCTAGAATAATTCTGAATCTTAGTCAATGTGTATTCCAATCTAACAAGCAGCTGCATCTTCATGCTCTGTTCCCCAATTAATGTAAAGCTTCATTACCCTTTTGGGATTAAAAAAAAACCAAAAACAAAACAAAACAAAAACAAAAACAACCAAAAAAAAAAAAAAAAACCAAAACAAAACAAAAAAACCTGCTGTGTGCATTGTCTTACCCATAATTCATGTATTTACAAAGTTATTAAAACTCATAATTAATTAGACTTCTCATGAGATCTAATTCCCTTCTATGCTTTCTGGTGCATGACTATAAAGTTTAGCAAGAGGAACAATTTGCATTGCATTTCTTCCCTGGAGGTCCTTGTCATCATTTGATCATGGATTCAAACTATTCTGTTGTTTCCCCTTTACACCCTTCAGCTTTGATTCCTGGTTGCACAGTGACACAGCTTCACACAGAGGCAGGGAAAATTTTCTGGCCTAAAAGTATTTAGCTTGTGATTACAGCAGTTCTGTGGAAAGCAGAGGTGGTGGTTCAGTCGTCAGCAAGGCTGCTTGGGGGCTGGAATCCAGCCTGCCCACTTCAGTGCTTCACCTTCTGACAGTGGGTTCTGGCAGGAGAGTTAGAGAGCATACAGAGCAAATCTTCTTTTTGAGAAAAAGTCTGTGCAGCTGGAAACAACTGAGGTGACAAGAAGTGAGCATCGTACTGCCCCATTCTGCATATTCTGCATCATCAGATCAGTGCAGTCAGTAACCCTGTCCTACAAGGGACAGGGAAGGAAAGATCTAACTGAATTGATGATGTCGTTTGGGTGGTTTAAGTGGGATTTAGACAATTGTGCTGTTGGGAACTCAACTTCAACTAGCCAAGAAGTTCAAGTATTCTTTCCTCTTCATAGATCACTAACAAGTACTCCATGACTTGCCATTTTAAAATAATTTGTCTTGCATACCTTTCCTTAGGGAAGGCATTATTCCGTGTAAATATTCTCGCCTTTTTACCTACCTGCCTGGCTGGGTTAAAAAAAAAAAATAAATAAATACACTTCTCACAGGACAGATAGTTTACTTAACAAAAGAATTAATCTAGTAAAATATATTAGGAAAAATGAAGAACTTGCTTACAGTATTATATAATGAATTTGCATCTTCTTACCGTGCTGTTTTCTTCCACTCCAGTGATTTTTTTCCTGTACACTCTTCCTGTAGAGTGAACATAAAGTTAATTTAATTCATGTTCTCATCCTTGATTAATCTGATTAATACAAAACACATACATATATGCAACAAAATGAGCTTCATTCTTTCAGAAATTGTTTAATTGAGGCACATATATTGTAAGGCTTTGTGATGTGCACTAGGAAATGGAGGATAATGCATCTGGATAAGCAAATTGAGGCCAAATGCAGACCTGGTCTAGCATGCTGATTCACAAGGTGATCATGTTCTCTACCAAATAATGTATTAAAAACCTATTCCTAATTGTGAATCTAGTGACGTTTAAAGTGTTGAAAGCTGTCTCTTTCTTATGTAGGTGATGGCAAAGGATCTAGACTTGAAGAAAGAAGAAACAGATTCTTATCTGTAAGAATTTCTTTCAGAGGAAAATATAAAGGACCATGTTCCTAAACTTATCTCAAAATGTGCTGGTGAGGGAAAAGTCCTGCAGAAAAGTGTACAAAGACTCCTGTTTCTCTGTGTATGTATGTGGTGTATGTCCACGCACAGTTGTGTGGATATAGCATGGAGAGGGATGGGAAGCAGTAGAGTTAGAGAGGTGAGAGAAATAGGAGAGTGAGAGAAATACAAGTGGAAGGAGGCTGAGACGAAGGGAGAATGACAGAGATTCATGAGAAAAGGGGAGAAAGAAGACTCAGGAAAGATTTGGAATGAAAGGATGCAGTAAGGTGCAGTAGCTTAAAAGTAATGCAGGCAAGATTGACCGCAAGAAGCACAGCAGAAAAGGAGAGGAAGAAATAGGAAGTCAATAAAGAAAGAACAACAGTTCATTAAGCCAGGATTCCTGGGCTTCTATGACTTGCAGTGAGATTGTCTCCTGTTTGCTGTTTGCATTTTCTTAGGTTTTGCAGTAAAAGCAAGGAAGCGTAAGCATAAACATCCAGGTCCTGGGTATAATCAGAGCAAAAGTGCTTAGAAAATCCATAAATAAGACCATTTATGTTCAAAAGGAAGCAACTGTTTTTGTAAGCTGTTTTATATATGTGTCTGTACGTTAATCAAGTCCTATATTGCAGGGCAACAGGAATCTTTAAAATTTTGAGATATGATTCCAGCAGCAAACTTGCAAGATATTACTCAGCATCAAGGAACATATACAAATATTTCAAGATGTCTGAGGAAAAGCGATGAAAACAGAAACAAACAAACAAAAAAAAGGCAGCAAGCTGAATTCCAGAAATAATACGGTAAAAGTACCAAGAACAAGTATTTGTAGAAATGCAATGTACAATTAACCCAATCAGTATAACATTACTGTTTCATATAAAGAAAGACTACAGAAGATTAATCACAGAAGGAACTGAAAGAAAAATGGAAGGTTCATAGCCTAGAGAAACTGGTGATAGGCAGCTAATGAGCTGGTCTACGCTGTCTAAGGCAGAGAATATCCATATAAATGAATTGTAGTGCAGCTCTGCCCTCAGTGGGTGACTGGTTGGGTTTCTGCACTCTGCCTGGCTCTACTCAGTTTGTGGGAATGTTGTAACTCTGAGACCTTGAGCACTGTCAAAATCAGTTGAAATTTTCAAGAAGGTTCTAAAGCTTATTGCAAGATTTACACTGACAGAATGTGCAACAGAGTAAATTTTGCTTCCTTAGGAAGGGAGGCAAAACCTGTAGAAAAGCAAAATGAGATAGACAGCCTGTTGATTGCTACTACGTTAAAGCTAAATGCAGTTTACGTTTGCACTGCAAATTAGATTTGCTTCTTGGATGGCAGAACACGACATGCCTAATTTGGACTGTAAGTCCAAAATAAAGGACACATTTATCAAAATAAAGTCAATGTCAATAACCTAAAGGTACAAATGGGAAGTCCAATGCACAACACAATTAACTAAAGGTACAAATTGGGAGATACAAAGCATAACACAATTCTGGGTAAAAGAAAAAGTGCAGCAAATGTGACAGACAAGATTGTGACATAAGGCTGCTCCTATTTCAGTGTTCAAAGTCCACAAATGCATAAAACAGATAGGCACTAAAAGATCAGGAATCAGAAGATTAGTAAGTGATTACATAAATAGTATTCAGCATATTATTCAATATATTCCTATAAAGACTATTCAGCATTAAAAGAGAGCAGTTATGTCAGTGTCAGTATATTTCAGCAACTTCCATTCAAGTTGAATATGGATGGCAATGACAAATAGTCCCAAGGAGTCAAACCTCAAACAGAGAATCAATCCCTGTAATGAGCAGGACAGATCTGCTCTGACGCTGACCCACTGGGGTTCTCTTCCACATTCTGACAGTACTTGAATGAATTAAATTTTTGCTAATGAAACTGAACTGAACTGAGGGTGGCAGAGGATATTTTGGCAAGGATATTTTGTCAATCATGACTCTTGTTAAAACTTCTTATCCTGCAACTTCTAATTGTATTTTTTAATGTGTTAAAGAAAAAGTTGGTGAGCAGATAATCATTTTTTATTCATTATCTTGGCAAGCTTTTCTGTTATTTCCTTCAAGCTAATTGAGTATGTGATATTTAATTGGCCACTCAAAAAGTATTGTCCAAGCACCATGCCAGCTGCCTCTCAGGTGAATTAATTCTGTCATTTCCTTTGCTTATAACATAGCTCCTTGAACTGCTGCAGAGTTAGTAATCATATAGTATTAAGCAGTATGGATAGTAGAGAATGGTTCCGAAAACCATGTGAATTTGGTCTTATCACTAGTCTGGTAAACATTTTTGTCTGTTTTTACAGTTTTTACTATAGCATAGATTATGTAGCACAGACTTCATCCGATACAGCTAGTGAGTTCAGTTCATTATGTGCAAAGGAATAAGCTGCAGCCCATAGAGGATTGTGGTAGCCCTGGGCTATTGCACAGCAAACGAATAGTTGGATTCTGTTAATTCATTATTGATGTTAACTCATTCTGTATTATAAGATATAAGCATTGGAATAGGGTAAAGTCACTAATTATATTTTTAAAAAGAGGAAAAAGACCCGAGAAGAATTTAACAAACAACAGTTTACCTTTGATCCCCCAGATAATGATGCAAGTAGCGAAAGACACTATAATCAAGCATTTAGAAGATAAAGTACATATGTAAAAGCCAATTTATACCTGCCGAGTACTAATCGTAACAGGTCACCTAATTTCCTTCTTAATGAGTAATAGGCCTCAAGAAACTGAGAAGTGGAATCTAGCAAGATTTCAGGAAGGCTCTTGATGTTTCCTTATGTGGGATTCTCATTCATAGGCAAACTAATGTGGTTAGAAAACCACATGCAAAGGGAATTTATCAATGGTTTGCTATCAAACTAGAAAAGCATTTTAAAACTCTGTCCTGGTTGAATATCATTAAATATGTTTGTTCATAATTGTGTGTGTTTGTTCAATTTATAGATGATTTCAAGCTGAAGCACCTGCAAGCATGCGGAAGGTCACGATGAGAATTGAATTATTCAAAGAGCAGTCCACAAAAAGAGCCACAGAATCACAGAATGGGCCATGATGGAAGGGACCACAGTGATTAATCAGATCCAACCTCCCTGGTCAAGCAGCTCATCCCAGAATGGCACAGGTTTGTGTCTTGAATATATCCAGTGAGGGAGACTCCACAACCTCTCTGGGAAGAAAGGTTGATCTGTTCCAGTGGTCAATCACCCACACAGTAGATAAGTTGTTCCTCATGTTCAGATGGAACTTATTGTGCAGAAGTTTCTGCCCATTGCCTGTTTTATTGCTTGTCACCATTGAGAAGAACTGGCTCCATCCTCTTGACAGTAGGCATATTTCAGGTCTGGAAATGTGAAATTCTGCTCTCAGGTACGAATAGACACTGTGGCATGCAGGCATTAGTAATTAAAAAAGAATGCTGAGGATTTAGGTAAGGATGCTACAGAGTATGGGTGTACATGAACCTCTGTGTGCTGCAGTCTATCATATTACCAGATGATATTTTATTATTTATTACCATTATTTATTACCACAAACGGATGAAGATATTAGTGAGGTCAAAAATTATAATAATGACAATCCTCAATTATCTGCTGTCATGCTGTTAAGATTTCCAGCAATCAGGAATGAATAGCCCATCCTGAGATTGTAAAGGCTATGGAGAAAATGAAATGACTTCTCCAACAGTAAAAATCTAATTTTTAGAAGTAAAAAATTTTTGAAAGAAGAAGTTTAAAAAAGTTTATATTGGATTGGGGACTATAAAAATATCATGCTATCCACCAAATGTCAATAAATACCCTCTACTAGGAAGATATCAAAAGCATTAAAAGCATTTAAAACCAAAATAACATTGCTGTAATTCAACTACAAAGATACTGAAATACAGAAATAACTTTTAAAAAATGTAGTCATGTCCAAAAGAGGGAGAAAAAAACAAGATGAAGAATCTCTGTGATGCTAAAGGTATAATCACAGAAAAGTCAAAAAATACTCTTTTGAAGCCATAGATAAATGTTCACAGCCATCTTTACCACATTAAAAGAAGCAGCTGACCAGACCATTAGTATAACAGATCTGTGATCACAAGCAGCACTCAACAAACATAAACAATATCAGAAAAAGCTAAACTAATTCTTTGCATCATTTTTGCATCATTTTTCACTGAAGAGAAGGTCACATCAATTCTTAGCACGCCTCCTTGAGAGATTAATTTGAGGAACTGTCTCAATTCAAATATTAACAAAAAAGTGTTTAGAACAAACCACTTAAATTAACCATCCTAACTAACAAGGACAAGATGGTTATCCCAAAGTTGCAAAGAAATTCAAACATGAACTTGCTGAGCAGTAGTATTGAAATATGTAACCTGTGGTTTACATCTGCCTCTTAGTGGCAGTGGTCTGGACAATTAAAATATGTTACAGCAAGCTTAAAACAGGCTCCAAGAGAAATTCTGGAAACTGCTGGCTCATAAATCTGATGTATGTTTTCAGTCACTTTTCTTTATATTTAATTAAATATTATACAAGTAGATACATAGATAAATGCAATGTACTGACAGACAACCAGCAGAACTTGTTTGGGAGTCATGCTTTACCATCTGTTAGAGATCTCTGAAGGAAATAAGATACCTGTCATCTGTTTACTTTTTTTCATAGATATGCAAGGTGCACAAATAACTTACAATGTTATACATAAGATGTAAAAAATAATGATAAGGTTAAATAACCAGATTTTACAATGAGAAGAAACTATGAGAGGAGATCCCCCTAAGAATCTGAGGTAGAATATTTGGTGTGTAAAATAGTCATAACCATATGGAAAATGAGGGAATTGTGAAAAAACAAAATTTTCAGATGATGAAGTATTATGCATGCTAGACAAACATAAAACTGACTGCAAAGAAATCCACAGAAATCTCAAAATACTGAAGGTCTGTTCAGTAAAAATAATCAAATAAAATTGTGACAAGTATAATAATGTTCACATGAAGTAAAAATGCCATAATTATAAATATATAACAGCTGTCTCAAAGTGTGGTATCTATTATTTTTCAGACAGAGATCTGAAACCACTGGAGGTGGGGAAAAAACAATAAAGAGAATGTTAGAAATTACTAGGTATAGGGAGAACAAAACAGAGAAACTCATTTATCACTGTCAGCTCATCTTGGTCCTCCTTTTGAACACTTCATACCTAGTTAGGTATTTTGAAAAGAGGTGTTTGAGAATTTTTTAAAAATAAACAAAAATAAAAGAGGGACAGTTATCGAGAAGAGCAGCAGCTTCTGTATAAGGGATAAGAAAAAGTGCCAAGACTTTCCATGCTTGGAGAAGATAGAGAAGGATATGATATAGAACTATAAAATCGTAAATGGTTTGAATAAAATGAATTGGGAATGTTTATTAATTATTTCTAAGCTCACAAAAACTATCAAGCCCTTAAGGAAATTATCAAGGATTAATGTAAACATTACAAAACCTTAATATATTACATGAGTAAATTTTGGGTCTCATTGTCACAGAATACTTTGGAACATAAAAGGTCAAATGAGTTCCAAAAGTGATGGACTGATGGATAAATGGATGCAGAAAAGTCCATTTTTATGTCTAAAATATTATGGCCTTCAGTCCAGGAAGCTCTTTGACTGAGAAGACATAACAGGGAGGATCACTGTTGTGCTTTTCTTATCAGTCTTGCATTCTGGCTTCAGTTTTGAATATGGTTCTGGGTTGCACTGCCTTTCAGACAAGCACAGGTTTTTATGAAATGCTTGTGATATTCTACACAGCAGTTCTGCAGAAAAGGTTCTTTGGGATATAGTATATACCAAGCAGAGCAAGTGTCAAAAATGTCAGAGAGAAAATGTAAAGTATCAAATGGTGAAGTAAAGACATGAATTTGAAGGAATATTTCTCTTCAGTTCAACTCTGGTAAATCACTAGCTGGAAAACTGGCCAAGTTTTGGCATTGTCTTTCAAGCAAAGATATCCAGAAAAAAATTCCGTAAGCATAAAAATAGTCCAAGGAGTATGACCTATAAGAAACATGAAAAGGATATTTAATGTATACTGAAAACTTTCAATATGTATTAGGTAAAATCAAAGAAGAAAGAAAATTTGTTTACTAGGTCATAGGAATAAAGAATAAAATGTAGAAAGCTGTTGCAAAGAAGATTTGAGCTAGACCACAGAGAGGATTTTTTAACATGGAGATCCCAAATACTGATGTAGATTGCCTAAGGATGTGAAGAATCTCTATCATGCTTGGGTTTAAGACATCAGTTAGACACATATCTTTACAGTTTGAGTGCAGTGGGTGGGATATATGTTCTACATTCATTAGAATCCGATTTTTTTCTGACATTTGAGGAATGGCTTGTCTGAAATATGTGTGATCAATTCATATTATTTTGACTGCATGCTGGCATGCAGCTATTCATGCTGTCTTTGTGTATATTTATTTTCTTTCTCACTCCATCTCTAATCATCTATAATTTTATTTACATGCTCGGAAACTGTTTCTCACAGTCAAATTCCTCTCCATTGGCTTGACACTTACTGTTTAGTGTTATTCCCTTTGTTTTGTCACATTCTCCTAGCTCATTTTTCAAACAGCCAGTGGTAATTTGTTCTCATTTTTATAAGGACAATTTAAAATTTCTTTTTACTCATTTATTTTTAAAAGGATGATATGTAACAATTGAACATGTTATACTAAGATCAATACCATCCTCTGATTCAATGTATTCTCTCAGCAAATATTTATTCCTTTGGTAAAAAGCTCAGGTCAAGTTGCCCAAATATTTTGCTTAATCATGCCTGGGGGAGTAATACTTTTTGATTTAAATTTAGTGCAATATTTTGGCAGCATTTGTACTCTAATGTTAGAGCTGAGAATGAGGCAAGGAACAAGTAGCCAAGATGACAAAGATTTATATGTGCTTCTTTATCCCTGACACCAGCAGTTGCCACCTGTGGTTGTACCACAGCAAACCCTGAGCTCTCTTGGCACGGTACTTCCACAGGGGCACATTCTTCTCTGCCCAGGGCTGAGCCAGCCCGTGTAGGCAGTGCCTGAGCAGGCAAGGAGGTCCTGAATAGGCACCAGATTTCTTCTTCCAGAAAGCTCTAAAACCTGCATCCACATTTAAATACTTGCTTGCCACGAAATACCTAATAAGTCTTGAGAACACAGCAAGCTAGTATTCATGATGTTCTGTATGCCCATATTTGCACTGGAACAGGAAGAATTTTCTGTGGATTGTGGATCACTAGAGCAAGAGCACACAGGAGGCTCCAGGAGAGTCTACTTCTATTACTTGTATCAGCAGACATATGAGTACAAAAGTCCAGCAGCAGAAACAAGCCCCATATTCCATCTGAAGAAGAAATGCCTCTCCTTCCTTCTTTCACAGAAGAAAACCTGACATAACCTTTCTAGAATTTTTAATATCAGCTGTTTCCTTTGGGTGCAAGGCCCTTAAAGGAGATGAGTTTTTCGAAGGTATTTATTCTTTCTGTCTGAAAATCTAGCTCTGAGAAACAAATAAAAAAAATTCATATATGTTACAATCTTGACTATTATTCAAAAGAACAAGTATCCATTCATTGAGACCTGCCTGCAGAGTAAAGGCCTGAATGAGCCATGTCATTTTTACAAATTGTCATTAAACCAACAAGGTCATATTTTTGTGCAGAGCTATCAGGTGGGTAACAGTTCTGTACATGTTATATTCCAAAGTGTTTCTAAAGTCACATATCTATTTCTTCGTAATTGGACAAAGTCATGTCCTACAAAAAAAGGCAGGGAGACACATACTCTAGTATCCCACTAAACTACAATAGGATTGTTCAGAGATCTGTGTCATTTTGTGCTTCCCCTTAGAATAAGTCCAGATGCAGCAAATGAGGGCAAAATAGCTGTGAGGGATCGAGTAGACCAAGAGTAATCCAGGCTAACTGCACTGGTATTAGTAATAAGCCATCAAACTTAAAACTTTTTATCATTCCACCTTGAAGAGGGCTATCTCCATACTAGAGAATCAGAAGGACTTATTTTCTAGTTGTTCCTCTCAATGTACATAATCCTTTGACATGCTTAATGTTCCTTGATTATACATGCTGTTTCTGCCTTTTGGTGATTGGCAGTGATATTGTTTTGCCAGAAAAGGTTTAAAGTTTTTCTAATTTGTTCCCTTGTTGCAGGCAGCTATGATGAAGGTCTTTGACTTTTTCTCTTTGATCCTCTGAAGTTGGGTTTATTTAACCCTAATGTTTTCACCCCTTTTTTTAAAAAAATGCTTTCATTTAGAATTCTTGTAAATGTCCCATATGGTTTTATGGCACCCCTTCCTTCCTTGGCTGCACTAGCTAACCCAATGATTTCAATCACTGAAATACAATATTCTTAAAAAGCTGTTCCCAAGCACGCCTTTGATTGTTTTCATACATGCCCAGGAAAAGTATATCTGTATACATCTACTCCAAGCCACTGCTTCACGTTGACTCTCAAAAGTAGTAAGTATTTTTATTGTGTTTTCTCCCTGTTAGTCCTGAAATGTTTTTTAACTACATTTATTATTTTCTAATTTTACGTGATTTTGGCAGACTAGTAATATAAATATCAGTCCTGGTGTTCTCTGATTCTGCTGTAGAATACAGAGGATGTAAAAAGGCATCAAACCTTCCCCTGAAGTCTGTATTTGTTATTGGAGCTATGTAAATGGGGATTAATAAATAACAAGATTAAAAGAGTAAGAGAAACAAATAGAAACAAAAATGCTCCTTTGCTTTATGACTGTTTAACTTTTTCTCACCTATTATCATAATTCTGCTTGCAAGTCTCTCTGGTTGAGTCTAAGAAAATTTTCAGAAAATTATTTTTAAGAGAAAGGAATACCTTTGGTTTTGTGCACAGATCACAAAATTCTGATATATGTATAGATAATAAGAGGGATTTCAGAAATTGGATTTACAGCATTTTTCCATACAGTAAAACAGGTCCTAAAATTATCTTCCATCCTTCCATCTATAACCTAAAATTATTCTACTCTTAAAAAATAATTCTAAATATCATCTTCTAAAGCCCTGAGCTTAATTCTGCTAGAAGTACTACAGACTACTGCTGCAGACATTAAACATAAAAACGACATTAGCAGAACAGTGAAGTTGCAAAGCTCGTGCCTGTAATACACTGAGCTCTTTTAACAACCAATGCTCCAATAAACTGTTTTCTCCTCCTTGTGCAGTGTAGTTTGTGCCCTATTTATTGTACCCAATTCAACTCCTGCTCTGAATTAATAATTTTCTTTTTTCCATAATAGCATCAATATAGCAGTTGAATACTTCCCAAGTAAGTTATTTTCACAAATTTATTTTCATTTATTTTCACAAATGAGAGTAGCGATTATTACTCTCCTTCTTTTACCAACTATTAAACACACAGAGACATTAAGGTCAAAGGTACTTACTAATTTTCACTAGTCATTTTGAGATCCTCCTGATGTGATTTTTTAGTGTAAGCAGCAGAATACTGACTTCATTAATTTTTAAGTGCATTTGTTAACTCCAGAGGTTGCTATGGGCACTCTTTCAAATGAAATTGCAGTGCTTCAAGCCCAATATTCAGAAAACAAATACAAAATTGATGATCATGTAAGATAAGAGAAGCCTTGGATAATATTTAATTATGTGACACAGACAGAAAATAAAAGTAACTTACCAAGATTGTCCCATCAGACGAGTCCAGTTTTTCCTTCTTTCTCTTTCCTGCAGTGTTTCCCACTTCTGATTGCTTATTGTCTACCATTTACTGCAAGAATAACCAAACTTTTGGATTCCTTAAACTGAATGCATGTCAAGAGTGATTGAATAACAATACTTGTAGAACTCTAGGATGACTCACAGGCAAGATGTAATAACAGCTTTCTAAGGATTCATTAGTCATTGCAGAATGGGTCTGAATTAGATTACAACAATAATTATCCTGGGTTTGTTTCTCATCACACCAAAGGCTTCAGAAAACGCCTGTAACAAAAGGTTTCTTCCTCTGATAATGCAAGATTTTTATTAGTCAGTCTTAGGTAACAAAATCGGAGAATTTAAGCCCAAGCAGTTAATACTTGCAATGTGATAGAGAAATAAAACTTGGATGCTATATGCTGGAAAACTTCAGACAATAATACTGGAGCAATGTGAAGTGCTGCATTTGCCCCATCATTACAGAGGCAGGACCTTCCCTAACCCCATCAGGTTTTGCCTCAGTTTCTTCTTTCACTGAGCAAGATGGTGTTTTCTCACTGGAAGGCTTTAGACAAAATTCCAGGACTATGCAAGAACTCTGAAGTGACCTAGCAAGGAACTGATGAGGAAGGTAGTGTACGAGGTTGCCTGTCTCACAATCAAGGTGTTTCCCTTTGGTATGCACTAGCTTGGACAATTAGAATATGCTCTTATGGCAGGACTTGGAAGAATGATTAAGGTCAGTTCCCCCAGTCACATGGGAAATAGCCACCTAATCCTAAACTTTGGAAAATATAAGAGTAAACTGTAAAAATGGCCTTTGTTTTGCTTGGCCTTTATTTAAATTCATTTTCGGATACCTTTTAACTAGACTGTGTCTGCATGCAAATGACTGTATCTGCTGCAAAAATCTGCAGGCCCTGATCCACTGAACAGACAGATCCACTGAACAGATGACATTTAGCTGAGTGATGCAGTTGACATTCCCAAAGGATGGGATGCCATCCAAGAGACCTGGACAAGCTCCAGAAGTGAGTCCATGTGAACCTTACAAGACTGAACAAGGTCAAGTGGAAGGTCCTGCATGTGGGTTAGGGAAAGCCCCGGTATCAGTACAAGCTGTGTGTGGAGGGATTGAGAACAGCCCTGCTGGGAACTTGAGGGTGCTGGTGGATGAAAGGCCAGACACGACCTGGCAATGAGCCCTTGCAGCACAGAAAGCCAACTGTGTCCTGGGCTGCTGCATCCAAAGCAGAGTGACCAGCAGGGCAAGGGAAGGGATCCTGTCCCTCTGCTCTGGTGACACCCACCTGCAGTGCTGCAGCCAGCTCTGGGAACCCCAGCACAGGAAGGACACTGACCTGCTGGACTGAGTCCAGAGGAGGCCATAAAACTGAACAGAGGGATGGAACACCTGCTACAATGAAGGACATCAGGAAGAACATCCGGGCACATAGGCTGAACACTTCCTGTATGAAGGAGGGCTGAGGAAATGGGGGTTATTCTGCCTGGGGAGAAGATTCTGAGAAGATCTTATTGAAGCCTTTTAATGCTAGAAGGTGGCTTAAAAGAAAGATGGGGACAGACTTCCAAATGTGGCCTTTAGCAATTGGACAGGGGGTAATTGTTTTAGACTAAAAGAGGGTTTATTCAGATATTTTATACAATGAAGCACTGGAACAAATTGCCCAAAGAGGTGGTAGAAACATTCAAGATCAGCTTGAATAGAGCTCTGAATGACTTCACCTAACTGAAGATGTCCCTGGCTTACTGCATGGGGTGTTAGACTATATTACCTTCAAAGGACTCTTCCAACCCAAACTACAGTATGATTCTATGGTTCTGTATTTCTTTGATTCTGAATGAATAGAATACTTGTTAAAGGTTAGTAATGGTGATGCTCAGAACTCCAGAGGGATGGAGAGGAATGGAGGCAGAAATCCTACCTCCTATCCACACCAGTGAGTATAAATAGCTGGCACAAAGAGCTGTGCCTATAATATAGGAATATTCACTGGGATCAATAGAAGTAGTTCTGTGTTACTCTTAGTATGTGTACCCAGGGGTGGATTTCAGAGTGGTTTTTGAAGGAGAAAGTCTTTACTCCCCTCCATCCTCAGTTTTGTGACACACAGGAGGCTATGGAACCCTTGCCAGTATTGCATGTGCATCCATGCTGTACTAGTAGTCACATAGCAGGAGCAGCAAAAAGCCTAAGGATTCACAGAAGCCATTGTAACAGAGCTCATACAATGGTGAGGGTCTGCCCCGTTCACATTGCAGGTCAACGTGTACAGGCTGTAGCTCAAAATGTCTTCACAATTAAAAGACAGCTGATTGTGTATTTGCAAACTACTGATTTTTTTCCTGCATAAATATGTTAACTGACATTTATGCCAAACATACTACATACTCATGTCAAGAGAATAGAACCCATCTGTACTGCAGAGATGTAATTAGCATTAATTAATATGTTCGCATTGTCTGGTGCTCATATATTTTGCCCTGAAGTCATAAATGTGGCATGGCATTTAGTAAGGCAGTATTCATGAGTCTTCATCTAAATTCCGAACATTTGGATTTTGTGATGCTTTTAGTGCCCCTATTAACTGTTTCTTAGCATCTATGGAAAAGGAGTTTTGTTCATGGCAGTGTTTGAGAAATTGCTGCTCCTGGTAAGAACTTCTTATAGGCAAAAAAGTTTCTTCAGCAATTGATAGTCTAGCATAAAAAGAAATAGTTACAACTACCTTGTGGCACAGTAAGGAAAAAACTTGGTTTTTTTCACAAACATGAAGCAATTAACAAATGTTTTAATAGGTTATTAACAAGATACAATAAAATCTTTTCATCCAAGCCATTTGGTAAACAACATGTATATATTAAGTGAAAGGATGGCAAATGATTCAGGAACAAATGCACATCATCTACAGTATCACTGTTTTTACCATTTCTTTTTCAGCAGAGGTCCTCAAACTAGTGAGCCCACTTGCACGCCCTTCTCATGACCAATATGCATTTGCAGAAAACATGCTCCTGTTCTTACCAAAAACTTTATAGGCACCTGAAATCCTCTGTTACCACTTCTTTCCTGCCTCTGCAAACCTCTTGTCTGGTTATAGTCATTCTGAATATTGATGCATAAAAACTGAGAGCTTTGGCCTGAATTCCTTCATCGGAAATCTTTTGAGTATTAATGTTTCTTGACAAGTCATAATATATGGATTCACATGTACCTCCTGCATAGTTTTCTGTAATATTTCCTTTATCCCTTCATTTCTGAGAGCCTCTTCTGCCCCATTTACTTTTAGCTGCAAGCAATTTTTCTTTTTGTTAGATGCTTTTCATATATTAACAATAATAGCTGAAATTGCTGGATATGCATTTAATTGGATAGCTTTCACAGAATCACTAGCCGAATGCCCTGATAAATGAAAGTACCTGGGCTAGGCTACATTAACAGTAGTTTAGTATTCCTACACTGAATATAGCATTCATGGATCCAGAAGAAGCCACAAACTTGTGAATGGGCTAATTAGTATTTTTAGCTGCCCAAATTTTTAAAAGTCACAAACAAGATTCAACCTCTACAAGCAATATGGCCCTTCTCTAGGAGTGACAAATTTACGTTTGGATAAATCAGAGGTAATTTTGTCACATTTTAATTGTATGCCTTACATACACAGTTTATTTCTCATGTTTTCAGATGCACAGCTTTATTGTAAGCAACTGTCACAAGTGCAATTTGCTCCATTTTAATACATCAAGTACATGGCACATGGCTCATGTATGTGTCTGTTAGTGCCATAATCTTGATGGGATTTGACTGGCAGCTTTTTGATGTTCTTAATATTCATTTAGAGTTTGACCCCATGCATGTTTTTCTTGCAGCAATGAGGCCTTGCAGAATCATCTTCACCAGCCTTAAACATTTCTTTGCCATCTTTGTTGCGCTGACCCAGTGTTTTGTAAGGCTGTGTAGAAAACTGGACTGTTTCACTGGTATAACTGAAATACAATTTGGCAGGAAGAACAGCTATTCAGTGCACTAGTCTGGTTTACCATGAGAACCAAAAAAACCCTAGTCATAGCACAAGTGAGAAACCAACAGAGGATGGGAAATCATTTTATGGATATACTGCAGAGGAAAAGGTGTGCAGTCAGTCCATATGAATTCATGTACTGGGGTTGTACCAACAGGGGCTAGTTGAATCCATCTGCTAAGATTTTGAGCTGCAAATCAAATGACTCTTCAGTTGCATCATCACAAAATGTGGTGACTCTTACTTTAGCAAGGCTGGTGTAGATCACTGCTCCTTACTCAGAGTAGGTAAGCTGCCTGGAGGAAGAAAGTTAAGCTAAATTTATCTCAACTGACCCTTTCAGCAAAAATAAACCTTAAAACAAACCTTCTGAAGCAGGTCAGGAGAAATGCATCACATGATTTTTCACCTGTCTTTTAATTTGTGGTGCAATATCACATAGAGTAGTGTGATTTTTGTATTAAAAAATAGAGGGGAAAAAGTAAAAAATGAGCTGTACCTTCAGCACAGCTGACTTTTTTATATTGGAAAAGGAGTTCTTTGCTTCCTTTTATCAGTGTCTTTGTCAGCATCCTCAGAATTTAAACAGAGTGAAAGTTGAAAGTTCTTCTTAATAAGTCTTTCCTTGCTTCCAGCTTGGACAGAGTCTATGGGGAGCACAAAAATGAGGACAGTTCAAGCTGTTGGACTTGGGAAACACCTATGGTGTAAATTTTTGCTAAGAGAAGAGCAGTACCTCCTGCAAGAACTCTACCAGCCAAGCTGCTCAGGCACAGTAATAAGTTTACTATTTGCCTCTCTGTGCACAGTTAGGACTCTGTCATGCATCAATATATGGGTATCAGTGCCTGCAGAATCAAAATCTGAACATATTAATAGAAAACTACATACTGAGTGTGTGGAGTCTGTTATATGCAGGTATTGGAAACAGAGAGTTTGAATGGGTTTGCCACATCAGTTTGAATTTAGTAAAACTCATATTTCAACTCAGTAATTTTGCTCATGAAAAGTTGGAAGAATTACATTTAACACATTTATAAGTTACCCAGGAGGAAAAAACTGAACAATTTTCTGTTAATATGGAAACCACAGGGTTTTCACAATATTTAGGTCATTAAAAATAAACTGAATGTATTTCCTTTTAACTTTGGACAAATATGCATATCTGAGGGAATAAATGTGAGAATTTTACCTTATATATTCACATTCTAGAAAAAATTAAACTGCTGAAAATGAAAGACTAAAATTCCAGGGTGCTTTTATTCAGAGGTCTGTAACTGCAACACAAAATTTGCAGTAAATCGCATGCAATAAAAAATGTTTCACGACTGCTATTTCAAGTGGTTCTGTTTCAGAAAAGGATATGCAAGCTGCTATACTAATTGAAGTTTATGATATGATCCTATGAAGTTAGACTACTGCTACTTCCATATACAAATTTATACAGGCTATTGTTTTTAAACGGAGTTGCAATTCTCTGAAATTCTTTTAAATAACCTCTTAGTTGCATGCCCACTAGTGAAAATAGTAGTTTCAACAGTTTAACAAAGAAATCACAATGAAAATGACAGAAAGCACATAATAAAAATTAAATTTATGTGTATCTGTGTGCAAGATATTTACCAAAATATCTGCAGGTTTCTGTCCTGAAAATCAGCAAACAGGCAGTGTTGTTCAGAAATGTGGGTTGTTTTTTTTTTTCTCTTGCATTGTAAAAGGCTTGTATTAGAACTGACATTCAATCTTATCAATAGTAAAAATTATCTGCTCTAGGGGAAATTGCTTGTTCCAGGAGGTTTCTGAGCTCTTGTTTGATGCCTTTAGTGAGAAACAACAAAAGCTAGCAATTTCACTTCCAGTGAGGATCAGTAATTTCTTATGTGTTTTTTTTAACCTTATCTCTGAAAATCAAAGGATAGGGGGTAATATAATAGGCCTAGACTCAAATATTAGACACCTCCTCCTAATGTCTCCTTGAAAAAAATGGCTGAAAAAAGCAATAAAAAATAATCATAAAGGTTTTTGCCTGCAAGTATGCATCTTTTTCTGATATTTTCAGGAAGAAAATGAGATTGTTTCCCAAAAGAAAAGCCTAGCTTCACAATTTTCCTGGACTGTTGGAGTGTTTTTGTTAAACAGGAAACAGAACTGGTGAGGAAAGCATACAAGCATAATAACATTTGAATACAAATGTCTGCTGCCCCTTTGTGGCTGTTTTTAGAGTCTCTTGAGGTTTTCAAACAAATTAATTAATATCTGATTAAGTTTACCTAATATCAAGAATTAGCACAACCTATATGTACCATTTGAAACCTATGTAATTTTTTTTAAGTTCAGTCTAGATCATAAACAGGTCATGTTAGGAGTATTTCAAATGTAAAAAACATTATAGTAGTAAGCATACACAGCAAGAAGGAGAAACAGTGACATCCTAAAGATAAAAATGAGTCTCTAAAGTGTAGGGTGAAGTGTCATCCTTCCTTGATTTTCAAAAAGTGTCTGGGCATTTCCAATCAGGTTGTACTAATTTTTATTTATTGATCTAATAAAAAATTGTTATATTTTGCTTCAACCTGGTATATTAATATATAGCCACAGTCTGAAGGATTTGTTTAGACCCTAGAATTTCCTTAGTCAGAGGAGGGATGTTACCACAGACACATCTGGTATCCTGATTTGTACAAGGACAGTGGAGAAAACAAAGTGTCAGCAAGATATGCAGGGGAGAGGATGAATTGGGCTGGATGGCTCCTGTCAATGGCTTCAATAGAGGGAAGAACCTGGAATCCAAGCAACCCTACAGACAGGCAGAAAGAGACCAGATTAGCCATAGGAGGTACCCGAGAAATATTTTGCATGTTCATTGGCAATATGTTTCCATGTTAACTTCTGGGTTACTACTTTCATTTATAAAAATTATCTTGCAATTTCTCATAATACACTGTGTGAGGTGCTGAGTTCTTTCAATGCTTTCTAATTGTGATGAGAATCAAAAAATGTTTTCCATTCTCCAAGAAAGAGCCTGAAGTTCAAAGACAATCCACTGATTGTTTCTGTCTGCAAGCAGCCTCTTTCTCCCCTACCACAATGTGCAATGTGCAGATCTCAGACAATATGAGACACAACATGACTCCAGGCCAGCTGGACACAATTTTGTGAATATCCACTGCAGGAGCCAAACTCCTTCTGTGGTGGAAGCCAAAAGGACACCTTCCATATGAGTCCATGAATCAGGACTGAGAAGTTAAGCATAATTTGAAATTTATGGAGCATAAACTCTTACACTTAACCTTGCCAGGAATCAGGTCTTGATGTATTCCATGGTGGTGTGGTTTAACCCCGGCTGGCAGCTGAACCCCACACAGCCCCTCGCTCACTCCCCCAGTGGGGAGGGGGACTGAATCAGAAGGGTGAAAGTGAGGAAGCTTCTGTGTTGAGATAAAGACAGTTTAATAGGTGAAGCAAAAGCTGCATACAAAGTAAAACAAGGAATTCATTCACTGCTTCCCATGGGCAGGCAGGTGTTGGGCCATTCCCAGGAAGCACGGCTCCATAACACCTAGTGGTTACTTGGGAAGACAAATAACATCACTTCAAACGTCCTCTCTTTCTTTCTTCTCCCCCCAGCTCTATATGCAGAGCATGACACCATATGGAAATATCTTGGGTCAATTGGGGTCGCCTGGCCTGGCTGTGCCCTCTCCCAGCTCCTTCTGCATCCCCAGCCTCCTTGCTGGTGGGGTTGGATGAGCAGCAGCAAAGGGCCTTGACTCTGTGTGAGCTCTGCTCAGCAATAACAAAAGCATAAAAACATCCCTGTGTTATCAACACTGTTTCCAGCACAAATCCAAACCACAGCCTCATACTACCTACTAGAAGAAAATTAACTCTCTCCCAGATAAAACCAGCACACATGACAGCTGCTCTCATCAAGGAAAATTCCATTAGTATCTTTAAAGGATTTTCTTAGTAGTTCTTTACTTACAGGCCCTATACTGATTTTACCTGAGAAAACCCCAAAATTACTGTCCTCAACAGTACAGTCTTTTGAGTTACTAGTACCTACATCTCAGGTCTATTTGTAGATAGTCCTGTCTAATTTTAAAGACCAGTCTAACATAGAAATGCTATTCTCAAAAAGCTTGTTTCCATAAAATAAACATAAAATATACATAAAGCTTATAAAACTCTGTACTTTTGTTCTGTGCAAATGGAACAGTAATATTTTGAAAGCTACAGGATATTATAGCTCTTCAAAATTATATAATGCATTCTTACACTGAATCCTGGACAAGTTCATATTTACTTTCCATATTTAACTTTCCAGCTGAATTCGAGCCAGTCATATCTATAAAATATTTTTTTTACAGGAACACACAATTTTTTAAAGATTATTATCTGATTTGGTGTTGTGTTTCCAAAAAACATGCATCTCCTAAAGATACTTGTCATGCTGTATTGTGGGCAATACAGATTTCACAGTTGTGTTCCTAGTCTATTTTATCCCCTGCTCGACTCCCAGGTAAGAAAGGTTTCATAAAGCCTTAGGTCTCCTTGGATTCTACTATCTTTAATTTTTGAAAAATGTCAGCATCCTTTGAAAAGCCACTATTGCAAGAGGTTTATTAATTTAGATATTAATCCTGAAAAATATCCAGATTGTTATCCCCTATCCTGAATATGAAAAAAAAAACCTCAAATTTTTTTCAACATGAGACATTTCCACCATTAAGTCCCATTCGCCCTTTCACTGTGGAACTTCTTTTATGAAAAAAAATAATACAGGGAGAGGTGATAGCTTTAGAGAGCACATATGTAAATACATATACCACAACTAAGATACTCTGAATCCTGTGTACTTTAGCAATATAGAGCTGTACACTACATTCCTGAATTTAAATAGAAAAAGGGCCACATAGGGAAATATCAGGGACTATTAAATGCCAATATTTGTTATAAATACTTTTCAAATGTGCACAGACATCATCTATAGTGTATAAAACAGTGAACACTCTTGACATCCTTGCTATTTATAAAGCAACACAAAGTACAGCTACAGCATCACTCAACTGTTTTGACACGAGTTGTCAACACTTTTACCTCAGTGCTATGGATGATAATCGTTACAAATCTAAGGACTGTGATGCCTCTCAAGAGTCCATCCAGCCTGTTTCCCAAACCTAAGTGACAAGGATGATTTGGTGTTACCAAGGAAAAGTGGGGTGCAAGTTCACTGGTGATTGATTCCCCTATAAACAATGTCAAAATTTTGAGTAAAACCTTTCTTGCAAGGATAAGAGTTTTTTTAATATTCAATTTTTAAAAACATTATTTATAGGCTTTACTGCTTAAAACCTTAAACACCACTCACAGGAGTAAAACCATATGAAATGCTTTGTCGTGGAAAGTTAGACAGACTAGGAGCTAGGTACACCATGTGTGTGATTCTGACCAATTTTATTAGCTCCAGTAGGACGTGTTGGCAGCAGTTCACCAGAGGTAAGAATTCTTCCTTACTGTATAAATGGTTTCAGTTTAATATGAACAAAGCCACTGCTGGCGTCACACTAAGGAGTTCACAGGTAGAGTGAAAAAGCAGAATTACATTATTTGTAACAGTCTGTATCCCACCTTCTCAACTGATGGAGCTTTTTATTAAACTGTAGCATTTTTCAAACTCCAGAGGGAAAGATTCAGTGGTACTTTGCATTTCTGACAATAAGCTTATACTGTATCATAGTTTATATTTCTGAATAAAAACAATTAGCTTTTTTATAAAGCATGTCTTTTGTCACATATCCTCCAGCCCTTTAATTAATAAAGCACGCAGAGAATCCAGCACCATTTGTAATTCTATCCAAAAAATAGCCTTGGCGCAAAATAAAAGGAAGTCAGTCAGGTAGGATTTAATTTTTTAATGAAAGATGCCTTGTCCAAAAGAACAATAAGGCTTTGAAATAAAAGTTTCAAGGCCAATACTTGCATTATTTATACCTGCAATTATACAATTTATACCAGTGGAATAATAGATCTGTAAAACTCTTATTAAAATCAGTCTTTGTGAGCACTGCATATAAAATATATTACATATTGCATATCACATATGTAACATATTACATAAGTTACATATTTCTGTGGTAGCCCTGTAGCACATTTTAGAAGTCTATGATGTGTCAAAGAGGTGGGTTTGGCCAGTTCATCAAGCTTTTCACTATATGAAGAGAATAGCATACTAATTGTTACTTAGTTGGCATAAATCATATGAAATTACATATTCATGTTATATATGTTCAAGTCTCCAGCGGGCTCAGGATTTCTCTTTTCCCTTCCCAAATGTGTTTTTCACAGAGCAGTCATGCATCTCTTTGATTTCTCATTCCTTTCTTCTTTATTACAAAAGGTATCTAAAATAAGAAACAGAAATAGAAATCAAGAATTACAAACATTAAAAAATAAAATCCCATACAGATTAAAGAATGGACCACCTACCTCATGAATTAGGCCTACAGCAGTTGTTTGTAAAATACCTTGACTCAGTATTCAGAGTTAACAGACCTGGATTCTTGTTCCTGCTTTCTTCTTCTTTCCTGCACCAGGAAATCAAATCTTTCTTCATAGTTCTTGCTTTCATTTGACATCATAGAGAGATTTTCAACATGGAAATTTTCTTGTCAGTAGAATGCAGCAAACCCCATATTGCAATATTCAGTGAAGAAAAGTCATGTAGATTTTATAGTGGAAAAGCATGACCTTGTTTGCCAACTGTTTTTTGGTTTTTGTTTTGTTTTTTTTTTATTTGAAAGCAGATCTTCAAATAATCATTGGCAGGACAGTAGGAAGGATTCATACAGTAACAATTTGCAATTATTTCATAAGTAGCATTATAAATTTGAAGAACTGTGATAACTCAAGATGGAGAATATAGTGAAAAGTGAAAACATGGAAGATCCATCCAATCCTCAGGAGATCCTAGAGGTATGTAGATTTTTTTATATTTTGAAAATAGCAGTCATAATTTTACTTTGTGTTACTTATCTAAAAATGCTTATATTATATATAAATAATTGAAAGTTCTTTGGCTTCATGAGGTTACATGTGTAATGAGTTGACTTTGGCTGCCTAACAGACACTCATCCACCTGCTCTCACCCTCTTCCTTCTCAGCAGGACAAAGGAAGAAAACAAATGGAAAAAAGAAACCTAATGAGTCTATATAAGGACAGAGAGGTCACTTCCCAAGTGACATTTCACTTGGGGGAAATTTAGTTTATTGCCAGTTAACTTAGATTTGGATAGGAAAAACATTTAAATGGCACCTTCTCCCCACCCATACCTTTTTCCTATGTCCAGTTCCATTCCTTTATTCCCAATTCTTCCACTTATCCTAACCTTCAAGCTGCACAGAGAAATGGAGAACTGGAGGCTGTGGTCACAGTCAATCCAGAACACCTACTCTTTGCCAGTCCTTACTCCTCACACTTTTCCCGTTTCAATGTAGGTCCTTCCAAGAGGCTGCACTCCTTCAGAAATACCTACTCCTGTGTGAGCTCTCCAGAAGATGTGATCCTTCAGGAAATATCCATCTGCTCCATAGTGGTCTTCCACAGGCTGCAAAGTGCTCCAGCACCTGAAGGACTTCCTTCTCTCCTCCTTCTTTGACCATGATGTCACAGGGCTGTTCATCACACCTTTTCCCTTACTCCTCATCGCCATGAAGTGTTTTCCATTTTTTAAAATACATTTCCCAGAGGCACTGCCATCATGGCTGAGAGGCTCAGCTGTGCCATGCATGAATCAGTTGGAGGCAGCTGGGACTGTTTGTGTCCATCACAACACAGCCACAGCCTCTCCTCACAGACCCCGCTCCACAGCCCCTATGGCCAGAGCCTGGGCACCTGCACCTAGGACATCTTAGAGTTTACAGAGTTAGTGATTCTTCTACTGCCAACACGAGCAGCTTCTTGTCTTCTCAAGGTAATACAATTTTCATTTAAATGGTGGCACAATGAAAACAACTGGGAATTAAAGGGCAGGAATAATGAACATAAATACCAGGCTTCAGATCATGATGTCAGACAAGATAACGAAGGAGAGTAATGAGAAAACAAGTTGATGTATGTTATCTTGAAATGAGAAGAAAATTATATGGTTATATCATCTAAACATTTATCAACTAGAATGAATACCATTAGAGTGAAATATGAAAGTGTGAAGTGCATTTCTGATGTGATGGAGAATGCCAGAAAGTCGATACGGCCCACACCAAACCTCCATCATTTGGAGTTGGAGCAGATTTACTCCTGCTGACAGACCTAGAATAGTCAAGAGTGAAATGTCCTGCACATGGATCCCTACAGATCAGATACACAACTGAGTCCACATGACCCAAGTGTGCTGAGCATGATATCTGGGCCTGAGGATCTCAAAGACCAGACTTATCACTCCTATATCACCTGTAAAAAGCACCAGAACTTTCTGTATGCCTGTGCTAAATATATAACTAAATATACATTTAAATATATAAATATAAATTATATAAATATATAATTAAAGAATCAAAAAAGGAAATATGAAAACATTGCAAGGAGAAGAAACTTCGTAATCTCTGTAATAGTGAAGTGCACACTGTAGAAAGGCTGATAATCTGTCACTGAACAGAAATTTCATGGGCACAAAAAGCTGTGCAGCAATAGACATTGCAAACTTGTCTGCACCTGAGGCCCCAGCCTTGGCTTCAACATTCTGAAAAAATTAGGAGTTCATATAATCATTTTGGTTGGAAAAAAATTCAAGATCATTTAGTTCAACCTTTGACCAAACACCACCATGTCAACAAAACCTTAGCAATAAATTACATGTCCAGTCGTCACTACTAGGGATGGTGACTCCACCACCTCTCTGGGCAGCCTATTCCAATGCCAGACCATCCTTTCAGTGAAGAAAGTCCTCCTGATGTCTGATCTGATCCTCCTCTGGCACAGCTTGAGGCCATTTCCTCCTGTCCTGTCACTTGCTGCCTGGAAGAGAGCAACACCCCCCCTTCCTACAATCCCCTTTAGGGCAGTTGTAGAAAGCAATAAGGTCCCCTTTCAGCCTCCTTTTCTCCAGACTAAACATCCACAGCTTCCTCAGCCACTCCTCACATGACTTACTCTCTAGACCCTTCATTGGCTTTGTTGCACTTCTCTGGACATGCTAAATATTAGTAGAAGTTTTGTATGAACAAAGTTAGCAGGCAAGGGGCCATCATATTAGTGGTGACATAATTTGCTGCAAAGAACCTCTGCAGATACCACTATTACAGCTGAACAAATACATTGTGAATAACTGGACGGGCCCAACTTGTTTCTGTTCAAGAGTTGTTGAAGAGTAGCTTACTGTTCCTTTAATTATATATTTGTTGATCAGAGTCACAGAGTGGATAATTAGATGATTTGAGATTTGCTCTGAAGGTTCGTGCAAGCAGTTCATACCAACATCTGCAATTTTAAAAGCTTCAATTAGATTTCATTCTTTTGTAGGTTGTGTGTGATTGGATCCGATTAGTGCCAGTATGAGTATTCCTCTTAGAATCCAGGATGTGATGTGAAGATTTACTTACAAATTCAAAACATATAGATTGATCAGATATTCTCCAACAACTTCTCTGTCACAATAAGACAGAGAATGAAGGCACAGCACTCAGTGAGCTTTGAAGGAAGGAAAGAGGAAGTTTATTTTACAATTAGGGTTTTTATACTTTTCCAGGAATTACCCCTGGATTGGAGGGAGAAGTTACCACCTCTCCATCCACACTGGTAGAGACAAAAGTCCATCAAATGTCTCTCCTTGAGAGAGGAATGTAAACAAAGACTGTTTTTCCTACAGAGTCCTTGAAGGCACTTCACTTCAACATGTAAACATTCAAAAAGGGGTTTAGAAAAATCAGAAGGCTGTAGAAAACTCAGAAAACTTTTGAAACTCTCAGAAGGCTGTAAAATTCTGAGTGACACTTTTCTGTTAGCACTCCTGCCTTGACAAAAGACTACAGAGAATAATCCCAAGGCAACAGCAACAAAAATTATGTAATTTTTTCTACCTTTTAGTTTCACCATATATTTATGGATTAGATGTGAGATATTTGTTGAAATCAAATGCTAAATTTTAAGTGAAAAAAGGCACATAAATAATGTGAAAATATCTGGGCAATGATCTGTTTTCCCAGCACTCACTTTCTGTACTCTGTAGACACAGTTAAATCCTGAAGCACTCAAATGCAGTGCTTTGACAATTAAAATTATATAGTTTTTCCCTCCTACACAATTTTTTTAAGCTTTCAGGTGCCATTTTCTTCAAGAGTACATGCTGTACCCTACATTTAGGAATGGAAAATTTGTAAAATTTCTGAAGGTACAAAAATGTGTATTTTTAAGGTTGCATTATTTTCAAAGTTCAACATTTGAATTAAAAATACAAATCCTTTCCCCTTGAAGCAAGACAGATCTTAGGTCTTCATCAAAGAAAATCAGAAATGTAGATGAAGCCCAAGAAAGGAATCAGAATTAATATGATTTTTCAATGGTAATGAAAAATCCCTTATCTATGAGGACAATTTTTTTCTCATTTGTCCTTTTCCTTTTCTCATTTCCTTTTCCAGAATTATCCATGTGTGGTAAGAGTAGGGGCAATACCTAGAATAATGTCACTAGAAAAAGAAAAAGAAATTCAGCACCAAGCTACCAATGAATGAACAGCTAGCCTTAGAAGACCAAGAAAAAGTAACACAAAAAAAGTAGAATATACCTCACTTCCATATTATTTTCCAGAAAAATTCTGGAAATGTGTTTCAACTAAGTCATCTACCAGTGGCAAGCATGAAACTGTTGGCAGCATCACAGAGAGGATGAAACTGGGGTTAACACACCCATTGTATAATTTCTTCTACTCCATACAATCACACCACCTGCCCAGGAAGAGTAAATTCACAAGCAGCAAATCTCAGCCTGGAGCAAAGGAAGTAATTTAAGTCAAGTAATGTTAAAACTGCTGTAACTTTTATCTTCATTTGCTCAAAAAATATCCTATATATAAATATAAATATAAAATATAAAATATATAGAGGAGGGAGGAGGGAGTAGACAAGAGTTTTAGCTCACTGAACTTTATGTTCCTCACTATGAGTACACAAAAGTTCAGAGAAAAACCCAGATGTTCAGATCTTGGGCTATCAGGCCCCAAGATCTCCAATGTCTCTAAAAATCATAGCAACAAAAAGTAAAGCAAAACTTTGATGCTGAAAATTTCCACAATATGGGTGACTATTTCTCAATAACCAAACATGCATGTTTGTTGTGCAGAGTGATAGGTGAGAGATAGACTGTTTTTTCCCTACAGTGCAAATTCTCAGAGTCAAAGAAATAATGCAGTATAGGTTATTTAATTTTGGTAGGTTTAACCTATAATACATTATAGATTAAACATATTTATTTTTAACTCTGTCCCATATTCTGGTTTACATTTTGCTAAGCTCTCTTGGGTCAAAGACAGTGCAAAAATATCCCCATTTTGCTTTCATTTAGGGAGACAGGGATTTCCAGAACCAGACCTCAGCCTGGAGAGAAGAAGCCTCTGATTAAGTCTTGCCCTAGAAGGGCAAAGCAATAGACAGAATAGGCCTGTCTGGAAGTGTTTTCAACAAATAATTTTAGACTCAAATTGGCCACCTACCCAACCTAGTTCTTTCCACAGAATGAACTGCATCCATATAATTTCTTACAGTTGTTTAACCGCATCTTTAAAATTTTGTCTAACTTCTTTAAACCTCTTATCTAGCCCATACTTAAAAATTCCTAGCTCCACTTTCTGGAGTGGAGGGTCTTTGGCCAACTTTCTGAGGGTTTATTTGTTCTGACTGTTAAAAATTTCTCCATGTTAAATCCAAATTTCCCTTGCTAGCATTTATGGCTATTTCTTATCTCCAGTGAATATGGGGAATGTGTTCTTCCTTTCCTCGTCACCTATTTTACAGTTTATCTTTTATGTACCACAAGATTGATTTCCCTTCAGATTCTGTTCTTTAAGCTAAAATATATGCCCAACAAAATTAAAGGGAGAATCCTGTATTTCAATTCATCAGGAAAAGAAATTAAAATCTCAAGAAAAGCTATGATATTATCTTGTGAGCTTGAGCACTTTTTATCTGGAAAATTGTTATGTCTGCCCCCTGGATTTCCTCCATTTGCAGAAAAAAATTATTTTATTTCTTTATAAGTGAAGAAGGGGGTTTTTTGGTTCTCAGGTTAATTTATTTTTCTATTCTGCATTTTTAATTAGCATCTCTCTGCTTCAAAGCATATGTTTCATCAGATTATAGACATTAATAGACCACGGTATCAAGTTTGTCATGTCACAGTCTTTAGCCATGAAAACAAAGTTATTGCATGACTTATGGAGGATTATACACCCTAAAAATAATCAAGATGAAAAGACTTGTCAAGAAAATTATATTAATCAAGATATATAGGAAAGAAAGCATCTCAATTATAACTTGGTTTTTAAAACAGTAGTACTGTTACCTTCTTTCAGCAAGAAAATTAATCTTTAAAATATATCTCATGTGATCAAAGTCTCTTAAGGCTGTGACCTATTCAGGTGACAGTTTAATCTATAAAGGTTGCATTTAATTTTAAATAAACCATTTTTCTTACCACTGTAATAGACTAAGACTCATGGTCAGTGAATTGTGAAGAGAAGTAACTTACTGGAGAATGAACAGTTATTTTTTAGTTGCATTAACTCTACTTGCTTGAATTTGTGCCAGTACAGATTTCAGTTTTGACTGTTCAGTATATAGCTCATTTCATAGCACGTTGACTTCATGTTTCACATCACTCTTGTTCATATAACACACATCTTGTTCATATAACACTTGTTGCATTCTTACAATTAGCAGGTGAGCTGTGCTTGTTCTGAGAGCTGCATGTGTAGTGTTGCCTTTGGAGGACCACCACTGACACTGAAGGTTTAGCAGCCTAGGCATGAATAACATTTATTTTCAATGCCAGCAGGCAAGAGAAGAAAAAAGTTGTTGCTGGAGGCTTAGGGGGCTGGAAGGGAAGTAGGCTCTGCAACTGGTCTGGAGTTAAGCCATGGTTTCTGTGCCCAGTGCTGGAGTTAGAGGTATTATCCGTTCAAACACTTTCTACCCCTCACTAGCAATGATTCTGGGTTATTTAAGCTGTTATCCTGAAAGACTTTAAAATCCTTCTTTCAGGGTACTGCTCTTGACATTTTAAGTTAATTTCTTGCCTTTTCCCTTGTATTTCTTTGCAGCAGCTCATTTTGCCTTCGATCTTTTCTTCACCTCAATGTTTAATTTAATTTTTACCTGGTCAAAGTAGCTGATTACAACCTTTTAAAGGTAGCTAAAACAAGAAAGAATAATCAAATTAGTCCACATTAACAGATTGCTGACCAGAAACAATGCTGTCACCTGACAGCTTTTCAAACAGAACTAAATGAAAGGGACAGATCAGGCTCCCTACTTGACATGATTCAAGGCAAGCATGTGGATATGACAGAAAGTTAGGACAGGAGTTAGGAATGTATTGCACTGTTCCCAGAGGCAAATGCTCACAGAACCAGTCTAACTCTCATGGATAGCACCTTGAAGGAGGTGTCTGTGAAAGCACAAAGCTTCTGGCTACTCATGTCCAGAGAGTTCTGGTTTCAGGAGACTCTGTTTACAGGCTTGAGGGTTATTGTGAGTGAGGTGATCCCTGCTTTAAGAAGCAGCACATCACAGACCTCACTGAGAGTTTGAAACTCCGTGATGTCAGGGGCCAGGAACAGACAAGGGACCATCAATCAGCAGTTTGGTTTGTGGCCTTGTGTCTTCACATGAATTTTAACTAGTTATTTTAATTGGTAATTTGAGAAAAAAAGGAAAATGTTTTCTAGAATGTGAATTTCAGGGGATCAGCTCTGTTTCTGTTTGAAGGATGTATTTTGAAATCTCAGAGGAACATATACCTGGAAGGCCCAGTGGTAGATTCAAGGAACAGGGCAAGACTATGTTGAATACTGTGACACCAGGGAAGACCTAGGTGGCACAGCCAACTCTGAGAAAGGAAATTTAGTCCCTCACGTTACATTGGCGAAAACATCATATTTCATTTCCCAGCTATGTTAGTGCTATGTTAAATGCTTATGATATCATTGATTTTCCTGTATTTACATTCAATTGTGTCACTACACACATGAGATGCATTATGCCCCAATAGACTGTGTGAAAATTTAGATATTATTTGGAATCTTAAATAAAACTCACTGCTACATCATAAAACTTATGTTTTATCATCTTTTATATTAATGTGAATCATCTGTAATAATAAATACTATGCCAATCATCTTTTATACTAATATAATAAAGCAACTGATGCATTTTCCTTTTACTGAGCATTTGCAGTTTTGTGTCTGTAACTCCTAGTGACATGAATAAGACTGGGGTTATAGATGGCATTTGATTTTCTTTCATACACCACATAAAGTGTGACATATTGCAAGCACTGTTGCCATCATTTTTATTACAGTTGAACCTACACTCCTGCTTAATTTGCTTCTGCATGTCCTATGGAATTACTATTCTTCTTCAGAAGAGCAGTGACATGTGATACTGCAGAAAGAATTTAGATCACTGCAAACAGGATGTCTTGCTACAACAAACCAGTATACAACCCTCTGTCCCTTTCTGTCAGAGAAGTGTGACAGGTTTTGATGAGGACCATTTTTTTTTTCTCCAGACCACTATTTTTTTAAGCAGCAGACAGTATGAGGAGAGAGGGGCAGGCAGGGAGAGAAATGACAGCACAAACTTCTAATTAATCCTTCATGCCCCACATTTTCTGTCTCAATGATCTATATTGGGTCTGTCTGTGATAGAATTATCTGTCTTCACAGCAGCCTACATGCTGGTGCATTTTGGATCTCTGACATATCCAGTGTCGATGACACATGCCCCACTTTTGGCTGAACACCTCCTGCACAGTGAGTTGGCTACTGGTAGGTGAGAAACCAAGAGGAGACTAAGCCAGGACAGCCAACCTGAGTTGGCCAAAAGGACACTCCATGCCACACGAAATTGTTTTCAGCAATAAAATCTCAAGGAAAGAAAGACTAAGGAGTGACATTTGTATTTATGGTGTTACACATGCTGAGGTTCTGCTTCCCAAGCACTGAAAAGTAAAACTTTTTTTTTCTTTCCTTGCATATTCAGCTTTTGCTTCAACTATTATATTAATTTGATCTTAATTCATGAGTATTTTCACTGTCTAATTTCTCCTAATGCTAGCGGGAAAGGGGACTGAACAAGCAGTTAGTGGTTCTAGGTTGCTGGCTTGGGTCAACCCACTGCATAAGCTTTGTGATTTTTCTAAGCCACAGCGACTGATACTGGGCTTCAGTTCAACCCTGGCTTTGTTTCTATCAACAACATAAAACAGCAACAGCTGCCATTATATAAGCTCAGTAAGACACTTGCAGGTGTGTCACAAAGCCAACATTTCTGTGACTGATTTCTTGCTAAACTTAGCAACAGTGTTAAACTCTCATGAGTTAACTTCTGTTGAATGGTTTTCTTTAATGCATACAATGCAAATATGCTCTGCATCAGCAGTAGCAATATAAACCTGCTTGTTTCACATATTTCTTCACAAACATCTACATTAAACAATGCAGTAAAAATCCTAAAAATATCAACTTCTATTCTCAAGTTCAGTTTTTTCATGTTCTGCATCACTGAATCAGAGATATTTATTAATTTACTTTACACAAACATGCAACAGGCTGTCTACCTTTCCTTTCCAAGGAGCCAATGCAATAGAGCACTGTGCACATGTAGCATTTACATTTTTTTTGCTACATTTAACTATCAGGTGCTTTTTGCTTCCTTATGAGTATTGTATGAGTATTGTGTACCTAGTCAGCACATTGCAGCAGGTAACTCTTGGGCAGTAGGGTTCCCAAATACAATAGCTTTCCTGAAAAAGTCAATTTTGACTAAATGTCCACCATTTTACTCTTGTGCATTTATCCACTTCTAAAGGGAAATAAGGTATATTTTCTGCTTTGCACTGTGCTGTATTAACCATGTTTTTCAAAAGGACAAAGAAAAGCTTTAATAAGTTAGAAAATATAACCCTGTCCTAGCTTCAGCTAGGGTAGAGTTAATTTTTTGTCACAAGTTCTTACACTGATGTGTTTTGGATTTATAGTGGGAATGGTGCTGGATAACACACTGATGTTTTGGGGTTTTGCTAATTCATGTTCATTCTAAGTCAAGCTGCTATTTTTTTT